>NW_020872698.1:220418-272918 GCF_003789085.1 Penaeus vannamei
TCCTCTTTTCTCTTTCTCTTTCGCCTTGGCCGCGGGGGGAGGGGGAGGGGGAGGTGGAGGAGATGGTGGGAGGAAGGGGGAAATGTCGCCTTTCATTTTCGATGTTGGGGGGTGAGGGAGTGGGGGGGAAGGGGAGGGGGTAGGTTATCGGGTGGGGGAAGAAGGGCAGGGTTGGGGATGAGGAACACTTTCCAGCTGACAGCATTTGGAACGAGAAATATATATAATATATATATATATATATATATATATATATTATATATATATATATATATATATATATATAGACGGAGAGAGAAAAAAAAGATAGATGGATGAATGAGTAAAACAGAGAAACAGCTTGATAAATGAATAAACAGATTAACACGCATTAGGCGGTGCATCCCCATGGTTTCTGTCGTCGCTGCGAGGCCGGAGAGAGGAGGAAGGGGGGGCGGGGGTGAAGAGGAAGGGGCGCCGCGGACTCTCCTTTGTGTCTTCTCGGGGGATCTGCTCCGGATGAGGGTACGCACAGTCCTATTCGAATGGCCGGGCTGTTGAGGACCCCCTCCCCTTCGCCCCTCCCCCCCTCCACTCTCCCCGGCTCCATCCCCTCCCGCTTCCTATCCCAACGGCCGTCTCCTGTCTACCCGACCCGACCTTCCCCTTCCCCCTCCCCCCCCCCTCCTCTTCTCCTTCTTTGCTAACACTCTACTGTCTACCTCTCTATCCCCTTCTTCCTCCTCCACCCCTTCCCCTCCCCCTTCTCCTTCCTTGTTAACACTCTCCTGTCTACCACCCCTATCCCCTTCTTCCCCCCCCTATCTCCTACACCCCTCCCCTCCCCCTCTCCTCCCCTGCTAACATTCTACTGTCTACTCCCTCCTATACCCTTCTCCCCCCCCCCCTTTGTATGCACCCCTACCCTATCCCCTACACCCCCCCCCCCCCCTCTTGGGATGGATTTGAAGGCCGGGTTAATGTTCGTCCTGCCGGGACAAGTGTCTTGGGGGCCTCGGAGTGCTACTTAGGCCCGTACTCTCTCTCTCTCTCTCTCTCTCTTTTTCTCTCTTTTCTCTTTTTTTCTCGTTCATTCTCTCTTTCATTCTTTTCTCATTCTCTCTCTCTCCTTTTCTCTCTCTCTCTCTCTTTTCTCTTTTTTTCTCGTTCATTCTCTCTTTCATCTCATTCTCTCTCTCTCTTCTTTTCTTTCTCTCGTCCTCTCATTTTCTCCCTCTCTCTCTCTCTCTCTCTCTCTCTCTCTCTCTCTCTCTCTCTCATGTCTCCTTTGCTTTTTTTCCTCGTTAATTCTCTCTTTCATTCTTTCATCTCTCTCTCTCTCTCATTCTCTGTCTCTCTCTCATTCTCTCTCGCTTCGCTATCGAGCATCCGGCGCTAACGGATTTTTGCCAACGATGGTTTCGCTTGAAGAAAATCGTCCTGTGATTTTTTTTTTTTTTTTTTTTTTGAGTGTGGGGGGCGGGGGTATGAAAGGGATTTTCGGTGGACGTGCTAGGAGGTGGTGTGGGTGAAGGAGGGGGAGAAGAGGGGAAGGGGGTTGAAAGGGGGTTTTCTACACGGACGACATGTTCGTACCCAACTTTTGACTTCAAAGAAAAGCAGCAGATGTCTTCTCTCTCTCTCTCTCTCCCTCTTTCTCTCTCTCTCTCTCTCTCTCTCTCTCTCTCTCTCTCTCTCTCTCTCTCTCTCTCTCTCTCTCTCTCTCTCTCTCTCTCTCTCTCTCTCTCTCTCTCTCTCTCAGTCCATTACTTTGTTTATTTTCTTCTTCACCCCCAAAAACGTCGCTTTTTATCAAAATTTGGCGTACGAAGGTCGTAGAGTAATGCTTGCAGGAATTTCCTTTGCCGTCTAAATTTCCTCTCAATTTTTGTCTTTATTTTGACGGTTTTTCTCCCTCGTTTCCTCTATTTTTTTCTTTTTTTTATTCTTACGAGAGGAGTCAAAAAGCAGAAGTGGGGGGGGAGTGGGGGGAAGGATAGGGTTAAAGAGGAGGGGGAGAGGGGAAGGGGGAGGGGAGTTGGCGTCCGCAGATCCACGATCCGAAGGAATTTTCCCCCCTAAGGACGGAATTGGCAGGTGTTTAGCGAAGGGGAAAAAAGGAAAAAAGAGAAAATAAAAAAAGGGACGGAAAAGGGGGGATAGGCGGGTGGCGAGAGCGGGGGGGGGGGGGAGGGGGTAGAACGGACCCAGCGTGAAGGGCGACTCCAAACTTGAATTCGAAGGAGACGGAAAAGAAGTGCGTGGGGGGAGGGGAGGGTGGAAGGTGGGGGGGGGAGGGTGGAAGGGGGGGGGAGGGAGGGACGGTAAAGAATGAAGGGTGGAAGGTGAGGGAGGAGTGGCAGGAAGGAGAGAAGGTGAAAGGTGGAAAGGGAGGAAGGGTGAAAGGGGGGTGGGGGGAGATGGAAGGTGAAAGAGGGAGGTGTAGAAGATGGAAGGAGGAGGTGAAAGGATGGGAAGATTGGAAGGAAGGAAGGAAGGGTGACATAAAGGGAGCTAATTAAGGGGAGGAAGAGGGCGTTGAAGCGTGGAAGAAGGGGCAAGTAAAGAGTGGACGAGGGGGGAGGGAGGGAGGGGAGAGAGAGGGGGAGGGAAGGGCGAAAGAGAGGGTGGGAATTCGGCAGAAGAAACACACGTGGCTGATCAGGTGTCGGCGATCAAGAAACAGGGACTAATATCGTGTTTCTGGTTCTGTTGCTGTTGTCGTTGTTGCCACGGTTGTTTGTTGTCGTTGTTGTTTGTTGTTGATGGTATTGTTTTTGGTGCTACTGTTGTTGTTGTTTGTTGGTGGTGGTATTGTTTTTGGGGTGCTACTGTTGTTGTTATTGTTGCTGTTTAGGATGAGTTTGCTTTTATTTTATTTTTAATTTCGGATTAAACTGGATGGGGTAGAGTGACAGGGATAAGAGCTGAGTTGATGGGTGGGCGTGAGGATAGAGGAGGGAAGCGTAAGGAGGAGGAAATGGAGGAGAGTAGAATAAAAAGAAACGTAGAGGGAGTAGAGGTGGGAAGATAACTAGAGTGGGAAAGAAGGAAGAGGGGGAGGACAAAGAGGGGTAGGGAGGGGGTAGGAGGATAAATAGGAGGAGGAGGAAGATAACTAGAATGGGGTGAAAAAAAAGGGAAGAGGGGAAGGATAAAAGGAGGAGGAGGAGGACGGAGTCAGGTGGGGTGAGACTTCCTCCTACAGTGTAACAGCCCGTCACACTACTGCTTTTTACCCGCCAAACGAGTGCAACGTTATGCGCAGTAACGCTCAGCCGCCACTTCCCGTTCGCTGTGCAAGGGCGGCCCAAGGTCGGAAAACCAGCCCGCGCGCCGCCCAGACTTGTGACACGCGGCCGAAACAAACTGGAATTTCCTCTCCGCGAAGAGCCTCGTCCGAATGTGCAAGACCTTGGACCCGTTCGTTCACTCTCGTCTTCTTACGTACAAAGAAGCTGCGCATCCGCTATTGTAACTGCGCTGCTCATTGGCCGCGCGGATCGGCCAATGAGAACGCGGCGCCGATGTCTTTTCGCGTTGCCATTCGTCGGCGGAACAGGTGCGAGTCCAGGGCGGGGGAGGGGGAGGGGGGTCGCGGGTGGCGGCGGCGGCGGCGGCGGCGGCGGCAAGGCGGCGCTATTCGGTTTTGTAATTATTCACCTATAAAGAGTAGGTAACCGGGTAGCGCGGGCGGGTAGGAGGGGGGTCGGGGGAAGGAGGGGGGCGGAGGTGGGAAGGGAGGGGGCGGGGAAGGAGGCCTCCTGCGGTTACCTATGGGATGACGCGAACGAAGGAGGCGGTGACACTAACCCATATTATGTCGGCGGCTGGAACCCCCTCCCCCACCCCCACACCCCAACCCCTTCCCTGCAGGTAAACCCTCCTCCGCCTCTACTTTCTAAAAGAAGAAGAAAAAATAAAGAAAAATCTGAAATGGTATTAAGGAAGATTCGAGACATGATCCCGCCCCCGCCTTACTGTAGGGTAGGGAGAGGGGGGGCAGAAGGAGGAGGGGAGGGGGGAGAGGGATATTTCCTGAGTTAGATACTTGTCCCGGAAGTACGCTGGGATCCTGGTGCTGTAGGAAGGGGGAGAGGAGGAGGAGGAGGAGGAGGAAGGAGGGCAGATAAATAGGGTGAGGGAACGAAAGAAGGGGAGCAGTAGAGGGGACTTGGGTGGGGCTGAGGGTGAGGTGATGCAGGACACGCTGTCAGGTGTACGTTCTTGCCTCTCTCTCTCTCTCTCTCTCTCTCTCTCTCTCTCTCTCTCTCTCTCTCTCTCTCTCTCTCTCTCTCTCTCTCTCTCTCTCTCTCTCTCTCTCTCTCCCTCTTCCCTTCTCCCTCTCCTTCTCCTTCTCCTTCTCCTTCTCTTCTCCCTCTCCCTCTCCCTCTCTCTCTCTCTCCTCTCCCTCTCCCTCTCTGTTCCCCGGTGGATATGACACCTGTCTGCCGTTTCACCTTCCCCGACACTTACTTTGAATGCCTAACCGCCCATTTTTTCCTCGTCGCTCGCTCCCCATCTCCCATGCATCGGGAGGGCGTTGCATGACCTCGTAACATCACCGCCATTACGGCTTCTGTCTCTTCCTCTTCGCTGATGGAACTGCTGCTGACCTTTATCCCCGCGTCCTCCTGTGACATCGCCAAGGTCATGGGGGGGCTAATAGGTGATGTGGCTGGAGCATCCTGGCGTGAGCAGCTCCTTCTCGTCCCCTTTCTACCCTATTCTTCTGTTCTTTCCATTTTTTCCCTCCTTCTTCTCTCCTACTCTTAACCTTCTTTCCCCTTCTCCTTCTCTCCTACTCCTATCTTCCCCTCTTTCCCTATTCTTACCCCTTTTCCCTCCTCCTCCTCTCCTATTCCTATCTCCCCCTCCCTCTCCTCCTTCTTTCCCCTCTGCCTTATCTTCTACTCCTCCCCGTCTTTCCCCTCCTCCTACTCTTCCTCTTCCTCTGTTTCATCCCAGAACGTGACTTGTGCTGACACATTCACACATAGTACCTGCACCTGCACCCCCCCCTCCCCTCTCCCTCCTTGTCTCCTCTTCGGTCTCTCCGTGCGTCAGCTGTTATTTCATTATCCCTTCCTCACGCTCTATGCTACGCCCTCCTTCATTCCTATTTTTTGCGTTTTCTTAATCCATTTTTCTCTATCTTTTCTCCCTCACTTTTCGTTCCTTTGTCGCCTTGTATTTCGTTTGTAGTTCTTGTCTATTCGCTTCTTATTTTTACTCCTTATTTTATCTCACGTTCTTTTATCTCCTCCTCCTTCTTTTTCTCTTTCTTTTTCTTTTTCTCTTTTTTCTTCTTTTTCTTTTTCTTTTTTTTTCTTCTTTTTCTTCTTCTTCTTCTTCTTCCTCCCTCCCTCTCCCCCTCCCCCTCCTGACGCAACTTCCGGCTGCCGCTCAACCCCGAGGAGGAGTTCTCCCGGCGAGGCAACTTCGAGAGTGAAAGCCAAAGGTGCGTCGGGACAGGAAGCGAGCGAGGGCAGAGTGTGAGGGCAAGCATGCACGATTCGAAGGGTGAAGGGGAGAGGGGGAGAGGGGGGAGAGGGGCGTGAGTGACGGGGAGGGGCCTGGGTGAGAGGAGAAGGAGAGAGGGAGTGGGTGAGAGGGAGGAAGGGGAGAGAGGACGTGGGTGAGAGGGAGAAGGGAGAGAGGGGCGTGGGTGAGGGGGTGAGGGAGGGGAGAGGGCGTAAGTGCGGGAGGCGGGCTTGAGGAGAAGGGGCCGCCGGACGGGGAGGGGCGCAAGGGAATGGGGGAGATACGAGGGGGCGTGAGTGAGAGGGGAGGGAGGAGGGGGACGCACCCGGCCTCGTGACTCACGTGGGTCATGGCGGGCCTTACTTCGGAGCGGGATGTGAGTCGGGGGGAGAGGGGGGGGGGGTCTAAGGTCCAGGCGAGTGTCATCACCATCAACTCGCCATCACAGCGCCGAGTTCTCATCGCTGTCTCGACGCCCTCGCCTGCACTTCGCCGGGGGTGCATTCCTGGGACGCAGAGGGCGGCGCGGCGGCCGGAATAACTCCGCTCGTTCTATTTACGATGTTCGCCCATTTTTTTTCCTTGGATGCAGGACAAGTTCACTCGCGACAGGAAATGAATGGAAGTGAGGGGCTATGAATGCAACGTATACACACGGTGGCGCTTACTCACACGCCTCTGTACACATAAACACAAGCAGACACACACGCACGCACGCACGCACGCACGCACACACACACACACACACACACACACACACACACACACACACACACACACACACACACACACACACCACACACACACACACACACACACACACACACACACACACGAACAAAGAAAGCACACAAACAGCCCGACCGCAAACACACACACACGTGCACACAGACACCACAAAGATACCCTTGGTGTAACCGCGCGCGTGAAAAGGTTCCCTCCCCCCCCCCCCTAAAAACACCCCTCCCCCTCCTTCACCCCCCCCCCGCCCCAGAAATGCAAGATTCCTCCCGCGGTTTTCCTTAATCAACGTTTATCGTACTTTCACATCCTATGCTACGCGACGGGGCCCCAATTTGGGAGGGCTTCCTGTAGGACAGTTTCCTCTCGCCCCACTTCGGTTAACCTTTTTATCTTTTTTTTGATTTTTTGTTTTTTAATGCCTTTTTATGGCTTGTAGATTTGGGTCGATTTATTTCAGTTTTCCTTTATTTAATCCCGTTTTTTTTGGGGGGGATGTACGGGGCTTTTCCTCTCTCTCTCTCTCTTTTTATTCATTTTCATTTCCTAATCTCTTCTGCCTTCGTCTTTTTTTCCGCTTTTTCTCGAGTTTGTCGCTTCTCCTCCCTTGGTCCGCGTCTTCCCTTCGTCCCATTTACCTGTTGCCATTGCTACCTGCGCTTCCTGTGACACGCCTCCCCATCCTCCCTTCCACACCCCCACCCCCACTCCCTCTCCTCTGTCTTGCCACCTCCTCATCCACCTTTTATTATCAGTCTTTCTCCTTCATTCATCTTTTATCGTCGTCTTTCTCTCTCTTTCATATTTTATCATCGTCCTTCTCCTTGTCCACCTTTTATCATCGGTCTTCTTCCTTCATCTATCTTTTAGCGTCGTCTTCCTCCCTCGTTCGTCTTAGTAGTAATTTTATTACCATTATTATTTATATTACTGATGTTTTTATTATTATCATTGATTATTACTGTCATCACACACGCACACATTTCTCTCGAAAGGCTTAATCAGATCCCCTGTAAAAAGAAAAAAAAATATGTATAAATATATGTGTACACAATTTTTCTCCATCTTTCTTTTTGCTTAAATAAATTTACCAAATTCTTCTTTCCTTCCATTTTCTCCTCCTCCTCTTCCCCCTATTTTACTCCTGTCGCTCCTCTTTCTCCACCCCTCCTCCTTCCTCTTTCTTCTCCTCCACCTCCTCTTCCTCCTTCGCCTCCTTATCCCCCCCACACCCTCTCACCCCCCCCGACACCGTCCGATTCCCATGGCTGCGGCCGGTACTTGCGGTTACGCGGCCGGACCCTGCGGCAATTTCCGCCATCAAAGAAGCGAAGAGGGAAATGTTTTGTTTCTGTGATTAGCGGGAGACATTTCCCAGACACGTATGCAGCACATGGCGACAACAAACACGGGCGGAGGCGGCGGATAGGCGACGGATAGGTGTTGGTGGGTCTTTGTCTGTCTGTCTTGTCTAGCCTGTTCTGTCAGTTTGTCAGTTTTTTTTTTTTTTTTTTTTTATTCGGTGTTGTTTTATTTTTTGTTCTTTCTTTGTTTGTATCAGTCTGTTTGTCTCTCTCGGTCTCTGTCTGTCTCTCTGCTTCTTCTTCCTCTCTGTTCTTCCTTCTCCCTCTCTCCCCCTTCTCCTCTCTCCTTCCCCTTCTCCCTCTCCTTCTCTTCTGTTCCTCTCCTATTCGCTCCCTCCGTCTCCTGTAGGAAAATCTGCCATAAATACCACAGGGTCAGACGCGAACCTTCAGAAGTCCCAAATTAGTGTGAAATCCCGACTCTCCAGAGCGGCGGCGAAGGTCTTGTTTACGTATTGTGGGAGAGGCAAGAAATGGGGCTAAAAATAGACAAAAGGAAAAATCGATCCGAACTACCACGGGGGGGGGGGGGGGGGCAGGAATGTGTAACTGCACTTAAGGGCACTTGCATACCCTTTGGGAGACCCAGGCTTACGCTGATAAGCATACACGTTGTGGAAGGTAAACGTATATACAGGTACAGGAACACGTACACACACACATAAACACACCACGCACACGCACGCACGCACACGAACACGCACACACGCACGCACACGAACACGCACACGCACGCACGCACACGAACACGCACACGCACGCACGCACACGACACGCACACGCACCACAAACAAACACACACACACACACACAACACACACACACACACACACACACACACACACACACACACACACACACACACACACACACACACACACACACACACACACACACCACACACAAACACACACACACGCGAATCGACAGTGGGCAGTGTGTCACCCAGTCAGGAGGGCCATTCCCTTTGGGCCACTGATATACTGACTGGTTCTTGAACTGGTGCGATCGAGGGACGGAGTGTGGCGGCAGCGTGCTCCACAGTCTGTTGTGAGGCGGGCTGGAATGCAGTTCTGTTCTTAAATTATAGTTGTTGTTGGTTTTTTTTCTCTCTCTCCTCGGCGGGAGGGTAAATATGAGTGGGTGGAAAAGGCGGGCGTTATTTGAATACGGGAGAGTATGTTGAGCGTTATTCTAGCGTCGAGAAAGAAGGTTAGGTGTCGGGAGACATTTTGATCCGGCCGGCGCAGGAACGTCTTACCTAGAAACGGTTAAAAGTTGGAGGCACGGCAGTCGAGGGGGGAGGAAGGGAGGAAGGGGAAGGGGAAGGGGGGATTGCGGCAGACACACCCCATGCCCCTCCCCCTTCCTCCTCCTTCTCCTCCCCCCGTCTTACCTTGTCTGCGGGTTTTTCTTCGCGCTTCATCATTTTTGGCGGGAACTCGGTCGCCGGTGGATGGCGTTCGATTTTCTTTCGTTTATTGTTGTTGTTCATATCGCGTTGTTATTTGAATTGCGGTTTCTATCTTCATTTTCTTTGCTTTGTTTATTTTTTTTCTCTCTCTCGATAATTTGGTTCGTCTCTTGTTACCTGTTTGTGTCTTTCAAGTTTGGATTTTCGTAAATCTCTTATCATTATTTACCGTTTTTGGCGTTTTGCTCAGCGGGAGTTTAAACAAAATAAAGTAAAAGTGGACTCGTTCTCTTTTTTTTTATAGCGCGGACTGTGTACATGGCAGATCAGGTAACAGGTGGGAGCACTTGGCTTTTGCACACGTGTGAAAAAATGATTTCAATAAGAAACAGGTGTCGTAGAGTTTGCCAGCGTCGCCAACCGTCCGCCGGTATAGATGCTCGTTTGTTTCGGCGTCCATGCATCCGAATGCGGGTCAGGGTGTTCTTTGATTCCTTTATGTCGTCTTTTATTAGTTTGTTCCGTGTCGTTATTGTCAGTGGTATCGTTGGATTGTGATTATGTTGTTTTTCTCGTGTCAATAGCTGCTAATAATTCAAGCGATACTGGGATTCATTTCGATTTGGCAACGGTTTCTGGGACTTTTTTTTTTTTTTTTTTTTTGGGGGGGGGGTGCACGACAATTCAGTTGTATCCTTTTTCTCGTAATTATTATTAATGATTTTATTATAACCTGTCATTATCGTATTACATATAGCAAAAAAGATAGTGGCGCACCGGAGTAGAAAGTTTTACGCTGTTATCTTCCAGTTCCCACGGCCTTGACTGTTTCCGTAGAGTCTGTGTACATACATAGGGTGCAAGTAATTATCTAGGTCTTCTCCCCTACTTGCAATCTGGCGTTTTTATTGGCGGCAACGTCTCGCTCCCACGCCCTTTGCGCGCAGGTCGGCAGAGGAATCGGACGCGGCACCCTCGCGCTCCTCCCGATCCGTTCCCGTGGCTTCTTTGTCCGTTTCCCCGTGAGGAAGGGAAGCGCCGGTTTCCTGGTAAACAAAGCGCTGCCACCTGTGTCTCCATGGTCGCGCCGTGCCCCGTGCGATGCGACGACGAGGTGACGTGGCACTTCCGTGATGCTCGCTCCGCCGTGTGATGCCGACTGATTTTTACACTGGGTACTGTTATGGCGCCAAGGTCTCCCGGGAGTCGTCCCTTCCAACGGCGGGGCATAGTCACCCACTCCACTCCCTCGCCTCGGCTAACGGTTGGCGCTTGTGTGATGAGGATTTCTTTTTAGTCTTTCTTTTTCCTCTTTTTTTCCTTGTTCCCCTTCGTCGTCCTCCTCCCCCGCCTCCTGCTGCCGCTGCTTGACAGACGGACGTGACATCAGCGCGCCGGGGGGGGATACCCAAAAGGAGCGGACACATTACAGCGCGCGCCAAAAGTTTCCGTTAGTCGGGAGCGAGACAAAGGACAGTTAACGACTACCTGTGACAGGGTAATGGATTGCCGGTGAGCGCTCGCACCACGCCCCTCTTCTTTTTCTCTCCTTCCTCCTCCCGCCGATCGGAAAACGGCGTAATGACCATCGCCGGCGCTGGAGAGACAAAGGCTCGGCCCTTCCCGTGTCGCGCGAGGAAGCCCCCGGAGCGTGGCGGGCGCAGGACGTGGGCGCGCTGACGGAGGCGTGCTTGGAGGAGGAGCCGCGAGGCCGCGCTGTGCGTCCGGGAGGGCGGCGGCATGCCACCTCGCTGTCCTTGCTACTGGGAGGATGAATGATGGAAATGCGTTACACCCCCCCCCGCCTGCCCCCACTCGTCGGGCATCGCGTTTCCCGCTCGAATCGACCGAGTGGCGATTCGTGGACAAGGCGAGAGGGCCTGAGGACGGGGATAACGGGGAAGAAGAGAGGGAGGAGGATGTGGGTGGCAAGGAGGAAGAGGGGGAAGGAGGAAGCGACGCCGGGAGGGAGGGGAAAGGGGGGCGGCGAGGGAAATGGAGGAGGGCGAAATGACAGGTTGGCAGTGAAACAAATCCTCGCGGATGTGTTTTAGAAAATGAGAGACTGCTTGAAAGGAAATAAGGGAGGAGCTGACACAAAGGGAGAGGGTGACAAAGAGAGGAAGCGGGCAAGAAAGTGGGGTCAAGAAAGGGGGTGCGAGGGGTTTTTCGGCGAGAGGAATGGAAATGCATAATGAGGTTGTTATGTAGGACGAAACTGCAATCTGGGAGGAGGAGAGGTTAAGCCTGAACAGGGCGGGGGGGTGTGGGGGTGGCGGGAGGAGTGGAGAAGGGTGGGGGGGTAAGGGTGGAGGGGGGGGAACTCAGCCTGCATGAGTCGCGGCAGGTGCGACGGTAACGACAACATGGGGAGATGGTTGTCATGTAAGGAGACTGTGTCACACGAGAGACAGTGAGTCAGCACGAGGAAAGCGACCGTCACTCTGTCTTCGACGCCGGGATCATGCTGCCAAGGACACGCCCGGGCCTTCTTTTAGGGATCCTGCAGAAGGGGAGAAGGAGGAGGAGGAGGGGAGGTGACACTGATCCGAGGCTCCAACGCGCGGGGGAGAACGCCGAGGTGGGCGCAGCAGGTGCGGCAGGGGCGATGGAATGTCCTTCGTCACCGTCCAGAACGGGCGGCGAGGATGAAGGGCGTACGTACGTAGCGCCTGCATGTGGCGAAGAGCGAGGATAAGCACGTAGTGTGCAAGGAAGAGGAAGCAGGAGTCGGGAGGCACACCGTCCAAGGACTCCGCCGAGTCAACAACACTTCAGGGACACCCAGGTGACCAGTTATGTTTTATGGAATTTTTATCCCGACGTTTTTATCTGGACCAGCGACCAGTTTTTATCCACTTATCCCACCTCGAACGCCGCCGAGATCACGACAAAGACCCTCGACGTCGCACCTTGCGATCGGCCCGAGAGAGATAATGCAAAAATCCCGGAAACAGGCGCGCGGTGTTGGAGAGGGTAATGGTGCGCCCCCTCCCGCCTTGCACAGGTTCCCGCTGTCCCTCGCCTCGCCGCACGCACAGGGAGCAGCCGGACTCACGGATTCATGATTTGAAAAATGAGCGAGGGGGAAATGAGGAAACGAGGATAAGTCCCCTGAAAGACGCCATAATTTCCGTACCCATAGCGTGCCGGCTGGACGAGAGGGGACATAAAATGGCCGAGGGCGAGTTACGTTACCAGGGAGAGAGATAAACCCTTCTGTGGCTTTATGGCTACGAGGCGAATCTTCTTTGGTGAAGCGATAACGACCTCGGCGAAACGAACGACTCGGGTCATGTCCCTCTATGGGCGGGGAAGAGGAGTTTGAACCTTGGATAATGATGGAAGCGGCCGGGTGATCGTCTCGCGGGAAGGGAAGGGTTCGAAGGAAGAACGTGGTGTTTCTCCTATTGAGGGCAGCTTCGAGAAGGATCTAATGCGAGAAGGAGGTAGGATACGAAGGGATGAGAGTGTAGGAGGCGAGCAGGACGATCGGAGGAGGAAGCAGAGGTCGTTGGTAAAGAAGAGGGAGAGAGAGAAGCACTAGAAAAAAAGAGAGAACACAGCCACCATGACCGTTGACGAAGGCGCCGAGCCGTGACCAGAATCTGCAATTTCCCTCGACGTCCGGGATGTTGGTGCCCCTCGCCGGGAGTCTCGGGAGTCGTTATGTGATACGCCGGTTTCCTACAGGGTCTTAGGACCTTCTTGACAGCTGTAGTAGGATTCCTTGTGACTAAGACTTCGCAGCATGCCAGGTGGATGTCTTGCGTACGAAGCGGAGCCCAGGGGAGGCCCGGCGGCAGGACGGAAGCATTATGATGTAACAGATACCCCGGAAATAGTGTCGAATCTCAAAAGGCGTTCCGCTCATCCGTCGGCGGCGAGATCCGTGGGAGGGACCGCGTCGAGCGCCGCCGCAGCGCCAACCGCCGTCGGAGATCAGGGCCGAAATTGGGGGGGAAATCGAGCGAGGGACCTCAATGTCCTCCCACCTGGCCGGTCCCTCGCGCCGCCGCCGCCGCCCCTGCGTCCGCCATCGCCGCCATCACCATGCAGGAAGTTTTGCAGGCGAATTCCTGAAGCCTTACCTGAGCGCGGGATATCCCAGGATATCACGAGGCTGCCAGGGATGCTAAAAGGGCGTAGTGGCTGAGGCCCAGTTTTTGAGGCAGCTCCTGGACTCGTTTACGGATGCTCTTGGAAGGTTACTCGGTTCCTTGTGGCGGCGCTGAGATAACATTCATGGATGCCGTAACTGCGGACTGCATTATTATTTTCTCACTCCTGAAGGTAATCGTAATATCAGTAAAACGAAAAAAAAATGGCCACACAATGTTAAGAACTTGGGGAAGTCACCGGCGCTGGTGTGAACGAAGGATAAAAACCGTGTAGGATATCGGATAGTGGATCACCACACAATTTTATTTCCAGGTGTGATTATCCACTCATTTTTTTATCCATCTCGTTTCTTATCTGCGGACATGAACTCTCGCGCTGCAATCACGTACATTCATGCACTCTTGAGTCTTGTGGACACGCTTAAAGTGATCGTGTTTGGTTTGTCAGGGTCTGGCGGTTCGAGCTCCACGCCGTCTTCTCGTCTCGCAAGACATTGGCAGCCCGTCCGTTCTCCTTTCCACGTAAAAGAATTGCACAAAGAAATCATCCTTGTTTGAGTAAACCAGCGAAGAATTGTGTTTTTTTTTCTTTTTTCTTTCTTTTTGCTTTATTGCTATATGCATTGAAAGGGAGAAGTGTGTGTTTTCAATCGCGGCTTCATTTCGGGCAGGAGGCCAAGTGGGGCAGATTAGAATAAGTCGGCATCAACCCGGGGAATGTGGGTTAAGAGAGGCACTGCGAAAGCCAGACAACACGTGAAGGACTTGAATCGCGGAGGAGAATTTAGCCTCGCCATAAAGATCCGATCCGACTCGCTTTTGTTTTTTGTTGTTTTGTAACGAGAGGCGACTTTATTGGAGGGGGAAATCGCCTCCTCCGTGTCTGCGATATTCGTGTGTGTGTTTTTTTGATATGTATTTTTGGCCTGTTATGTAAGTCTTCAAGATTTTTATTCGTTTTTAATCGCTATTTGTTTTGATAATGAATCCCCGACACGAGGGAAATCGCGTGGATATTAAGAACACGTCGATCGACAATACTGCCGTATCACATGACCGTAAATAAACGCGCTAGCCTTGACGGGATCGATTCGCCTCAACCGTATAATCTCATAGAAACCGATAGCGGCTTCGAACAGCAAATAATAATAATAAAAAAACACCGAAAAAAAGATAGGAGAACACAACGAGTTCTGAAGATTATTATCAAAGTATGGATTGTTTTTTTTTTTTTTGACGTGGGCCTTTCGGGTATGCTGTGACACCCGGCAACTCCTTCGCCTTGGGTTGCTATGCACGAAAAGGACTCCTTCGAGCACCTCCTGTACTACACGCCCAAGGACACGGATCCGTAATAAAAACACAAACACTCATGACAAAAAAAAAAAGGTGTTTATAAACCCCTTTTTTCCCGAGAGACTGCAATGAACAACGTAACTACTGTTGTTCTTATGTCCACTAGTTTGGAAACTTTTTTTTTACTTTTTTTTGTTTTTTGTTTTTTGTTCCATGGCTGCTGATTATTTTGTTGTTGCATTTGTTGCATGTGTTCGGTCCGGGTGTGGCGGCGCGGAGGTCGGGCCTTCATCACTATTCATTACGGGTCTTGGTAAGGTCGTTTATATATATATATATCCTGGACGATTCAACGCGCGCTTCGCAGTACGTTTATGGCCTTAGATGCGTAAAGTGCGATGCTCTTTTAATTCGTTAGTCGTGGTGGGTTATTTTTTTTTTTTTTTCTTCTGAGGGGGTGGATAGGTAGGAGAGGTTGGCTAGTAAAAATGGTGCGTTTGTGGTTATGTGGAAGTACAAGTGCTGCGTACTTGTATCGGGGTATTTCTTTCTTCTCTCTTCTCTCTCTCTCTCTCTCTCTCTCTCTTCTCTCTTCTCTCACTCTCTCTCTCTCTCTCTCTCTCTTCTCTCTCCTCTCTCTCTCTCAACACTCCTTCCTCCTCACCCTCCCTTTTCTCTCGCTCAAGTTGCCCGATTGTTTGAAAAGCAAAGGGCCTTCATCTGTACGAAAATCCCGTCTTTTTCCCCCAATTTAACCTGGCTGAGGAGATTAGCAATAAACGTAATATATAAAACGTGATTCCGATCCGCGATGTTGAAGCTACACCAGCGAGGAGGAGAGCAGGTGCGTCACGCCGGCATGTTCCTTCCAGGATATATTTTTTTCTCTCTCTTTTTTTTTAGATATATAGTAGACTTCCGACAGCATTTGTCCTGCTTCCGCGTTAGGGGGTTTAGGGCCTTATTTCGGAACGACGGAAGGACCGTTTTTGTCTCTTTATCTGTTCGGCGAGAAGACGGCGTTGGCGCAGAGGTGGAGGTGGAGGAGGAAGTGCGAGTCGGGGTTCGCGCGTTCTTGTGGCGGAGGGTCGTTGTGACGTCACCGGATACAGGAAGTCTTTCAAATTGCGCGGGAGATTTTAGGCGGGAAAATGTAGATGTATCGCATGCTCGAACGGAGAAGCAGGTGGTGGAGAGAGAGAGAGAGAGAGAGAGAGAGAGAGAGAGAGAGAGAGAGAGAGAGAGAGAGAGAGAGAGAGAGAGAGAGAGAGAGAGAGAGAGAGACTTCGCTTGAACTAAATACCGATTGTAGGTTCGTCATTGGCGTAGTTCCGAGGTGATGGTGCTAGGGAGTTAAATGAACAGCTGAACGGATTGCATCAGTCTTGTTTGTCTATTTGATTCTTATTTTTTTCCTTTCCTTTCTCTTTTCCTTCCTTTCTTTTCTCCTCTATCATCTCTTTTTTCCATTCTTATCGGAAAAACCGACATGAACCCAGACTGTTCACGGAAGCCATCTTGTACCCGTGGCTTTATATCCGATTTCATAACACATCTTGGAAGATATTGTCTGCATTGTCGTGCGAGAGAGAGAGAGAGAGAAAAAAAAAAAAGATAGATCAGAAAAGCGCAAAACCTTTGAAGCAGTCGAGAACGCAATGAATAGAAGCCATGACGGCAAAGGAGACCGTGTTTAGACATCGTCAGAGTGTACATAATTCCTGGAATATTTGACGAGACCGGGGCCGCCGATCCTTTCCCGGCGCCATTTTATTCGCATTCTTAATAAAAACGATTCTTAGGGCAGCACAAAGAACCTGGAAAGAGGGTCGCTTTGTACGCAGCACCGCCTTTGAGTTTTCATTCGCTCCCGGTCGGCAATTGGAGCTATTGCGAATTGAATACTCATATGTGTTACCTGTGCGCATGTGTGTGTGTGTGTGTGTGTGTGTGTGTGTGTGTGTGTGTGTGTGTGTGTGTGTGTGTGTGTGTGTGTGTGTGTGTGTGTGTGTGATTGGCTCGGAGGTGTTCAGGGAAACGGAATCTATATACGGGAGATATGTGAATGGAGGGGGACGGCGTGGGTTGTTTGTGCCACACGGTCTAATATTATCGTCTATGCCTATTGCTGGATGCGGCATTTGCGCGGACCGGGCGCTGGGGTCGCCACCTGTTGCTTGTCCGCCCACCCCGCCTCTTCGCTGTTCCCAAGCCTTCCTCTCTCTCTCTCTCTCTCTCTCTCTCTCTCTCTCTCTTCTCTCTCTCTCTCTCTCTCTCTCTCTCTCTCTCTCTCTCTCTCTCTCCTCTCTCTCTCTCTCTCTCTCTCTTCTCTCTTCTCTCTCTTCTCTCTCTTGCCTCTCTTCTCTCCTCTCTTTCTCTTCTCCTCTCTCCGCTCTCTCCTCTTCATCTCTGCTCTGCTCACCCTCCGCTCCTCTTCATCTCTCTGCTCATATCCTCTTCCTCCCATATTTTCCTTTTTTCCTCGCCCACATTTCTTGTATCTCCCCCCTTCTTCTCGTTCACTCCTCTTTTCTTCTTCTTCCACTTCCTCCTCCTTCCTTCTTCTTCTTTCTCTCTTCCTTCTCCTTTCTCTCCCCTCCATTCCTTCACCACCTCCTCCACTCCTCCTCTTCCTTACATCCACCAACCTCCACCACCTCCTCCTCTCCTCCTCTCCTCCTCCTCCTCCTCCCTCCTCCTCCTCCTCCTCCTCCTTTCCTCTCCTCCTCCTCCTTCCTCCTCCTCTCCCTCCTCCTCCTCCTCCTCTCCTCTCCTCCTCTCCTCCTCTCAGCCTCAGCTCGCCTACCCCGACGCACCGGCATGACGTCAGAGGGAACACCCACGTCAGCCAGGTATTAATAGATGCGAAAAAAATGGGAGGAAAAATAAGCGTTGCGTCCATGTTTTTTTTCCGAAAACGGGAAAGGGAAAGATGAAAAAGGCAATAGTTTTGAAGCGTTGGACAATGTCACTTGTGACGCAATAGGAGGGCTGTTCACCTCTCTCTCTCTTCTCTCTCTCTTTTCTCTTCTCTCTCTCTCTCTCTTCTCTTCTTCTCTTCTCTCTTCTCTCTTTCTTCTCTCTTCTCTCTCTCTCTCTCTTCTCTCTTTCTCTCTTCTCTCTTCTCTCTCTCTCTCTCTCTCTCTCTCTCTCTCTCTCTCTCTTCTCTCTCTCTTTCTCTCTCTCTTTCTCTCTTTCTCTCTTTCCCTTTCTCTCTCTCGCTTTCTCTCTGTCTTTCCCAGGTCAAAGGTTACGAAGTTGGGGTAGCGGCGGCCGGGTCAGTAGAACCAGGATCCTCGCATTTCCGCCATCGTACCCGATAGCAAGATACGCTTGTTCTATAGTCTGTTATGCGTTAGTTACCTGAGCCGTAAGAGCTGAGGTATCGGACATGTGAAGCTGAGTTCCATGTAGAGGTGGAGGGAATAACTGCTATTCAGGGAGTGGGAGGGGGGGGGGCAGGGGGGGGGGGAGGGGAGGGGGGGGGAGGATACGGCGGCTTTGTTAAAGGTACCATCATAAACCTCCTGAATTCTGATATGTACTTTTTGTAGCACATTTACGTCAATGCTCGAGCGTTCGAATAGTCATTGTAAACACGCGTATACATAGATGCGCGCACACCTACACCTACACACGCGCATACACGCACGCGCACACACAAACACACACGCACACAGCTTCAAACAAACACTCACTTATTTGATTACGTTTTTATTCATGTATGTATCATCTGTTTATTCATTTAGACCTCGTTTTTATTCACTGTTCGCCGTCGAGGAGTGGCAAGTGATAATAAGAAGAGAATATGAGAGGAAGTGTATTTAACACGTAATGAAAATGAAGAAACGACGAAGAACAAGAAATATATTTAAAAGAAAAAAAATCACAGACTAAACAAAAAGGAAAGATGGACGGAAGGAATAAAGAAAATGAAGAGAAAATGGAAGGAAAGGGAATCCGTTCAAATTTTGCCAAGTAGCTTATGACGAGCGAGGGAAACCCACCCTGTACTTTGACCTTGCGCTGGGAGCCGAAGTTGACCTGCGTCGACCTTCACGTTTCCCTGGATTCTCACTTTTGTATTTGTTTTTTGTTGTTTATTTGTGAATGCGTTCGTTCGTTCGTTTGCCTGTAGTCTTTTTTTTTGGGGGGGGGAGGAGGGTGTGGGTGGGTCAGCTTCGCATGTAGATCCTTGCATTGATTAATTGCAACATGTTCCCCTTCCCTGGCCCCCGGGTCGTCCTCCTCTCCCGTCGGTAGCCTCCATTTTTCCTTGCCTTTGCTTTCACTTCCTTTCCCTTCCCTTCCCTTCCTTATCGTTTCCTTCTGTCCCATGTGCGTGTGTATGTGTATGTGTGTGTGTGTGTGTGTGTGGTGTGTGTGTGTGGGTGTGAGCGTCGTGATGTCACTGTTTTGATCCATTCTGGCTAAGCATGTGTCCTCGTTAAAATGAAACAGGGGGAGGGGTAGGGGACGATAGGGGGCGGCGGCACGGAACATCTGCGCGAAAGTACAATAACGAGCTGACTTTCTGACAGTGAAGGCACCGGGTCACTCAGCCCCTGTCATCACCCAGGGGTCAGAAGGAGGAGGAATGGGCGGCCCAGGGCGTCGGAAAGGGCGCTGCGGACGAGACTGGGGTGGGAGGTGAAGGCGGGCGGAGGCGACGAAGGAGGGGAAAGGGGAGAGCGCGGTGCGTCGGCCAGGAAAGGAAGGGAGAGAAAGCGCAGGGCTGAGAAAGGGGGATAGACTTATGGTATTGTTTATCGATTGCTCGGTTGGTTGGCTGACGGATGCATTTTGGAACAGGAATAACAAAGAACGCGGTCATGTTTTGTGTGTGTGTGTGTCTGTAGGTCGGAGCGTCGACACCTGCAACCTCCCGCGAAGAAGGGGGAGGGGGAGGGGGCGGGGAGTGGGGAGGGGAGGGGGAGGGGGATGTAGCGGATGTTAAGCTATCACGGCGAAGCTTTTACATTTGTGTTATAGTCGTGCTGGAGGATCTTTAGCTTGGTGTATTTTTAACTAGCGTGGGCGACATTGATGGAGGCCAGGCATGAACCTCGCCATTGCTCCACACATGATGCTGTATGTCACACTCGCGCCGTTACTGGCACGCAATGGTTGCCTGGGGGGCGGGGGGGGGATGTAGCTGTGACTTTTGATCATAAACGTATGTTAAATATGTATGTTTGATCAAATCGATTGTCATTTATTATTATATTGTGATTCTGGATATTTGATGATTCATTCTTTGCGCATTGCGATGTTTTTTTCCCTAAATGTTGCACGAGCCGATTATTGGTTCGGGGCAAGAGAGGAGACTAATTGGGTTACGCAGTTCTGCCGCTGGGTCTCGCTGGGTCCCGCGCGCGCCCGTGCCACAGCCCTCGCCGCCCGCACTGCGCACCCCGAACCCGTGACAGAGATCTGAGAGACAGCGCCACCGTCACCATACCTGGCAGCGCGTTCATTACCTGTGAATTTATCAGGGGCTGACGCACGCCCCCCCCCCCCCATTCCTTCCCTCCCGCCATCGGTTGCACGAGAGCAGCCGTAGGCGGATACTTGGTACGGCGTCCCTTCGTATGGTTCGTTGGGAGCGGTCGTTGCCCCACGCGTCCTTTTTTCCCCCTTTTTTCCGCTTTTTTGATGAACTTGAGCGATTAAAGAGATCATTAATACAGGGCAGGTACGTGGTGCCAGGGCCGGGGCGGAGAAACAAAGAGTGTTTGAACGTCGTTTTACAAGCCTCTCCTTGCCCCTTCAGGTCATTTTCGTCCGGGCTCTTCTTCTTCTTCTTCGCCTTCTTCTCCTGGGTCGTCTTCCCCCTCATCTCCCGTCTCTCTCTTTATCACCGTCTTCCCCGTCTCCTTCACCGCCAGGAGTGGGCGCGGGAGGAAACAGGTGCGATGGGTTGCGTGGTCCGGAGATACATTTGGCACAGGTGTTTCACACAATGATTATTTTTCTCCGAAGTGAATCTTGTGACTCATCCATGTTGTGTAACACTGTTTAGCGACTTCTTGACGGCGAATATAGGTTACCTAGAAACGGGTGCTCCACTTCAGGGGAAGCACAGAATCATCACCTTGTCAACTGTTCGAAAGGTAAATAAAAGCGCCGTATCTGTGTCAGTCACTCGCTCCCTGGATACCGGGATTTGGCGAAGTGAAACGTGGCGCGGCGGTGCGTAGAATATTCCGTAAAATGGATTGGCTTTTAACAAACTTTTATTTTTTGAATCTCTTGTGGTTTTTTCCTTTCTTTCTTGGGCATATTACCAACGGCCATTTGTTTAGACTAGATTGTACACGTCACGCGCAGTGCTGACCGATACCCAGTCAGTAAGCGCTGAGTCACTGCGCATGGTACTGGGAGCCCGCAAAATCCTTGGCATCAGCAGGAGCCATGGAGCTGCAGGGAAAGCAACATCATTGATCGAAAATTGCAGTTGAAAGGCGGCAGAGGAAACCCACTGTTTTCTCCTCCTTCTGTTTCTTTTTTCTCTCTCTCTGTCTCTTGTTTCGTCTTTCTTTTTTGACATCAGTGTTTCCTGAATGTCCCACTGCCTCTCGTGTCCAAAGATTTAAGGCCTTTTTATAAATCTTCATTCACATTTTTCTTCAGTATTTCCTCTTGGTGATATGTAGTTTTTTTCTTTTTCTCTTTTTTTTCTTCTTGCTTTGAAGGACAATGCGGTTAGGCTAGTAAACGCGTGAATATTTGGTTGCTTGCCCACTCTCTTTCAAGGTTAGAAACGTCATAGTAGAAGAGTGTTTCTGAATGGCGATTTAATTGATCGTCTCTTTACTTACCTGCCATATATTAAGCGAAAATATCATGATTATTAGGCCTTATCGTTATTCTTCTAATTGTCTGATGATTAGTCTTATCAGATACCATCGCCTCTATATCAACCAGATATTTCGAAAGTAGGAATATAATTCAGGGAAAAAAAACAATCTATTAACAATACGGTTGCTCGAATGATCCCGGAGTTAAGTGAATTGACCAATGGCGATCCGTCTCTTGTTTACGCGGTCGCTGATTGGTCCGTCCTCCTTCCGCTCCGCCCGGCTGCAACAAAGACAAGGGAACGCATTTTAGCGCCATTTTTTTTCTTCTTCAGTGCTCTTTGCCTCTTTGAATCCTTTGAATTGCAAGGATTATGAATGGAATCAGTTGTTTTATTAAGTTGGTGTGATATAACGGATGAGGAGATATAAGTAGTAAAATATCGTAATAATTTTCCCCGAGTTTGAATGTCGACATTGCTGTACTCTACCAAAAAAAAGAAGTCTTCCTCTTTTATTTCTTTTGGTTTTTCTTCTGCTTCTCCGTTCTCTTCCTCCTCCCATTCTTCAAACCATTGTCCCGCCCTAGAACGAGACGGAAACGGAATCCCAATTTTACATTTCCCTGAACTTCCTCTGAATCAACTTGTAAGAGGATACTCGTGGCATAGTTGGACAAGCTGCGAAATAGCTCGTATTCCTAACCACAAATAGTCAACGTTTTTCCAACAGGGAAAGCGCGTAAAAGCAAGAGAATGATGATGATGATGATGATGAGTGTGCTGACGGTGAGGATGATGACGGTGATGATGATGGTGATAATGATGATGGTAGTAATTATGATAATGATGGTGATGGTGACACGGATCATAAAGGTTATGATGGAATAATAGAGACAGTGGGATAATGATGATAATGTTATGGATGATAGTGATGATTTTTTTAACTGTTTTTAACTACTTCTCTACGCCTTTTTTTTCTTTTTCTTTTTGAATTTCTGTGGGATTATCCTCCTAACACTCCGCCCCCCGCCCCATCACCCCCTCATACGCCTCCAGCACTAGCCTCTTATACCCCACACCTTACCCCCCTTACTCGCTGTACCCCCTCCCTTCCCCTCCAGAAATTATTTTAGTTAATTATTTACTTATTTATGTCCTTATGGATGTGGAGAATAGATAGATAGAAGGAATGAAGGTTTTCTATCTATTTATCTGTGTCTCTCTCCAACCAAAAGGAGTGACAGAGAGTATAGTGGATGAAATTCGACGAAAGAAGGAAGAGGAAAAAAAACGGAAGAATTCAGACGGAGGAGTAGGAAGATTCTGAAACAAGGGAAGGGCGGTTTGAGGGGAAGGGGGGGAGTAGAGGAAAGCGGACAGGGGATGGGTGGGGAAGGAGGTAATGAGGAATGGGCGGGGGAAGGTTAATATAGGATGGGAAGGATAGGTGGGAAGTGAGGTGAGGAAGAGGGTGGAAAGGAAAGGAGGAAGGAGGGGTGGGTGGGAAGGAGTTAAGGAAGAGGGTGGAAGAGGAGGAGGCGGAGGAGATGGGTGGGGATAGAAGGGGGAAGCAGGAGAGAGGGAAGGAGGGGAGGCGAAGGAGATGGGTGGGATAGAAGGGGAAGCAGGAGAGGGGAAGGAGAAGGAGGCGAAGGAGATAGAAGGGGAAGCAGGAGAGGAGGGAGGGAGGGGGAGGAGGCTGACGAGGTACCTGGCGCTGGCCATGAACCTGTCTCGCGGAGGGTCCTCGCCTCTGCTACCTGACAGCCCTCGCATGTCCGCGCCAAGGTCCTCGTATTGCCCTCCTTGTCACACCCACAGTTACGCCTGGGTTCCCATACTCGTTCCGCCCACGGTTACGTCTGGGCCGCCCATGTCCCACGCGGCGTCGACACGTTTTTGTTGTTGTTGTTTTGTTTTTCCTTCATTTTGGGTTCCTTTGTCTGTCTGATTTTTCTCACTCGGTCTCGAATTATCCACCTAATTATCAGATGTTAAAGATGGAAAACAAAATGATACGAAGAGAAAAATAATAACGATATGTGGTAAAGAGAAATTACCACGAGAGAGAGAGAGAGAGAGAGAGAGAGAGAGAGAGAGAGAGAGAGAGAGAGAGAGAGAGAGAGAGAGAGAGAGAGAGAGAGAGAGAGAGGGCGATGGCACCTGGTGTTGTCCCAGCGATGATGGGCGCGATTAGCCAATCGTTGTTTGCGCCCAGCGGGACCCGCAATATTTAAGGCAGATCGCATACCCCATGCTGAGGTTGGTGTCAGGGGGACGGGGGGGGGGGAGCGCCCAGGGGTGGAAGGTGGGGCGGAGGCATTGGCAAGGGTTGTCCACGAGGGTCTGACATCATCGCCTTTCTCATCTCTTTTTTAATCTGTCCGCCTGTCTTTCTGTGTTTGTCATTATGTCTGTTTATCTGTCTGCCTACCCAAAAGACTGCCTTGCTGTGCACCTTTGATGTGGTTACGCGTTTGTCACTTCATTACCTGTCTGTTCAGATTCTCTCTCTTTATCTCCTCTCTCTCTCTCTCTCTCTCTCTCTCTCTCTCTCTCTCTCTCTCTCTCTCTCTCTCTCTCTCTCTCTCTCTCTCTCTCTCTCTCTCTCTCTCTCTCTCTCTCTCTCTCACACACTCACTCTCTCTCACTCTCTCTCTCTTCTCTCTCTCTCTCTCTCTCTCTTCTTCTCTCTCCTCTCTCTCTCTCTCCTCTCTCTCTCTCTCTCTCTCTCTCTCTCTCTCTCTCTCTCTCTCTCTTCTCTCTCTCTCTCTCTCTCTCTCTCTCTCTCTCTCTCTCTCTCTCTCTCTCTCTCTCTCTCTCTCTCTCTCTCTCAAGAAGGTCCCAGTGCCACGCGTCACTTAGGTCTCGTGTATTCCCCGAGTGCCCGGTGACCGCCGTTGTATTGTCTATCGCCCCAGCTCTCGTGATGTCAACCTCAAACACACGACCCGACAAGGAGAGGCTGTGTTTAGGCTTTTTTCTTCGGGAGGGGGGTGGGGGTGGATGGAGGGGGTGCCTTAAAGTCTTCCTGTTTTCCTTTATGGCGTCACGAGGAGGCGCCGCGGGAGAGGAAGAAGGGGAAGGGTCGGTTTTCCAGAAGGGGACATTGAGGGGTACATAGGCTGGTTTACTTTTTTTTTGGTTTTTGGTTTTTTTTTGGCTTCGTGGGAAATTTGGGATTCGTCTAGTGTAAGATTGTGTTTTATACATTCTTTGCATGCTTTGTTTGTTTGTTGTTGTTGTTGTGTTTAGATGTCTTAAAATTTTCTCTAAATCATTTTAAAACTGACCAGGTCAACCGAGCCCGAGAGAGAAAAAAAAATCAATTAAAAAGCCGTCATCTTGATGAAGCTCACGGATGTTTCCTAACCAGTGCGAAATCAGCACAACTGTTTACCTAGAGGGAGAGGGAGAGAGAAAGAGAAAGGGGGGGACCCTCCCTCTCCTCCTCTCCACCCATCCTTTTCCCCTCCTTCTCCCTCCCTCCCCCCTCCCCCCTCCCCCTCCCCTCCCCTCCCCTCTCCCCCCCGTTTGTTCGTTCTCATACCACAACACGAAGCGCAATCTCGGCGGAAGACTTGGTCCTCGCAGATATGGCCAGGTAGGTAATCAGCTGATTGAGCAGGTCGCCGTCCAAACAAGGTGTCGAAAGGGCGGTCACGTTGCGGTTTTGCCATCTCGAGGCGACAATAACAGCTTTTTTTCCCTTCTTTTTTTTAGCGAGGATGGGAAAAAAATATGGATGGGACCCTCTGTTTGAATTTTACGTTTTTATTTTATAAAATGTTATATTTTACGGAATTCTACCCCACCACTTCTTTCTCTGTTGACCTTTGTAGGGGTTTGGTCTACTGAGAGCTATTTTTGAACTTCAAAATGTAGTTGTACTTATCTATCTCTCTAGATATTTATCTGTCGACTTGTTTCCTTCCTTATCTACCTGCCTATCTATCAATCTATTTAGATCTCTCCTGCTTTCTGTCTCCCTGAAAATTAAGCGAAATTAGCTTTTTTCCAAATGAGCTAGGACAGTGACCCTATTTTTTCCTTACAAGTCACGTGGCATCTAAGGTCAAGGTGAGCAGCGGTCAAGGAAGTGGTTCTAGGTGTGCAATTCAAGGACTTGGTCGGGCATGCCATTTGACTAAGAATTTCTCTGGCCTTTCTCTCTGTAGTTGTTTCGTGATCTTGGTGTTTTCTCTCTATTTCGTTCTTTGTTTGTCTAAATGTCTGTGTTTCTCTTTGTTTGTCTGTCCTCTTCTTTTTCTCTCTCTCTCTCACTCTATCTATTCTATTTATCTATCTATTTATCTTTGCCTCTTTCTTCCTCCTTCCTTTCACTCTCCTGTCTATCCTTGTATCATCTATCTCAGTCTTCGTCCTATTTCTATCTACCTTCAATCCCTCCCTCAAACCCACCCTCCTCTAGTCTGTATATTTTTTTCTCTTTTTTCTCCCTGGGCCAAAGTTAAGGATTTTGCACGAGCTTCCCGCCCCTCAACGACCACCCAATTTAATTTGTTTTTCGGGAGCCGGAATCGAAATCTTGACCAATCGATTTTTTTCGTTTCTCTCTCTCTTTTCTTCTGTTTTCTCTCTCTCTTTCTCTTCTCTTCTCTCTCTTTCTTTATCTCTCTCTCTCTCTCTCTCTCTCCCTCTCTCTCTCTCTCTCTCTCTCTCTCTTCTCTCTCTCTCTTCTCTCTTCATCTCTCTCTCTCTCTCTCTCTCTCTCTCTTCTTCTCTCTTCTCTTCTCTCTCTCTCTCTCTCCTTCTCTTCCTTCTCTCTCCCTCCTCTCTTCCTCTCTCTCTCTCCCTCTCTTCTCTTAGCTTCTTTTTCTTTTGGCTCAGCATCACTTCCTCGGGCACGACTTACCTCATCTCGGCACATCCGGCGTCGGAGCGAGCTTAGGGGTGACTTACGTAACAATCCTGATTCCCATATTGCTCTACGAGGGAAGAGGGAGAGAAGGAGAGAAAGAGGGAGGGAGGGAAGGAAGGAAGGAAGGTGGGGGGAGAGGAGGAAAAGAGAGGGAGGGAGGGAAGGACGAGAGAGAGTAAGAGTCAAGAAAAGGGTGACACAGAGGTAAGAAAGAAACACAGTGGTGAAAGGGAAACCAAGACAGGAATAGAACAAGAGATAATGAGGGAGAGAGAGAGAGACAGAAGATAAAAAAAAGACTCGAAAGAAGCACGTGGAGGATCTGATTCGCCGCTTGCGTCACGCTGTTTACGAGTCCGACCGCTTACATGCACGTCGAGAATCAGCGGGCGAGTCAGCGCGGGTTTCCTTACCTCCCTTCTTCCACCCCCCTTTCCCATAACTCCGTTCAACCCCTACTCTCCTCCTCCCCAACATCTCAATCTTATCAACCCTCAATCTCCTTCACCCCTCCTTCCCCATCACCCTTCCCCTTTATCCCCTCACCTATCTCCTAAACCCTTCCACTCACCCGCAATCTCCCCCCTCCCCATCAACCCTACTTCATCTCCTCCCCGATTCTCCCAACCCCTCTCCCATCAACCCTTCACCCCTACTCCCCCCCTGGTCATATACCCCCCCGTTAATTTCACTCCCTTCAAATAAGGAGGTATTTTGAGTGTGCTTCTTTCCGTATTACGCATGTACACACACACATGCACGCACGTTACAAACAAAACGCACACAAGTCCTTCACAAAACGCACCACACGACACCTATACAAAGAAAACGCACACACCACGTCCTTCACACAAACGCCACACACAACAAAAAAACGCACACGGTCCTTCACAAACGCCCCACACGCACACCTATACAAAGAAAAAAACGCACACAGTCCTTCACAAAACGCCCACACGCACACGCGGTAAGAAAAAGAAAAGACGCACGCACGCACGCACGCACCTCTCTTTGACCTAGCATCGCCTTAATGGTTTCAAGGATGCTGCGTCGCTGACCTGAGATGATCGAGGGTTTCATGACTTTATTTTGTGTTTTTTTTTATGTTGTTCAAGGTTAGGCCTGATTAATTGATGATTTTTTTTTCTTTACGTTTTTCTCGTTTTTTTTTTTTTTTTTTTTTTTTTTTTTGTCTAGGGTACACAGTCTTCATTATCATGATCATTATCCGATGTTAAATTATCCTCATCTTTTATTATTATTATTATTATTATTATTATTATTATTAATGTTATTATTATTATTATTATCATTGTTGTTGTTGTTGCTGGTATTATTATTGTTTGTATTCGTATTAGTAGCAGTATTCTGACAAATGTCCCCTAACCGAAAGAAGACAGGAAGAGAAGAAAGAAAGATAGGAGAAGCGAAAGGAGAGATAGGAGAGACGAAAGAAGAGATAGCAAGAAGACGAAGGAGAGATAGCAAGAGAAGCGAAGGAGAGATAGAGAAGAAAGGAGAGATAGCAAGAGAACGAAAGGATAGGAAGAGACGAAAGAAGAGATAGCGAAGAAGAGAAGAGAAGCGAAAGAAGAGATAGCAAGAGAAACGAAAGGAGAGATAGGAAGAGTCGACGAGAGCATGCAGGGCGACAGGCAGAGAAAAGATCCTTCCGACGACGAGGCGGACAGATCGCTGGGAATCATGCGAGGACCCCGTCATGCACTAGAGGGGGGGGGAGGAATGTGTTAAACTTTCTCTTTCTTTCTCTTTTTCTGTCTCTTTGTCTTGTCTGTGTCTTTCTTTCTCGCTTTCTCACTCTCTCTTTCTCTTTTTCTCTTTTTTTCTTTTTCTTTCTTTTTCTTTTTCTTTCTTTTTCTCTTTCTTTTCTTTCTTTCTCTCTCTCTCTCTCTCTCTCTCTCTCTCTCTTCTCTCTCTCTCTCTCTCTCTCTCTCTCCTCTCTCTCTCTCTCTCTCTCTCTCTCTCTCTCTCTCTCTCTCTCTCTCTCTCTCTCTCTCTCTCTGCTTAGCCGGTGTCGAAATAATTTAGATAGTGAAGGCCGACAAGCGAACGAGGAAAAGAAGAAGAGGGGAAAAAGAGAAAATAGAATACTAAAAAGCAGAAATGTAGAGTGAGAGAAAGAAAGAAAAAAAAGAGAACGAGATAACGAAACAGAAAAAAAATAGAAAAAAAAAAATATCGAAAAATAAAATCATGAAATCAAGCAGATGGAAAAAACACGAAGAGAGAGAGAGAGAGAGAGAGAGAGAACAAAAAAGCCAAAGTATGCAGGGCAGGTCGACGACTTCCTCGGAGAGTTGACCTTAATGTAGAAAATATAATGTGTTGTTACTGTGGTCGAAGGAAATGCCAGAGAGCACTTTTTCCCGATCTCACTATCAGCTCGGTCGCTTTTTCTTTTTTTTCTTTTTTTTTACCTTTCTTGACTCCTTTTTTTTGTCTTTTTGTCCTTTTTGGAGAGAGAGAGAAAGTTATTTTCCTTTTCGTATGGATCTGTTTTTTTTTAACATTTTCTTTTTTTTAAGGATAGATATTTTTTTTTTCTTTCTCTTTCTTTTCTCGTTCTGTTTTTTTTCATTTTTCGTTATGATCTTCTTTTGCTCTTTGGGGTTTTGTTACATTAGAAGTCGTGACGTCATAACACGCAGGCTTCGGTTCTCGCTGAAAATACGTGTGGAGGAGAAACGAAAGGGAAGCGAGAGAGGGCCAGAGAAGAAGAGAAAGAAAGAGAGGAGGAAAAGAGGAAAAGGGTAAAGGACGAAAAGAATCGAAAAGAAAGAGAGAAAGAGAGAGACGGAGAAGACGAAGAGAAAAAAGCGAAAGGGAAATAAGTGAGAAAGAAACGAGCGAGAGACAGAGACAGATGAAGAAGAAGAAAAGAAAGAAAGAAAGAGAGGAGGAAAAGAGGAAAGAGGAAAGGAGGAGGAGGAGGGAAACTGCTGACGTCCTCTCGTGATTGATCTGCGTCACTGAATCTTATTTTTCATGGAAGTGGCGGACCTAAAACTTTTTTTTTCACAGCACTCGGAATATATCTGTAAAAAAAAAAAAAGAGAACTGTTAAAAGGAAAAAAAGAGAGGTTGGGAATGACGGAGGTCAGACATTGCAATATATTCGGAGTTGTTGTTATTGTTGTTAATGTTATTACTACTGTTATTATTGTTGTTGTTATTATTGCTGTTGTTGTTGTTACTGTTATTTTTATCATCATCATCATCGCCATCGTCATCATTATTATGATTATCATTGCTGTTGTTCTCATTATTATTATCATCATCACCATGCTGTTGTTACGTATTTTACCAAATTTATCAACGACACGTTAATACCACCATCATTTCCATCACTTCCACCATTAATTCTATTTCCACAAAGCATTAACAAAGAATTTTTTCCCCCATTACAGGTGAGTGTGTGTGTTCGTGCGTGCGTACCAGTTCCCGAGGCGAGCGGTGTGGTGAGTCGAATGAAATGTCACCATAGTCAAGGTGTGGTGCGCTTAAGGGTCATTGTAGCTTGATGTGTAGCACTGTCTTGGGCGCTTGTTGACATAGGGCCAAGGTGTAAGGTTGTGGGTTTGTTGCAGGATTTTTTTTTTTTTTTTTTTTTTGGGGGGGAGGGGTGTTGGTGTAGGTAGTTTGTATTATTGTTGTCTTTGTTTTTATTTGTTATTGGTTTTATGATCGCTATTATTTTTTTGTTATTATTATTATCATTATTATTGTCTTTTTATGATATGATGATTATTATTTTAGTGATAGTTATGATATGATACTGGTTGTTATTTTCTAATATTACTATATTTTTGTTATAATTGTTATTATGATTATTATGTTACGGTTTAGTAGTAGTATATTTGTTGTCATAATAGTAATGATAATGGACGTGTCATGTATAGATATATTTAGCTACAATCGTTTTTTTTTTATCTCTCTCTTCCACCATCCGGCTTGTTTAATATTACGAAATGATTGTCTGTCTTTCATTCTCTTTCTCTGTCTCTATCTCTGTCTCTTTCTCTTTTCCCGCCCCCGCAAGAGACGAGTGCAGACGCCAACGCAAATCTACCCCCCCCCCCCCTTGCCCGCTTCCCATCCACACGCCCGCAAAATACTTTCATCCCGCCCCGGTCGCCCTCGCCCCCCCCCACCGCCCTCCCCCTCCTTCACCCCTTCCCCTTCTTCGCCTCCTACAGCTCGCCACCTGCTGCGTGGGAGAAGGGGCAGTCGGCGGGATACTGCCTCCTCCCTCTTTCTCCCCCACCCCCTCCCTCCTCCTCCCCTACCTCCCTCTCTCCTTCTCCTCCCCTACCCCCCTCCCTCCTCCTCCCCTCCAACCCTTCCTCACCTTCCCCCCTCCCCTCCCCACCCCCACCTCTTCCCCCTTCTGCCCCGGCCTTCGTCTCCCAATTAGAGATCGTGGGAGAAGCGGGAACAGGTGGGTGGCGTCAGGTGCAATGTTCCTTTGTTTTCCTTCACTGTCCCTATGCGCCTTCCACCGCCGGGCTACGCGGGGGGGGGGGGGGAGGTTGGGGAAGGATATCAGCGCGGGGGGGGGGGGACGGGAGGAAGGAGGAGGGACGGAGGAGGGAGGGACGGGAAGGAAGGGGGACGGAGAGGGAAGGAGGGACGGGAAGGAAGGAGGAGACGGGAGGGGGAAGGGGAAGGAGGGATGGCGGAGGGAAAGGAGGGAGGGAAAAGAGGGAAGGGGAATAAGGGTGGACGGACAATAGAATGAAAGGAGGGAGGGAAGGGTGAGAAATGAGGAGAGGAGGATTCGAGGTAGTAATGGAGGATTAACGAGATAGAGGAAAAAAGAATAATGATGATGAGTAGGAGGCAAAGGAGAGAATAGATATGTGGAAAGGGAGGAGAAAACCCTTGTTATAGACGATGTTGTGTTAAATATAGAAACAGATAGATAGATGGATAGGGACAGAAAAAGGACAGAGCAACTGACAGAGAGAGAGAGAGAGAGAGAGAGAGAGAGAGAGAGAGAGAGAGAGAGAGAGAGAGAGAGAGAGAGAGAGAGAGAGGAGAGAGAGAGAGAGAGAGAAGAAAGAAAGAAAGAAAGAAGGGAAACTAAAGAAAAGTACCCTTTGGACTGTGTGGACTTAACGTGAGTTGGCACCAATATTGGAAGTTTTTAAGATGAAAAAAAGTCCGTTAATGAAAGAAAGAGAGAGGGAGACGGACAAAAAGAAGGACCGAGGTTTAAAAAAACGCCAATAAAAAGGGTATGAGTGATTGAGGACGGTTTGGGGATAAAGACGGTAGAAAAAAGTGACGTGATGTGATTCTTATCTTTCAACTGTGGCATGTTTCGTTGTCTCTCTCTCTCTCTCTCTCTCTCTCTCTCTCTCTCTCTTCTCTCTCTCCTCTCTCTCTCTCTCTCTCTCTCTCTCTCTCTCTCTCTCTTCTTGTCATTTTCTGCTCCTATCTATCTATTTCTATATTTAACCCAACGAGCGGAGGATATGTATGTGTGTATACCATGTATGTGTAATTATGTGAGCGTATGGACATGGATATGTCTATGTATATGCGCACATGCATACGTACATGTCTATATGTCCATGCATTTGTGTGTTGCAATGTTTAGATGCATGTAATTTGTGCGTGTGCGTGTGCGTGTGCGTGCGCGCGTGCGTCCTGGCGTGGTAACAGTTGTTGTCGAGTCAGGTGCAAAAGATCCTGGAACCGGTCGGAGGTCACGAGATCGCGCCGCCCCCCCCCCTCCCCTCTCGCCCCCGCCCCCCTTCGCCCCGTCGCTCCTCGCCATGATATCCTCGTAACCTTCACTGTTCCTCGAACTCGCCCTCGAGCGGTGTGGGTGGGGGGTTCAGGAGAAGGGGAAGGAGGGGGGGGGAGGGGTTAGGGGGTCGTGCTTAGAGGGGGGGTTGTTCAAGAGAAGGAGAGGGGGGCGGGGGGTTAGGGGTCGCGAGACGAAGGGAGGGGGAGGAAAGTAGGAAAAGGGGGAAGGGGGGTTGAGACCCACGCAAATTGCGAGGGTGAAAGGGTGAGGGAATGGCGGGGTAGGGCGAGGGGGAGGGGGAGGGGGGGGGGGCGACGGGCTGGAAGAGCGCTGCTACAGTTCGTTTTGGCGGGAAAGGAGCTCCGAATGGCGGCGGCGTGCGCGGCTCTTCTCTCTCCTGTTTGTTCTTGCTCTTCTCTTTGTGTCTTTCTTCTTCTCAGTTTGTTTCCCCTTTCCTTTTTCTTTCTTATTAGTGTCATCTTTATTCTCTTTCTATTTCTCCTTCACTTTTTTTCTTCTTCTCGTCTTCTTGTTCTTCCCTCGCCAAATTTATTATTACTCTTTGTTCCTTCTCTGTTGTTTCTCCCCCATATCCTCCTCTGCATCTTCTTCTACCTCCTCTTTCTCCTCCTCTTTTTCTTATCATCATCATTATTATTCGTGTCCTTCCTCCTTCACCCTTTTTCTGTATCTTCCTCCTCCACCCCTTCTCCTCCTCAACGTCTTCCTCCGCTCTTTTCTCTCCTATTCTTATTATTCTCCCTCTTCCTCCTCCTTCTCCTCCTCCTCCTCTTCAAACGTCCTCCTCCGCTATCTCTCCTATTCTTATTCTCCCTCTTCCTCCTCCTTCTCAACGTCCTCCTCTTTCCCTCAGGCAGAGCATTCGTTGCCAGCCCTCTCTTGGCAGAGTCTCTTGTGCACAAAGTAGAAATTCCGCATTTTTGTCGTCGTTGCTGTCAACATGTTACGATCTTGTTTATGTCTCTCTGTTTACTTTTCTCTTTTCGGAAGTTGGGCTTGGCGTAGTTTTTATTATTTTTTTCGTGTTTTTTTGGTTTGTTTGTTTTGTTTTTTATTCGATTTTTTATGTTGCATTAATTCTGGTATTATTTTATTGTTTGGTTTTCGTGTGTTTTAGTTTTTTTTTCTCTTTTCGTTCTTTGTTTTTAGTACTACTTTGTTTTTGTTTTGTGTTTTTTCTCTCTCTTTCGTCTTTCATTCCCGTCGAGGTTGTCTGTTTTTCACTTCGTAAAACAGACGAAAAATAATAAAAAAACAAGATAGATAATTAAAGTATGAATAGATATGTTAAAAACTAAAACTATGAATACGAGAAGAGGCATCTGACTATTCTGCCGTGTACCAGTCCTAAATATAAAGATTCACAGGCATACATGTAGATAAATATACATATACACATACACGTACAAGTACACACAGGGACACGTTCACGTACTCTCACTCACTCTCACACTCATATTCAGATTCATACTCACACCCCACATTCAAACTCACACACGCACACACACACACACATAACAACAGAAACAAATAAACAAAAATAGAAAAATAGGAAAAAGAAATACACTTTTTTTTACCGCCACCCATGTATTTCTTTCTCTCTCATTCTCCATTTCTCTCTCTCTCTCTCTCTCTCTCTCTCTCTCTCTCTCTCTCTCTCTCTCTCTCTCTCTCTCTCTCTCTCTCTCTCTCTCTCTCTCTCTCTCTCTCTCTTCTCTCTTTCTCTCTCTCTCTCTCTCTCTCTCTCTCTCTCTCTCTCTCTCTCTCTCTCTCTCTCTCTCTCTCTCTCTCTCTCTCTCTCTCTCTCTCTCTCTCTCTCTCTCTCTCTCTCTCTCTCTCCTCTCTCTCTCTCTCTCTCTCTCTCATTCTCCGCCGATTCCCTTTGTGGTTTGTGTGTATAACCGGAGCGAGACAAAGGTTATTTCCGGAAAGGTCGGTGGACAAGTATAGAAGAGCAGTGGCATTTGTACGCGGCGAATTATACATGATTAAGCGATGCCCTTCCACGTGGATTCTGCGAAGAGGGGGGAGGGGGGGAGGTGGAGAAAAGGGGGAGGAGGGGGGGAGGAAGGAGGGGGAGGGGGGGGAAGCGGAGGGAGGGGGATAAGGTGAAGAAAATGGGGAGTTGGAGAAAAAGGGGGGAGGAGGGAGGGGGAAGGCGGATATGTTAAGGTTGGAAAGTGGGGGATAAGGCTGCGAAAAGATTGGGGGGTGGGTGATGAGGGATAAAGGAGTGTAGGGAGAGGTGGGGGAGAAAAAGAGAGGGAGAGGGAGAAAGGAAGAAAGGAGATGGAGGAGAAAGGTGTCAAGAAAAGAGTGAAATGGCCTAAAATGAAACCCAGAAAGAAGAAAGAGCGAAAGAAAGGATACGAGAGGAGGGAAAGGAAGGGGAGAGAGAAGGCGAAAAAAAAAGAAAAAACTACCCTGTCATTGAGTAAATTGGCATAAAAACCGGAAAGAAATCAGAAACTACAGTTGCTAATTCAGAATGATTCTTTCTTTCGTCAACCTGTTGCCAAATGCTTGCTATTACTCGTTATTTTCCTCTCCTTTTACACTTTATTTCTGTACGATACGCACAGGGATGAAATTGAGTAAACTGAGTAAAATGAGGATGAAAGGTGAACTCACCCTCCTCTCTCTTCTTCCTTTCTCTCTCTCTATCTATCTTTTCTCCGCTCTCTTTACTCCATTTCATTTCTCCTTCCTTTCTTCTTTTCTCCTCCTTTTCTTTCCTCGTCTCTCCGCCCTTCGTTCCTTTTACCGGGGTTTCTTTCTCCCCCTCCCATCATACATTTCTCCACTCTTCTTTTTTTTCCTGTTCTCTCTCCCCTTCCTTTCTCCCTCCCCTCCTCCCTTCCCATCCCCTCCTTCCCTCTCCTCCCCTCCCCTCTCCCCCCCTCCCCCTCCCCCTCCCCTCTCCCCCCTCCCCCTTCCCCCTCCCATCCCCCACCCCCTCCCCTCTCCTCCTCTCCCCTCCTTCCCCTCCCATCCCCCCACCCCCTCCCCACTCCCTCCTTCCAATCCCCTGTTTTGTCAAAGAGAGTGACTGCTTTACATTTCCGGTGAGTCATGACGCCCGTAATTTCGAAGTCGGCTTTGCATGGGAGACCCTTGTAAGGTTCGTAATGATGGGGGGGGGGAGGGGAGGATGGGGGAGGGGGTGGTAATGGGCAATGGGGAGAGGAGTGGTAGGGAATAGAGGGGGAAGGGGAGTATCGATGAGGGTAATGGGGGGAGAGGGGGGTAGTGAATAGGGGAGGGGAGGGAGGGAGTGTTGGTGGGGAGGGGGAAGGAGGGAGGGTAATGGGGGAGGGCCTAATGGGGCAATGGGATAGGGGAGGGAGTATTAGGTGAGGAGGTGGAAGGGGGGAGGGAGGGGGGCTATGGGACAGGGTATGTGTGTCGGGGCAAGGCGGAGGAAGGGGCAATAAGGAAGGGGCATTAATGAACCCATAATTGCATGAGGATGAGTCGGTGAGGGTGGATGGGCGTGGGAGGGGGTGGGAGGGGGGGAGGGGGAAGAGTCTGTCGTGTCGCCGTTGCAGTTCCTCCGCGTGTGTGACCGAGAAAGGGGATATTAATAAGCTAAGGATGATGACGTGGGATGCTGAGGCGGTGAGGCTACGGAAGGCGAAGACAAATGATGTAAGTGATGTGTTGGAGACAATGCGGAAAGATTTGTGCGATTTGAGAGAGAGAGAGAGAGAGAGAGAGAGAGACGAGAGAAGAGAGAGAGAGAGAGAGAGAGAGAGAGAGAGAGAGAGAGAGAGAGAGAGAGGAGAGAGAGAAGAGAGAGAGAGAGAGAGATAGAGGGAGAGAGAGAGAGAGAGAGAGATAGAGGGGAGAGAAAGAGAGGAGAGGGAGAGAGAGAGAGGGCAGGGAGGAGAGGAGGGAGGGAGGAGAAGGGAGAGAGAGAGAGAGGGGAGGGAGGAGAGGGAGGGAGGAGGGGAGAGAGGAGAGAGAGAGAGGGAGAAGGAGAGAGTGGGGGAGGGGAGAGGGGGGGAGGGAAAAGGAAGCCGGACCGTCATATAAGTGATATGACATGAATGGAAAGGCGTTGTTTGCGACGTAAATAGATTCTGTTTGATGATTCCTCTCTGTCGCTCCCTTTTCTCTTCTGTTTTCTTCTTGTCTCTCTTTTTCTCTCGCTCTCCTCTCTTCTCTTCTCTTCTTCCCTTCTCTTCCTTCCCTCTCCCTTCCCTTCCCATCCCTTCTCTTCTCTTTCTCTTCTCTTCTCTTCCTCTGTGTGTGTGTGTTGTGTATGTATGTATGTATGTATGTATGTAAGTATGTATGTATGCGTGTTTCTTTCTCTCCTTCTCTCTCCCTCTCCCTCTCCCTCTCCCTCTGTCCCGCTGCCGTGAAGATGCTACACAGTTCCTTGACCTGTTGCGGCTTGGGATGGTGACGTCAGAGCTCGTCATGGTTACCGTGGACGTGTACGGCTGGGCGGCCTCCGAGGTCACGCCTTCTTGGTTCTCGTTTAGTTCTAGATGCTTCGAAGGGAGGAAGAGGAAGAGGAGAGAAAGGAAAGGAAGAAAAAGATTAAGAATAAAAAGAGAGAGGATGGTAAGACGAGATCGGAGGGAAAGAAGCAAAGGTTTCTTCGTCTGTTTTTTTTTTTTTGCGTAATATCTGCTCAGTGTGACGCGCGCCGCCGAGCCGCCCACTCTCTCGCTCGCTCGCCGACTCGGGGAAGACCGCCCACCATTCTCCTCGATCAAGGCAGGCGCGAGGCGGACGAGGACGAAGGAAAAGGGACGAAAACGTAGGAACTGTGGGGTCTTTGGGTGGATTTTCCACGTCGATAATGATTTCTTTGTGAATCTCTGTCTCTCTCTGTCTGTCTTCTTTGTCTGTCTTCGTCTTGTCTCTCTTCTCCCTCTCCTCTCTCCCTCTCTCTCTCTCTCTTCTTCTCTCTCTCTCTCTCGTCTCTCTCTCTCTCTCTTCTCTTCTCTCCTCCATCTCTCTATCTATCTATCTATCCTATCTGATCTCCCTCTCCGTCTCCCTCTCCCTTTTATTCTCTCCCTCTCTTCTTCTTCATCTTTGGTGTGATGGTCACGGAGATCGGACGCGTGTAATGGCGCGCGCGCAACTGATGGTGATGAATGGCGGCCGATGGGAGACTGATGACAAATGAATGAAGTTTTTATGATCGGATGTTCACGCCGAGAGGGAAGGAGGGGAGGGAGGGAGGGAGGAGGGGGGGAAGAGGGTGAAGGCTGAGGGAGGCAGGAGGAGGAAAGATGGGGAGGCCGATCGCGGGGGGAGGGAGGAGGGAGGGGAGATGGGGGAGGAGGGAGGGAGGTGGAGAGGGGGGAGGGAGGTAGTGTTCTTGTTCTGTGGTATATGAGGGTATTATTTGTTGTTGTTTGTGTGTTTGTCATTCTCTTCTCTCTCTTCTCTTGTCTCTATCTCTCATCCTCTCTCTCTCTCTCTCTCTCTCTCTCTCTCTCTCTCTCTCTCTCTCTCTCTCTCTCTTCTCTTCCTATCTATCTCTCCTATCTTCTCTCCTTCTCTCCTTCTCCTTCTTCTTCTCTCGTCTTCTTCTCCTTCCTTCCTCCTCCTTCCTCCTCCTCCCCTTCCTCCATCCTGTTTGTCCTCTGTCTGACTAGTACCAGTCACTCTTCCAGTGACTTCACTTCACCTCCGTCTATGACTAGCGACCCCTTCCGCCCCTACCCCCCCCCCTCCAACCCATTTTGAAAAAATAAAAAATAAAAACCAAAAATCCAAAACGTCATTGGGTGACTTTGCCGTTTTTTAAGGGGGTAGGGGGAATGGGGGGGAGGGGGGGGGGGTTGTTTTCGTCATAGTACACTTGACCAACAAAATACCTGTTGGTTAATCAGATGTGTAAGTGATCAACGTAGACGGTAGAGCCACAAGAGCCACAGGTAGAATAATTTGACATAGATTATTGCTCTCGAGTGAGTGGTGTAGAGGTGATATATAGGATGATGTTAGATCATGTAAAAAAGATATATTTTGATATATTTTTTCTTCTCTTATCAATCATAAAGGGAGAAGAAAAAAAATCACATGAAATTCATAACAAATATGAGACCTTTAAAATGGAAGCCAAATAGAGAAAAATAAAGAATTTCCGAAGTGCAAGCTTTAGATTAAGAAAAAGAAACATGAAAACACGCAAAAAGAAAAAGAAAAGAAAAAAAAACGAAAATAAAAAAAAAAAAAAAGAAAACACAAAAACAAAAAAAAAAAAGAAAAAAAATACAGGAATGAAGGAGGGAATCCACGAGAATGTGATAATATCTAAAAGTTCACTGACTTGTGCCAAGGTAAAATGATTCGCCGCAAAGAGCGAGTGCCAGCCAGCCAACCAGAGGCACTCGCGGCAGAACGGGTTGCACACTTTCGGCGAGAGTGTCATTAAGGCGAAATCTCGACGACGTCAGCGTTTTACCCGATGTCGGTTGTCGGGCGGCGGCGGCGGCGGCGATTAGCGGGCCCGGTCAAGGCTGGCGTTTCTCTCGGAGGGAAAGGGAGAGGCGGGGCGGATACGGGGGGGGGGGCGAGGGAGGGGAGGAGAGGGGGTGGGGTAATTTTGAAAGGGGGGGAAAGGAGGGGGTGGAGTGTTGTTTTTTTTGGTAGTTGTGGTTGTTGTTTTTGTTGGTTGATGGTGGGGGTTGGTTATAATGATTATTGCTGTAAGGAACATTTCTATTATGCTTTTTAGGATTATTATCACCATTGATCTTTCAACATTATCATCATCATCATCTTTGCACATTACTATTATTATTTAATCATCGTTATTTATTATTATTATTATTATTATTATTATTATTATTATTATTATTATTATATTATTATTATTATTATTATTATTTATTATATTATTGTAATTGTTAATGATAATGATAATAGTAACAACAATAAAAAATATTGTTATCATTAGCGTAATTGCTACCGACAATAATAAGAATATCATTGCCATTATTATAATTATAAACAAAAGGAAGGAACTGTCACATGAGGAAACAGAGAACGATCCAGAATCTTTCAGTCAATGACGTTTTGTCGCGCAGGAAAACGCTTTTGTTTCTTCATTTGTTTGTGTCACGGTTTTCCGAGGATGTTGTGTGTGTGTTTTAAGAGAAGACAAAAAAAAAAAAGATAAAACACAGACACACAAAGAGGAAGAAAGATGGAAAAACACCCCCCCCCCCCCCGTGCCAGGTCAACCATGACAGGGTTCAACATCGTAAACTTGAAAATTACTTAACAATGGATGTGCATGGCGAAACATCCCTTTTCCCGGAGTTCCTCTCGGTGTTTCAAAAATGATCGTCCGCGCTAACGGGGCCGAGCACGGGCGTGAGCGAAGGATTCCGGAACGAACGAAGGGGGAGGTGGGCGGAAGCGGCGAGGAAAAATAAGTCGACCCAACTTTCACTTGAAGTATTGCGTTCGAGATGCCATGTGTGTGTTTTTTTTTTCTTATTTTTGGTTCGTTTTTTTTTAAGGGGAGGGGGGGATTTTTTTTAATATATTGGATTAATGATGATTGATGTCTATTGTTCTTTGGAGTCGAATGCGATCGTCCTTTTTTTGTGTTCGTTCGTGCTTCCTTCTTTATAATACTGAATATAATTTTTGGTCTGTCAAGTTCACGGCCTCAGTGGATGGTATTTTATTGGTTTTGATTCCCTCTTACTCGAAATTGCAAAAAAAAAAAAAAAAGAAACTCTCTTCTCTCTCTCTCTCTCTCTCTCTCCTCTCTCTCTCTCTCTCTTCTCTCTCTCTCTCTCTCTCTCTCTCTCTCTCTCTCTCTCTCTCTCTCTCATAAACAACAAGAGTATATTTAAAAAAAAAAAATCTGAATTTATCGATCTCACGAACGACCGAGCGCTCCGAAAACGTGAGAGGAATTTCGAAACCGGTGCAGTGGCAGTTGCAGAACAACTAAGGGGGGGGTAGGGGGGGGGGGAGGGAGGAGGGGGGGGGAGGAGGGAATTTTGGCGGGAAACTTGCTACCGAACGAGACCAAGGCCGCGCGATGAGACGGTGGGGTTATTGCAGAGCTCGTGTCCATACAGTTGCTACAGGTTTATTGCATAGCGCGGTTATGTAGTTGGGTGTTTCTTCTCTCTCTCTCTCTCCTCTCTCTCTCTCTCTCTCTCTCTCTCTCTCTTCTCTCTCTCTCTCTCTCTCTCTCTCTCTCTCTCTCTCTTCTCTCTCCTCTCTGTTTTTTTTTTTTTTTTTTTGTGTGTGTTGTGTGTAATCTCTCCGGTTTTACTGTGTTGTGTAGTTCATGCGGTGAGGGGGTGGGGGAAGGGGGGATGCGGTTTTATTTTCTCTCTTGTCTCTTGGTCTTTCTGTGTTCTTTATCTCTCGTTATGTATGTCCGTGTTTTTTATCTTCTTTATTCTCTTTCATTTTCTGTCTGTCTATCTATATATACCCTTTTTACGCATTCTATCTCTCTCTCTATTAATCTATCTTTATTTTTTCTCTATCTATCTTTATTTTCTCTCCATGTCTTTCTTTTTTCTCCCTTTTTCCCTTTCTTTTTTTCTTTTTATCTCTCTTTCCTTTTTTCCCTTTCTCTCTTCTCCTCCCTCCCTCTCTCTCTTCTCTCTCTCTCTCCTCTCCTCTCTCTCTCTCGTCTCTCTCTCCTCTCTCTCTCTCTCTTCTCTCTCTCTCTCTCTCTCCCTCCCTCTCTCTCTCTCTCTCTCTCCTCTCTCTCTCTCTCTCTCTCTCTCTCTCTCTCTCTCTCTCCCTCTCTCTCTCCCTCTCTCTCTCTCTCTCCCCTCTCTCTCTCTCTCTCTCTCTCTCTCCTCTTCTCTCTCTCGTCCCTCTCCTCTCGTCCACTTCTCTCTCTTCTCTCTCTCTCTCTCTCTCTCTCTCTGCTCTCTCTCTCTCTCGTTGATATGGTGCTGGTTTAGGTCACGTCCCGCTCGGCATGATGAAGTGGTCAGGACTAAGTATGCCTCTGAGTGAGAAAGAGGAAGAGAAAAGAAGTAACAAAGGGGGAATAGGAAGAGGTACAAGAAGGGATAAAGAACTAAAAGAGGAAAGGGAAACGAGAGTAAGAATAGGAAGAGGTAAAGAAGGGATAAAGAACTAAAAGAGGAAATAAAAAAGCAGAGTAAAGGGAAAATAGGAAGAGGTAAAGAAGGGATAAAGAGAAAGGGAGAGGAAGGTAAAAGAAAGAAGAGAGAAGAGGGATAAAGAATAAGAAAGAAGAGGAAATGGGGAAGAAAGGGAGGAAATATGAAAAGAAGGGGGGAAAGAAGTCAAAGTACAATATAAAAGACCGAGAATGTAAGAAAAAAATAGATAGAAAAGAAAATGTGTAAAAGAGAGAGAGAAAAAAAATGAAGGAAAGTGGATTCCCCTTTCCATTTGTTTTTGTTTTTTCTTCATTTTTTGGAATGTTATATAAATCGCTGCACAGAAAGTTAAAAATTTCTCACACAATTGTCTGCGCAATTTGATTACGAATGGCTGTCTAAAATCTAAAAAGTAATTCGATAAATAGAAAGGTCGACAGGTGGATGACACTAATTTAATAAACAAAGAATTAGGCGGGGAAGCAAAACTGAGATTCATTTATGAACTGATTAGCGGTTGAAAATAATAATGATCGGACACAAACACACTCAGACACACACACACACACACACACACACACACACACACACACACACACACACACACACACACACATATTATATATATATAATATATATATATATATATGTATATATATATATATATATATATATTATATATATATATATATACTATATATAATATATATATATATATAAGTAATAATAAAGGCGGGTGGAGGGAGAAAAATGGAGTCCGAAAATAAACGCGGAGGTTTAATGTTTGCAAGAAGAGTTTGGGAAGCGGCAACCTGAAGGCTATGACGTCATCACCGCCCGCCCTGTATTGACGGTCGTCGAGGGGGCGGGAGGGGGGCGTGGGAGAGGGGGGGGGGCGCTCGGGGGACGCAGTCTTACGTAACCTCTAAGAGACCCCCACTCATGCACGCACACTTCCACACGCACGCACGCACATGAGCACATACGGACGGACAGAAACGCACGCGCGCCTACACACACGTACATAAGATACACAAATACAATTACATACACAAAACGAGCAGAGTGCAATCGCACTCATCTTTAGAAAAAAAAATAATCACACACACTCGCTTATACACAAACACACTAGCCACAATCACTTACAAAATCACTCCACGAGACGTTCCAATTGGATAGTTTGACTCGTTAACTTCACCACATGCAGCGCGTGCGTGGAACATGTTCAGAACACGATACAGGTGTCTCCTCCCAGTGTCCGCCTTCGCCAGGTGTCTATTGTCGCACTGACCTGGATGAACCTCATGGTGGGGATCCCTCTCTCTGTCTTTCTTTCTATCTCTTGATTCCTCTTTTGCTTTTCTGATGGTATTCTTTACTCTCTCTCTGCTCTTCTCTCTTCTCTTCTTCTCTTCCTCTCTTCTCATCTCTCTCTCTCTCTCTCTCATCTCTCTTCTCTCTCTCTCTCTTCTCTCTCTCTCTCTCTCTTCTCTCTCTCTTCTCTCTCTCTCTCTCTCTCTTCTCTCTCATCTCTTCTCTCTCTCTCTCTCTCTCTCTCTCTCTCTCTCTCTCTCTCTCTCTCTCTCTCTCTCTCTCTCTCTCTCTCTCTCTCTTACTCTCTCTCTCCTCTCTCTCTCCTCTCTTCTCTCTCTCTCTTCTCTCGTCTCCTCCTCTCTCTTCTCTCTCTCTCTCTCTCTCACTCTCTCTCTCATCCCTCTCTCTCTCCTCTCTTCCTCTCTCTCTCTCTCTCTCTCTCTCTCTCTCTCTCTCTCTCTCTCCAGTGGAGAGGTATGTAGGAAATGTAAGAAATGTATTTGCTACGTAGGTAGGTACACAGATGGAGAGAGAGATATCAGAGAGTGACCCAGATAGATGGGTTGATAGATAGACGAAATAATAGATATATTCGTGTCTATCAAAATCACTGAAGGAGACTCTCTTCGTCAAATGGGCATTCTTACGCAAAACAAGTTGACACTGCGAACAAAATGAAGACAATCCATCAGCAAAAACAGTAATGAATTTGAGCGACGGGGAAATAAAAGGAAGAAGAGAGAGAGAGAGAGAGATGTATTGCGCGTCTATAAAATCGACTTAAAAATCATTTATAGGCTCTGGTTATGGATGCGCGTCAGCTGCTCGTGTTTGGATGACGTGGTTTTATGACTGTTTTAGTGGCGAATGCATTATTTGGTTATCTGCGTGTCCTTTCTGAAGAAATGGAGAGCAAAGACGATGGAAGACAATGGAGAGAGAGAGAGGGAGAAGGAGGGGGGAAGAGAGAAAGAGAAGAGAGAGGGAGGGAGAGAAGAGAGGAGAGAGAGAGAGAGAGAGAGAGAGAGAGAGAGAGAGAGAGAGAGGAGAGAGAGGAGAGAGAGAGAGAGAGAAAGATGCACCCAAACTTTCTCCCAGGATGAGGAAAGAGGAAGACATTTAGTCCGCTTCCCGAACCATGGTACACGGCGCGGGTGGGGGTGGGGTGGGGGGGGTGAAGTAGAGGGAGGAGAAGGCGCGGGGGGGGGGGGATCGTGCTTCAGAACCGTTGAAAATGAAAGCAGGAAAACAGGTCACGATCACCAGGTTAAGAAAGCGGTTCTGCTCTTTTTTTGTAGTTTTGTTTTGGAGTATTTTTAGCGTTTCTCTCTCTCTCTCTCTTTCTCTTTTTTTCCTTTGACTCGATTTTTTGGCATTCGTTGTCCCGCGGTGGAGCATGTGGAACGAGTGCTTCTTGGGCGTTTGTTATATGGGGCAAGGTCCGTTGGGCGTGGCGGAGTGCGGAGTGTGCGTGCGTGCGTGCGTCTGTGTGTGTGCGTGCGTGCGTCTGTGTGTGCGTGCGTGCGTCTGTGTGTGCGTGTGCGTCTGTGTGTGTGTGCGTGTGTGCGTGGCGTGCGTTGCGTCTGTGTGTGTGCGTGCGTGTGTGTGTGTGTGTGTGTGTTGTGGTGCGTGTGTGTGTGTGTGTGTGTGTGTGTGTGTGTGTGTGTGTGTGTGTGTGTGGTGTGTGTGTGTGTGTTGTGTGTGTGTGTGTGTTATCAACAGTGGAGATGAAGTTTCCCCGAAATCGAATAGGGAACAGAATCTTACTCCTTATCTCCTTCCCTCTCTCCCTCTCCCCTTGCCTTTCACTCTCCTTCCGTCTCTCCTTCTCTTCTATTCCTCTCTCCCTTTCCTTCTCCTTCCCTTCGTCTCTCCCTTACTTCTTATCTTCCGTCTCCCTCTCTCCTTCTATCTCCTCTTCTCACTCTCCCTCTCATTCCTTCATCTCTTTCCCTCACTTCATCTCTCTCCTTCCCTCTCCTCTCCTCTCCTCTCCCTCTCCTCACTTCTATCTCCCTCTCCCTCTCCCTCTCCTCTCCTCACTTCCTCCTCTCCCTCTTCTCTCTCCCTCTCCCTCACTTCCTATCTCATTTCCTCTCCCTCTCCCTCACCTTCCTATTCCCCTCCTCCGTTCGGCCGCCTTCACGGAGTTCGATGTCATCACCGTAATCTCTCGCTCTTTCCGGCATAGTTGCGGTGGCTGTCGCGGTGCCACTTCCCCGGCGGCGAAGGGGGGGGGGGCGAGGGGGGCGCTGGCGGAAAGTGTGTGAGTGAGGCAGTGAAGCCAGAGGAGAGAGTGGCCTCGCTGCGCCGTCGGACCGTTAGGAGGCGACAGGGAAAGTGCCGGGAGAGGCGAGATGCTTCCACGGCCTCTCTCTCTCTGTCTCTGTCTCTGTTTCTGTCTTCTGTCTGTCTGTCTCTGTCTGTCTCTTCTTTTTCTTTTTTCTTTTTTTCTTTTCTTTCTTTTTCTTTCTTTCTTTCTTTCTTTCTCTCTCTCTCTCTCTCTCTCTCTCTCTCTTCTCTCTCTCTCTCTCTCTCTCTCTCTCTCTCTCTCTCTCTCTCTCTCTCTCTCTCTCTCTTTCTCCCTCGTGTCGCGTCATGTGCTTTGCTTTTGTTATTTTTTGTTTTATATTTGTTTGCCAAGTTGTCTTTCGTACCAAACGCTTCAATATTTTGTTTGTTTCTTTTTTTGGCGGAATTTGTTTTGCAAAATCCTTCGTTTTTTTGTGTTTTCGTTGTAAAATTTTCTCTAGGTATCTGTATCTATTATATATCCGTTTCTATCTTCCTCCCTCTCCATTCCTCCTTTCCTCTCTCCTTCCATACCCCGTCCCCCTCACTCCATCCCTCCCCGTCCCCCTCCTGTTCCATCCTCCTCCTCCCTCCTTCCTCCCTTCTCCCCCCCTCCCCCTCCCCCGTGCGCAAGAAGTGTCCGCTTTCAGGAAGTATGTCCGCGCGCGGCGTTTTCCTCAGAGCGAAGGCGCGGAGTGAGAGCCGCGCGGAGGGCCGGCCGCCCTTGCTTCACCTCGCCTCGGCAGGAAGCAAAAAAGCCCGTGCGTTGCCTCCCTCCCTCCGCCATATTTAGCGTCTTGTGCACATGACCGACTGCCACTTTCACTTGCGACCTTCGATGCCGTGCCGGAGGGGGGGAGGGAGGGGGAGGGGGTGGAGGGAAGGGTTGGGAGCGGGAGAGGGAGGAGGCGAAGGGGGAAGGAGGGGTGGGGTGGGGTGGGTGGGTGAGAGTGCCGCTGCGATGGGCTTCGGTGGGGGTTGTTGATCCTTGCAGGATGGGGTGTGCGATTCGCTCCGTGCGTCCTCCGTCTCCCGCCGCGCGTTCCTCCGCTCTTTGCCTTGTCCTTGTCCCTGGTTTATTTGTTTGTTTGTTTTCCCTTGCATTTCTCCTTGTCCTTGTCCGTTGTCCCTCGTTTTCCCCGCTTGGTACGCGCTCTGTATCATCTCTCTCTTCACCTCGCCTTATTCCCTCCTTCTTACCCCTCCCCTCTTTTCCTCCCCTCCTAACACCAATTAACACCACCAAAGCCCTCCCACCTCCCCCATCTCCTTCAGCCCCATGACCCCACCCCCTTCACCACCCGCCACACCTCCCTCCTGCACCCCCCCCCACCCACCTTATTAATATTGCAAGTTGCAGCGGCGGCAAGACAGGTCGTTGAGAGAACGGGGCGAGGTCAGGGTCACAGATTTTTTTTTCTTTTTCCTTTTTTTTTGGAGATGATGATGATGATGGCAGTGACTGATTGGATGTGGTGATGAGGGTGATGTTAATCATCTTAGTGATGATGGCGACGGTGGAGGGAAGTGAACGAGAAGCTGTGACACTATAGAGAGAGAGAGAGAGAGAGAGAGAGAGAGAGAGAGAGAGAGAGAGAGAGAGAGAGAGAGAGAGAGAGAGAGAGAGAGAGGAGAGAGAGGAAGAGAGAGAGAGAGAGAGAGAGAGAGAGAGACGGAGAGAAGAAAGAGAGAGAGAGAGAGAAAGAGAGAGAGAGATAGAAACGAAAGAGAGAGAGAGAAAGAAAGAAAGAAAAAGAGATAAAGAAAGAAAGAAAGAGAATCTACTCGTATTGTGATTATCATCGTCATTGCGAAAGGCGCCTGGAAGTGTCTTGGAGAACGAGACCGGTGGAAAGAAAAGCAATAAACCTTGAACCTACATGGAAGAAGGAAGGAAGGGGGGGGGGGGGAGGGTAAGGGGATAGAGGATGTGGGGGAGAAGAAGGAAGGGGGAAAGAGAAAAAGGGGTGGAGGAGAAGAAGGAAGAAAAGAAGGAAGGAAAGGAGAGAAAGGTTGTGAAAGATGAAAAACAGGAATAAGAAAGGAGAAAGTGAAAGAGATAGGGTGAGGGTAGAGTAGGCTGGAGGGAAGGTGCGAGGGAGGGAAAAGAAGAAAAGGAGGGAGCGAAGGAGGGAAGGAGGCGGTGCTAACAACATAGCGATCGAAGCTTGTCAATGAATCATCTGTTCAATTCCTGGCACCGAGACCGGGAACTGTTGGAGGGATGCCCAGATGGGTAAGGGATGCCCGCGGGCCAAGCTGGAAGGGGTCGAGGAGGGGGGAGGGGGGGTCAGGCCAGGGAGGGGTCAGGTGCCAGGGGGACGGGGGAGGGAGAGGGAGGGAAGGGAAGGGAAGGAAGGGGAGGGAGGGGAAGGGAAGGGAGGGGAGCTTGCAAAAGACGGAGAAGGTTTACGGAAGTTCTTTATGTTATTTGTGTCTGTTTATATTTAACTGGAGATGTACATATCGGTGTCCATTTCCTGGGAAAAGAGCTGACGCACATTCAAGGCATCTATACACACACGCTCACTCATTCACTCATTCACTGACACACACACCACACACACACACACGCACACACACACCACACACACACACACACACACACACACACACACACACACACACACACACACACACACACACACACACACACCACACACACACACACACACACACTCTCTCATATCACTAAATGAATATGTATGTATCCATGTTTAAATCTATATCAGTGTATATATAACCATAATAATAATGATAATAAAAACGTCAACAAAGAGAGAGATTATGTTGCCGGCTTTGATCATATTAAAGGTCGTTTATGAGGTCGAAAGAACTTGTTCTGTGTTTGCTCCGCGTGTATGGTGGTCTTTACAGTAATATAAATAGAATAAAAGAAGGAGAGGAGAGACAGAGGGAGAGACAGAGGGAGAAAGAGAGTGAGAAAGAGAGTGAGAAAGAGAGTGAAAAAGAGAGGGAGAAAGAGAGGGAGAAAGAGAGAGAGAGAAGAGAGAGAGAGAAGAGAGAGAGAGAGAGAGAGAGAGAGAGAGAGAGAGAGAGAGAGAGAGAGAGAGAGAGAGAGAGAGAAAACATAAATAATGCCTACTCTTCTTTTCCTATTATCTTCCTTTTCTTACTTTCCCGTCTTCCGCCTCCTTTCCATCCGTTTTTTTTATCCGTTTCTCCCCTTCCATTTTCTTTTTTTTTTTTCTGGCGCCATATTCATTACCCGGAAATAGAAAACCGATAAACCCATTTTAAGGTTTTCGAAATCGGAAGAATTTTTCCCGCTCTTTTTTCTTGAATTTGAATTTTGATTTTCCCGCCAAGAACGGGGGATGCGGAGCGATGATAAAGGTAAGAAGAGAGGTAGAAGAAGATGGGCTTAGAGGAAGTGCCAATCTTAAAGGAGATGGAGAGGAGAAGAATGAAGATGAGGAAGGACGGTAGAAAGAGGAGTAGGAGGAAAAGGGAAACGATTAATAGGAGGTAGAGGAGGAAAAAGAAGAACGATAAAAAGAGGTAGAGGAAAACAAGAAGACGATAAGAAAGAGAAGAAAGCGAAGGAGATGAAGAAAAAGCAATGAGAAAGAGAAGAGAGAAGAAAAGGAGAAAGAGAAGAAAAAAAGGAGAATGAGAAGAAGAACAAAAGGAGAAAGAGACGAGAGAAGAACAAAATGAGAAAGAGAGAAAGAACAAAAGGAGAAGAGAATAGAAAGAAGAAAGAGAAAGAGAGAAAGAGAAGAAGTAAAGAGAAAGAGAAAGAAGGAAAGAGAAAGAGAAGAGAAGAAGAAGAAAATGAAGAAGAGAGAGAAAGAAGAAAAAGAAAGAGAAGAAGAGAGAAGAAGAAGAAAAGGAGAAAGAGCAGAGAGAAGAAGAAGAAAAGGCGAAAAGGAGCGGAAGGAGTAGAGGGTCCCCGGGGGTCAGAATCGTGTCATCGTAAAAACGGCCGACTTTCACCCGCCATTGTGAGTCTCCTGCGGTACTGGCGCCAAGCCGGCCGCCGCCCGCACCTGCTTCCCCGCTCTGCGCCTCCAGCAGGTCCGGAACCTTCCCCGCGCCGCTCATGCCCCGACGCCGCCCTTGCCCCTCTCCCCTCCCCCCCCTCACCGCCCATCCCCTCCCCCTCTCCCTCCCTCGCTCCCCTCTTCCCCCCCTCTGCTTCTGTCCCCCCCTCTCCTCTCCCCTCCCTTCATCCTGCTTCTTCTATTCTTCTCTTCCGTTCTCGTCTTCTCTCTTTTTTAATCATCTTTTTCTTCTCTTCATCTTTTCTTCTCTTCATCTTCGTCTTCGCCTTATTCGTGTTCTAGTTTTCCGTTCTTCTTCTACTTGTTTTGTTTCCTCGTTTCAATGCGTCGGAGAAGCGTTTGCTACGACCTGTTGATCACCTCCCTTCCCCCTCCCCCTCCCCACTCCTCTCCTCCTCTTCTCCTTCCCCTCTCTCCTCTCCTCCTCATTCTCCCCTCCCTCCTTCCCTTACCCCTCCTCTTCTCCTTTCTCCTCTTCTTCCCCTTCTACCCCCCTTCTTTCTCCCCCTCTTCCCCTTCTCCTCCCCACTCAACCCCTCTCCCACTCACCCCCACCCCCCCATGTTGCAAGTTGCCGCGATGCCGTGACGTTACGTTATTGATAATGGTCCCCGTGGCGCCGCGGAGCTGTTACGGCGCGGCCAGTCACGGGGGAGAGAAAATGGGTCGGCGGGGGCTGCGGGGCGGTCGTGTGGGGAGGAGGGGAGGGGAGATGGGGAGATGCGGAGGAGGGGGATGGGGAGGGAAGGTGGGGAGTAGGGGGATGGGAGGGAAGGGGGAGGGGAGGGGAGGGGAGGGAAGATGGGGGAGAAGGGGGAGGGGAGATGGGGAGAGGGGGAGGAGGTCGAGAAGATGGGAGATGAGGGGAAGGGAAGGAAAGGGAGATGAGGAGACGAGGTGTATGGGAGGAGAGAAGAGGAGGAGAGATGGAAGGTGGGATTAGGGGGAGAAGGATTAGGGAGAGGGGGGGGGGAGTGTTGTCAGCCATCTCCCATTACGAGAGTTATCTGAGAGGTGTCACTGTTGTAATGGCTTATCTCTCGCAAGCCACTGGATTTGTCTGGTTTCCATCTTTGGCTAAATTTGAAAGAGGTTTATTTTATTTATTTATTTGTTTTTTTATGGGTATGTTTTCATTGGGAAAGAGAGAGAGAGGGAGGGAGGGAGAGAGAGAGAGAGGAGAGAGAGAGAGAGAGAGAGAGAGAGAGAGAGAGAGAGCGAGAGAGAGAGAGAGAGAGAGAGGAGAGAGAGAGAGAGAGAGAGAGAGAGAAGAGAGAGAGAGAGAACGATGCGAGAGAGAGAAGAGACGAGAAAACGCATACAATGGATATTTTCCCCATTTCCTTCTTCTTTTCTCTTCTTTTTCTTTCCCCCTCATTTTCCTCACTCTCTTCTTCGTCCTCACTCTTACCGGGGAAGAGAAAAACCCCGACGCATTTTTGCCGACGACGACGTAACACTCGTCGCGGACAGCACGTTTGGCGACGGGAGCGTGACGCGACGGAACCGAACCGGACGTGGCAGTAGCGAATGAGGAAATGAGGAAATGAGGATAACCCCCAACCGCTCGACGACAGGCTTGTGAAAGGGAATCGGCGCGAGAGAACGAACGGGTGGGTGTGTTGCAAGCCCCCCCCCTCCCCACCCCTCCCCTCCCCCCCCTCCTCCTTCCCCTTCTCCCCTCCTCTCTTCTTCCTGCCCCCTCCTCTCCCCTCTCTCTCCCGGTTCTCCTCCTCCCACCCCTGTATAAGGTGCAACTCCCCCCCCACACACACACAGATCCCATTTAACAACCCCCTCCTCCTCTCCCCCCATTCTCTCCCCCTCTCCCTTCCCCCCCCATCACTCTACTTCCAACTTCTCACTCTCACGTTCACCCACCTTCTACTTCCACTTCCTCCTCCTCCTCCTCCTTCTCTCCCCTCCTCCTCCTCCTCCTTCCTTTCTCCTTCTCCACCTTTTCGCTCCCCTTCCTCCCCTTCTCCCTCCCAAGGATCGGATCTTGCAAAGCTGTTTTATATCCTTCTTGGAGGGGAGGGAGGAGGAGGAGGAGGAGGAGGGAGAAGGAGGAGGAGGAGGAGAGGAGGAGAGGAGGAGAGGAGGAGGTGTTAAAGCTGGCGACACTAAGGAGCTCATTCCCTCCTCTTTGCTCCCTCTCTTCGTGCCCTCACCTGTGATGGGGGAGGGGGAGGAGGAGGTGTGGGAGTATGGAGATATTTCTGTGTACTTTTTCTTAGATTTTTTGTGTCGGTAATCTCTTTCTTTGTCTCTTTCTCTTTTCTCTCTTTCTCTCTCTCTCTCTCTCTCTCTCTCTCTCTCTCTCTCTCTCTCTCTCTCTCTCTCTCTCTCTCTCTCTCTCTCTCTCTCTCTCTCTCTCTCTCTCTCTCTCTCTCTCTCTCTCTCTCTCTCTCTCTCTCTCTCTCTCTCTCTCTCTCTCTCTCTTCTCCCCCTCTCCTTCCTCTCTCCATTTCCCCCATCTCTTAACGCCCAAGAATCCTCTCCGTTTTTCTAACGCTACGAGAACGGCAACGGCTTAATGTGTGTGTGCGTGCGCGCGTGCGTTTCCCTTTCGTAATCCGCACTCCATTCTGGCCTGGATTTCAACGGCCTGCACTCATTCTAATGCGAGTTTTTATCCATTTCCTACCTTTGGTCTTTCGGAGGAGGCCTGGGAGCGGAGACCTTATTTGGGTATGCATGTTTGGGGCAGTTTGGTTGGGGAACGAGGTTGGGGTGGGAGGGGGAAAGGGGGGATGGGGGGGAGTGGGAAGGGGGTTTGGGGTGGGGTGGGGTGGTTGTGTGATACGTGGGGCTAATTGGGGCTTTGTCTGTGTCTGTGTGTGTTTTTCTTTCTTTCTTTCTCGTTTTTCTTAGTTTTATTGGTGTTTCTCTCTCTCTCTCTCTCTCTCTCTCTCTCTCTCTCTCTCTCTCTCTCTCTCTCTCTCTCTCTCTCTCTCCTCTCTCTCTCTCTCTCTCTCTCTCTCTCTCTCTCTCTCTCTCTTCTCTTTCTCATTCATTCATTCATTCACTCACTTCATTAAGTTACAAGCAGCGAGAGAGATCATTCATAAACTAACGCATCTGATGTTTATTTCATTTGCTTTGTTTTGCTTCCGCTGTGTCTCTTTTTTTTCTCTTTTTTCTTTTTTTTTCGTTCTGCTTCTTGTGTAATTATGCGAATTTTATGGCAGAGTCGCTAGAGAATACCTGTAATTGGTTCGCTAATTAGGGGGCGGGAGGACGGTGAGAGGGGGAGAGGAGGGGAGGGTAAGGGGGGGGAGGGGAGGGAAAATAGGCAGGTTTTAAGGAAATGAAAAGTTGAAAAAAAGCGTAACGGTCTTTGTTCTATTTACGAAGTGGTTCTACGTTCTATTTTTTTTTTTGTCTCTCTTTTTCTACATTTTATGCATTTTTTTTCATGCGTAATAGATCGTAGTTGAGTCTACGAATACGTAAATGAACGAGATTATTTAAAAAAAAGAAATGGTTAATTACAAACCGTCAAAGGAAAGTGTGACGTTTGTGTGTAGTTCCGCCATGATGCTGTAATTTTACGTGGGGTGGAGTAGGGAGGGGGTGGTAGGGTGGAAGGGGGTGAATAGGGCTAGTTGGGGGGGGGGAGGACGTGATGGGGGAGAGGGGAGTGGGAGAGGAAACAAAGCAACAGGTAAGCAACTTGGTCTCGTTCTCACAACTCTCTCCCCCACATACCCCCCCCATCTCTCCCCCTTCCTCTTTCCTCCTCCTCCTCTTCCTCCTCCTCCATCTCCCTATCGTGGAAGGTAACCGAAGGGAAGAAGGTAAAGAGGGAAGCGAGGGAGAGGAAGAGGGAGGGGTGGGGAGGAAGGGGGGTGGGGGAGGAAGGGGAGGGGGTGGGAGGAACCGACTTTCACACCTTCG
>NW_020872698.1:280418-287918 GCF_003789085.1 Penaeus vannamei
TCCCCCCCCCTTCCCCTTCCCTTCCCCCCCTTCTCCTCCTCCCTCCCCCCTTCCTTCCCTCTCCCCCTCCCCTTCTCTCTGTAGATTACCGTGACCTCGTTTTCCCGCGAAGGAGAAAGAGGTGATATGTTGGAGATGAGAGAATGAATAAAAGACGGGGTTGGGAGAGATGGCGAGAGTGAAGGTGGAAGAGAGAATGGGAAGTAAAGGAGAAGTAGAGAACGAGATTTGAAGTAAGCGAAAAGACTTTTTTTCGCCCCTTTTCCCCTTCCGTTCCTCCTTCCCGCGTCTATCTTTTTTCCCACTTTCGCTTCCTCCGACTGTCTTCTTTCTCTTCTTTCTCCTCCACCCACTTTCTTCCTCTTCTTTCTGCCTTCTTCCTCTATTTCGTTGTTTCCTCTTCCTCTACTACTCTTTTACCAACCTTCCTCATTCATCTTGCTCTTCCTCCTCCCTCTCTCCTCTTCCTTATTTTCGTCCTCTTTCCTCCTACCTCCTCTTGCTCTTCTTCCTCCTTCCCCTTACCTCTCCTTTTCCTTCCTCGTCCTCCTTGTTCTTTCCCCTCCATTCTTTTGTCCTTCCTCCTCCACCTCCACCTCCTCTTTCTCACCTCCTTCTCCTCTTCCACCTCCGCCTCCTTCTCCTCTTCACCTCCTCCACCTCCACCTCCACCTCTCCTCCTCTTCCACTCCTCCTCTCTCCCTCCTCCTCTTCCTCCTCCTCCTCCTCCTCCTCCTCCTCCCTCCTCCTCCACCTCCTCCTCCTCCATCTCTTCCACCTCCTCCGCTCCACCAACTCTCGCCCAAGAGTGTTTCGAGGTGTGTTTTTCTTTCCCTTTGATGTTCCTTCTATCGATTTGGATTTTCCTTTGAGTCCCTCCTGTCTTTCGTTGCGAGAAGGTTCGTGGACTATGTGGCCGTCCCTCATAAGATATGTGGGTGTGTTATTTTCTTGTTTTTTTTTCTATGTTGGTAAGCGGATACTGTTGTTGAAAGGCGCGAAGGGTGTCATTTTCTTTTATGTTTTTTTTTTTTTTTTTTTGGTCCTCTTGTTGGATAAGTAATTGATGTTATTGGTGTTTTTTTTTTTTTTTGTTTGTTTTCTTTTTTTCTTCTTCTTGTTTCAAAAGGGGGTTGGTGTCATTGGTGGAAGTATAAAACGGTTGAGAAAATTCGCATTGTTGGTTTGACGGTTGACTTGTGGTTCATTATCTCGATTTTTTTTCTCTTTTCCTCCTTTTTATAGAGGAGCGATAAGAATGAATATGGCATTGTAATTGACCGTAACAGGATAAGATTAGATAAGGATAAATCTCTAGAAGCTATGGATCGTCATCGAAAAGAAAAACAAGTGAAGCGAAGAAAGGGCGTGCGATAATAGCGGATAATAACGGCGAGAGGAGGCGGGGGCGAACGGATCATCACTCACAACAATAACAGCATCCGTATTCAGCGCTCAGGCAGGACAGCAGCATCACCTTGGCCTAGAATCACCTCATCTCCCGGCCACCCCCTCCTCCGCTGCCCACGTGCCCTCCCCTCCTTCCATTCACCTTCCTCCCCTCCTGTCCCGTCCCCACTCCATTCCCCTCTCCACCCCCTCCTTCCCCTCGCCCCACCCTCTCCCCCTAGCCCATCTCCCCTCTCCTACTGCGCAGGAATCTTCCCACACCACGACCCAGCTTGACCTCTCTCCACCCGGCCTCGGTGTGACGTAATGTGACGTCACGGTTATAAAACTCCAGCACGCCTGACGGCCCGGCGGCGGCGAGGCCCGAGCGCCCGGGACTTTTCGCAGCGCTTCGTCCGCGTTGCTTTATTCATCGTCGGCGAGGCTATATTTAGCTCTATCGCGGCCGAGGGCTTTGAGGCTTTGGGGCTTTGGGGCTGGAAGGCGGGCGACGGCGGCAGCGGCGCTCGTCTCGCGAAATGGGACGGTGCGCCTCCGCCCGGCGCGCTGGCGGGGGCGAACTCCCCGGTTTTTACGGGTTTTTTTTCCCGTTTAAGCACTTCTTTGGGGGTGGGTACGGGGGGGGGGAGGGGGTGCTTCGCGATTGTCTCTCCTTTATTTTTCTTCTTGTCTTTTTTAAAGCGAGGGGGTGATGAAAGTAAGGAAAGAGGGGAAAATGACAGGGGAGAAAAAAGAGGAAGACGAGAGAAGAGATGAGAGCGAGTCGGGCGGTCGTCGGGTCTGGGATCTGCCCGACTGAGGCACCGACGATGAAATGCCAGATGGGTCTGCGTCGAAGGGTGCCCGTGGGAGGCTCCGCGACCTAGGGCGAGGTCGACCCCCGGAGTGTGACGTCGGCGGGGGGGCGCTCCTGTGATTTTGCTCGCTCGCTTCATGCGGCTTGGCCTGTGTCTTTCTCTTCCTTTTTCGTACTCTTTCTTTCTCTCTCTCTCTGTCTTCTCTCTCTCTCTCTCTCTCTCTCTCTCTCTCTCTCTCTCTCTCTCTCTCTCTCTCTCTCTCTCTCTCTCTCTCTCTCTCTCTCTCTCTCTCTCTCTCTTCCTGCTACCCCCTCCCTCAGTCCCTTATTCTGCCCTCCCTTCCTCCCTCCATCTTTACCCCGGCCCCCTCTCCCTTCCCCTCCCCCTCCCCTCCCCCATAAGGATGCTCGTCTCTTCCTTCAGGAGGTGGGTAGTCATCCGGAGGTCGGGAGGGGAGGGGGGGTACTGAGGGGGGGGGGAGGAGGTTAGGAGGTTTCGGAGGAGCCGCGTCTCAGTGCCGTCGGCCGCTCGAGTCGCGTTCAAGAATACCGGACTCTCACAAAGCGTGCTTGCTTGCGATCTCGAGGAATGTGGGTCACTTAGGTACGCTCGTTAGGCGATGGGGAAAAAAAGAGAGTAGAATAATGAATTATAAAGAAAATGAGACGAGAAGAAAATCGCAAAGCAGAGGTAAAGAATGCAGGACGGTTGGTGCAGAAAGAAGGTTCTTAGCTCGCGTCTCGAAGCCATTGTAGACGCCTCATATAACGATAATAATAAAGGAGAGGAAAATAAAAGATGGAAGATAATATCATATAACGACAGGGGGGAAAAAAAAGCAAGATTGCGGAAATGGAACAAAAAAATTAAGATTACGAAGATGGGGAAAAAGTAGGATTATGAAAAGGGGGGAAAAAGGACGATCGTATCTGCACATCCGCGTCGCCGGCCACGCACCGCGGCGGGAGCGCTGAGGAATCGCCCTCCAACAGGATGACGGGGGCACAATTAGGGGAGGGAAGAGGGAGGGAGGGAGGGAAGGAGAAGGAGGGAGGGAGGGAGGGAGGGGAGGGCAGAAAGAAGGAATGGAGGGATGGAGGGAGGACAGAAGAAGGAGGGAGGGAAGGAGGGATGGCAGAAGGAGGAATGGAGGATGGAGGGGGAAATGGAGGGAGGAGGGAGGAAAGAAGGAAGGGAGGATGGATGGAGGAAGAAGGAAGGAAGGAAGAAGGGAGGGGGAAGGGAAGGTAGGTGGTATATGGAGAAGGACTAGGATTATAGAATGGATAGAAAGAAAGAGGAAAAGAAGGTTGGAGGGAAGGGTATGAGAGGAGGGGGAGGATTGTAGAAGGAAAGAAGGAAGGATTGTGGCTAGGGAAGGAGGGACGGGGGAGGAGACGGTATGAGGATGGAGGGATGGAGGGAGGGATGGGCCGAGAGAGGGAGGAAGGGCGCATGCAAGGACACAGCGACCCTCGGGCATTGCGTGGTCCTAGGGGATGCATGGGGAAGTAGGCAACGGAGGTGGGCGGGATGGGCGGGATGGCGGATGGGCGGGGACGTGGGAGCTGCTACTGCCCAGTTAGGTCTGCTATTTTTGCATGCAAGGGTCTGTAAGCATGCGTGTATGTCGTTTATTGCGAACAGACGTACACGGAAATGCACACACGTAGACGCTCACGTACACGGGTACTCACTCACTCACTCACTCACGCATTCACACAACACACACACACACACACACACACACACACACACACACACACACACACACACACACACACACACACACACACACACACACACACACACACACACACACACACACACACCACACACAACACACAGCCCTCCCCCCCCACACACATAGCCCTCCCCCACCATCCCTCCACCCCAGACACACACACACCCATCCACCTAACTATCCCCAACGCACACATACACACACACGCGTACACACGCACACAACAGGGAAGTGACTGATGTGCACTGTTACATAAATAAGTCAAATGCGATTACCAGAACACGTTTAACTCCATGCTGTTGCTTGTATACGGCTTCATGTCCCACTGGGGAAATGCGGGGAGTATGGGCAGGGGTGGGGGTGGGGTGGGTGTGTGTGGGAGGGGGGTAGCGATACCTTTGTTTGTGTGTGTGCGTGTGTGTGTGGGGAGGGTGGGTTGTGGGGGGAAGGAGAGGGATGTTTGTGTGTGTTTTTTTGTGGGGTGGGTGTGGTGGGGGTGTGGGTGTGTGGGTTGCGATACCTTTGTTTGTGTGTGGGGAGGGGGTTGTGGGGGAATGAGAGGGATGTTTGTGTGTGTATGTGTGTGTGTGCGCGCGCGTTTGTGTGTGTGTGTGTGTGTGGATGATTTCAGAGGTAAGAAGTAGATGCAATAGACAGGTGAGTCTGATAGGTGGTGAAGGTGGCCGGATGGGTAGTTGCGTGGGTACGTGCGCGGATGGAACAAGTGGTTGGTGGCAGACAGGAAGGTGCGAAGGTCGGTGGGTAGTTTGGTAGCTGAATGGGTCATTATTGTGCGGGATAGAGTCCTCGTTAATGGGGCATATCGACACACATGCGGAGATGCACATACATACACACGCATACACACGCATAAAATACACGCACACGCACATGCACACACAGTTTACACACACATACACATACACACACACACACACACCACACACACACACACACAACACACACACACACACAACACACACACACGCACACATTACACACACACACACACACACACGCACACACACACACACACGCACATGTACTCTTGGAACCCTTTTTCCCCTCACTCTCAGGGTGATGTGACCTTGTTCGTTCTCGCTCCTTCAGGTAGTTTGACCTTATTTCCCTCGGCGAGTCACCCTTGACATTCAAGGATTGCGTGGGCAGAGAGCGGCGAGAGGAGGGGAGGAGAGCGACGTAAATGAGAGAGGAGGGAGAGGGAGGATGGGGAAGAGAGGGAGGATGGAGGAAGGGAGGGAGGAAAAGAGGAATAGGAAAGGGAAATGGAAAATAATAGGGAGAGAGAGAGAGAGAGAGAGAGAGAGAGAGAGAGAGAGAGAGAGAGAGAGAGAGAGAGAGAGAGAGAGAGAGAGAGAGAGAGAGAGAGAGAGAGAGAGAAAGAGATGCGCGCGCGCGCATACATACCGAGCGAGTGTCCAGGGTGCGTAAACAACCTTCTCGGGTATCTATAGGAAGCGCGACCGAAGAACAAAAGCCTTATAATAAACACTGCGAATTAACAGAGAACATCTCCATTCGGGGACAAAGAACACAAACAGATAATGTAGAAATAAGAACATAGTGTGATAATTAATAAGGAGGGGGCGAAATAGTAGAAAAGAGCGATTGTTTATTCTGGTGTTCATTATGCAACATTTTTTTTATGTATTTTTTTTATACCTTTCCTTGTTTTTTTTTATCCTGTTCTCTTTATCCCCCGGCATTCTTCTCTTTTCTTGTTTTCTTCTCTTCCCCTCTCTCTCTCCCTCCTCCTATTTACCCTTCTCCTCCATTCTCCTCCTTAAACCATAACTCAATCGCCATGACGATTTTATTACCGCCATTTTATATTTCAAGCCGCCTTTGTCGCCGTTATTATCGTTGCATGAGGCGATTGCAAGGCATGATTCCCACCATCCGTTGCGCGTTACTGGAAAGCGACTCCCGGGCAGCCTCGCTCGCTCGCTCGCTCCTGGCGTCACTGGTGCCAGAGTGCGGCGGCGCGAGTGACGCAACCTATGACGTCACGCACGTCTTCTAGGGGGCGGAGTTACGGTGCCACGGATAGCATTTCCCTCCCCTTTCTCTCTTCGTTTCCTGCCTTTATTTCTGCTGTTCACTTGCATTTGCTATTGGTCATTGTTCTTTTTTGATTATCTTTATATATATATATATATATATATATATATATATATATATATATATATATATATATACATATATATCGACACACATACACACACACATACTGTACAGACAAACACAAAAACACAGACACACATATACTCACATACACATTCTCTCACTATTTTTCTATTCTCTCTCTCTCTCTCTCTCTCTCTCTCTCCTCCTCTCTCTCTCTCTCTCTCTCTCTCTCTCTCTCTCTCTCTCTCTCTCTCTCTCTCCTCTCTCTCTCTCTTCTCTCTCTGTCTCACTCCCCGCTCCCCCACCCACGACACTTGCACACCTGTACACCCGCCCTCTCATCAGCACTTGTCAGCAGGTGTATGTATCATCAGCTGCTGCTATAAATAAGTTCCGGGAAACTCTCCTACATCCCCCACTCCGCCCCTCTGGCCTTCTCCCTCCCACTCCCTCTCTCTCCCCTTCTTTCTTTCTTTTCTCTCCCCTCTCTGCCTGGGCTTCTCCCTCCCAAACGCCCCTCTCTTTCTCCTCCTCTCTTCTCTCTTTTTCTCTGTGCTTTTCGTTCTCGTTTCTTTATATTTTTGTTTTATTTTTCACATTTGTCTTTCCGATCTGCTTTTCTTCTCTTCCATGTGGGTTTTCCTTCTTTCCTCTCTCTCTCTCTCTCTTTTCTCACCCTTTCTTACTTTCTCCCTCTCCTTCTGCACCCTATTTGCCTCCCCTTTCTTCTCTCTCCCCTCCCTCTTTCTCCTCACTCTCTCCATATCCTCCTCCCATCTTCCCTCACTTCTCCCCCTTTCCCTCTTCCCATCTCCCCTCACTTCTCCCCCTTTTCCTTCTCCCATCTCCCCTCCGCTTCCCTCGTCTACCCACGATTAATTTCCAGACATAGTACGAATGGGGCGTCGTGTCTGTAACATGTAAAAAAAAAAAAAAAACATAAATTCTATACGTACAATCTAACGTTACCTGTTTCTGAGTACCATTGCTTCGGTTCCCTGTTGGCTGATACATTCCATTTCTTTGTATGCAGGATAATCGTGCGTTTGATAAAGTATTTGTTTATTTTTTCTGTTAAGATTGAGGATAATATGATATAAGTCCTACAAGAATCGTGGCTATTAGTTGTGATACGTGAGATGTGACACATATTATTGAGAGGGGAGATGTCAACATGCCAGCCATATTGTTTGTGTTCGTGGTGCAGACGAAGTGTGTTTTGTATATAGGGTTTAGCATGGGCATGTTGATGTATGTGTTCGTGTGTGTGTAGGGGAGGGAGGCGTGTATGTATATGTATTTGTGTGTATGTGTGTCTCAGTATGTATGTATGCGAGTATGTGTGGTGGGGATGTATATGTATTTGTGTGTCTGTGTGTCTCAGTATGTATGTATGCAAGT
>NW_020872698.1:292918-335418 GCF_003789085.1 Penaeus vannamei
TCTCTCTCTCTCTCTCCTCTCTCTCCCTCTTCTCTCTCTCTCTCTCTCTCTCTCTCTCTCTCTCTCTCTCTCTCTCTCTCTCTCTCCTCTCTCTCTCTCTCTCTCTCTCTCTCTCTCTCCTCTCTCTCTCTCTCTCTCTTCTCTTGGTCGTGTTTCTCTTCTGTTCGCGTTCCCCTCTTCCTTTTGTTTCCTTCTATTTTCTTTTTTATCTTCCTCTTCCTCTTCGGCGAATCCCGTTATTCTATCTCTTTTTTCATCTTCCTTTCGCTACGCCTCTCCGTCTCCATTTTTTCCTATTTTTCTTCCTCTCTTTCTTCCTTCCTTCATCTTCCTCTTCCTCTAATTCTTCTTCTTCTTCTTCTTCTTCTCCCTCTTCTTCTTCTTCTTCTTTTCCCTCTTCTTTCTTCCCTTTCTCCGCTTCTTCTTCTTTGTCCTCCCATCCACGTACGGAAGACGAGAGAGAAAGCGTCGTTGTTTTGGTATTCTACGGGAGAGTGCCCTGCCCCCCCCCCCCCCCCCGGGTCTGCGTCTCGGTTTATGATGACGCTGCCCTTGCTTTGCTCTTTGTCTGTCCTCTCGGTTTTCCATTTCTGTCTGTCTGTCTTTCCTATTTCTTCCTCCTCTTTATCATCTTTTTTTTGTTTGTTTTTGCTTTGGCTGTCGTTTTCTTCTTGGAGAATACTTTTCTTTCATCTTCTATTTCTCTATTTCTCTTCCTCTTCCGTGTCTGTCTTCGTTTATTTTGATCCCCTGCCTCATTTACTTTCACCTCATCCTCATCCGTCTTCTCTCTCTCTCTCTCTCTCTCTCTCTCTCTCTCTCCTCTCTCTCTCTCTCTCTCTCTCTCTCTCTCTCTCTCTCTCTCTCTCTCTCTCTCTCTCTCTCTCTCTCTCTCTCTCTCTCTCTCTCTCGCTCCCCTCTTCTTCATCTTCCACCTTCTCCTCCTCCTGGATTAAATGGCGTTGAGTCACCCTCTGGTTTTGCTTCCCTTCGCAACCCCCTTGTACATTATCCCCCCCACCCCTCCCTTCCCCACCCCCGCCCCTCCCCCTCCCCCTCACACGCAGGCCGCTGTGTCCCCTCAATATTTTCCCATTCCAGCATCCGCTCCCCTCATCTCCCCTCCTTTTTTCCCCTTTTCCTCCTCTGTCCTCCCTCCCTCCCTCCTCTCCTTCCCCTCACCTCCTGATTTATTAATGCTTCAACATCCTCGCTCTGTTTATGTCTTTGGGGTGTTTGGGGGGAACCGAAGGGAGGGTGGAAGGAGAGAGAGAGAGAGAGAGAGAGAGAGAGAGAGAGAGAGAGAGAGAGAGAGAGAGAGAGAGAGAGAGAGAGAGAGAGAGAGAGAGAGAGAGAGAGAGAAAGAGAGAGAGACAGACAGAGATACAGACAGACAGACGAAGGAAGAAACAGACCGAACGAGAGTTAATGAGAATGAGAAAAAGAATGACCAAAGAAAAAAAAAAGATAAGCAGGGAAGGGGAAGAAGGAGGGGAAGCAATAAGGCACTGAAGGAAGCGGTCTTTGCCTCATCATCCTCGCATTCTTTTCTGCGAACTGAGTTATTGTTTATATACAGTATCCCTCAGTCGGTCTCTCCCGTTACCGCTTCGGAAACGCGCTGCTTTCGTCTCAATTATTTTCGTTTTTTTTCCTTCTAATGCGCAGAATCGTATTTTTGATCATGTGGTGTTTATGTTTTGTTTGTCTTTGTTATCGTTATTATTGTTATTGTTGATTTATTATTGTTGTTGTTGTATCATTATTTCTGTCATATCTACTTGTTTGGTTTGCTGTTCAAGTCGCTGCTCCTATTATCATTATTCTATTTATTGCTTCTATCGAGATCGCGTCTCCTCTCTCTCTTTCTCTCTCTCTCTCTCTCTCTCTCTCTCTCTCTCTCTCTCTCTCTCTCTCTCTCTCTCTCTCTCTCTCTCTCTCTCTCTCTCTCTCTCTCTCTCTCTCTCTTCTCTCTCTCTCTCTCTCTCTCTCTCTCTCTCTCTCTCTCTCTCTCTCTCTCTCTCCTTACTGTTTCATATTCCTGTGCGTCATTCGCTGCGCCTAAAATCGTATCCTCTTCCTCATCTGGAGCTTCCAGCCTCTTCCATCAGGCATGTTTTACGTCTTTTGTGAATGCTCGTCTCCCCTTTCCTCCCTCTTTTCCCCTCGCCCGTAACATATTGTCTTTATGGTCCCCTCTCTTTCCATATTTCCCTTGTCATCGTGGCTTATTTCGCTTCCCCTCTCATTCGCTCGACTACGCGTGTCATCTCTTCTCTTCTCTGCTGTTGCTCTCTCTCTCCCCTCTTTCCTTTCGGTGTTCTTTCTCGTTTTTGTTATTCTCTATCTCTTTCTGTTTTGTGCTTCTAGTTTTTTTTAGTAGTCTGTGGCATTATTATTCTCTCTCTCTCTTTCTCCTCTCTCTCCTCTCTCTCTCTCTCTCTCTCTCTCTCTCTCTCTCTCTCTCTCTCTCTCTCTCTCTCTCTCTCTCCTCTCTCTCTCTCTCTCTCTCTCTCTCTCTCTCTCTCTCTCTCTCTCCCTCTCCCCCCTTCCCCCGCTCTTCCCCGGATTGCAGTGTCGCGCGCGCACTCTTTCTTGAGCCTTTGATCGTGTCAGCTCATTATCTCCTAAGGTTTTCTCTCCTCTTTCACCCTGTTCTTTCTCTCTCTCTCTTTCCTCTGGGTCTTTTATTTTGTTGTCTTGCTAACTCCATTTTCTGCTTGTTAGTATGGTTGTTGTTTTTTTTGTTTTTGTTTTCTTTCGTGTTTTTTTTTGTAATTATTCTCTTTTTTTCCTTTTTGTTTTCGTGTTTTTTCTCCTTTCTTTTCGTTTTGGGGTCTTTCAATCTTGATTTTCTATTTTTCGTCTCTCTCTTCCTTCTTCTATCGTCGTTTGTTTATTGTCTCTCCTTTCCTTCTTTTATTCGTCTTGTTCTCCTTCTTCTTTGTTTTTCTACTTCCATTCCTCTTCCTTGCCGTTTGTCTACTCTTTCCCCTTCATCTTTCCTCCCTTCCTCCCTCCCTCCTTCCATATTACGTCCTTCTCCTCCCCTCCTTCTTCTTTCCTTCCCTCCTCCTCCTGTCCCCTCCCCCCCTCCCTTCGCCAATCCGCCGACTTCAACCCTCGTTTCCCCTCAGTGCCTCTCCCCCTCCCCCCCTCCCTTTAGTTACCGAGGTGGCGAAGCGAAGAGGGGAGCATTAAAGTACCCGAAGGGAGATGTGATAGGAAGGAGGAGGAGGAGGAAGAGGGAGGGGAGGGAGAGGAGGAGAGGGGGGGAAAGGGGGAGGCGAGGCGAGTTAGGGTGTAATGGGGAAAGGCGATGAGGAGGAGAGAGAGGGGAGGGAGAAGGGTGGCGAGGTATAAGACGGAGTGAGGGGGAGGGAGAGGGAAAGCAGGGGATGACGGGTGAGGGAGAAGGCGATAGAGGGGAGAATTGAAGAGAGGACGGGGAGAAATAGAATAAGGGGGGATAGGAGGAGGAGGGACTGAAGAAATAGGGATAGGAGATGGGGGAGAGGAGGAGGTGTCGAAGGAGACAGGAATAGGGGACGGGGGGGGCAAAGGAGACAGAATAGGGGACGGGGAGGGCATAGGGGACGTAGGGGACGGGCAGAAGGAGACGGGGGGGGAGAAGCAGACAGGAATAGGGACGGGGGGAGAGGCAGAAGGAGACAGGATAGGGGACGGGAGGGGTGAAGGGGTGGAGGGGACGAGGCACAAAACCCGAAGGTCCGGGGACGAAGCTGGTCGATGCTCCTCCACGCGGCCGATTGTTCGTGGGGGGGGGTCGAGTTCCATTTCCCGGAAGAAGAAGAAGGAGGAGGAGGAGAAAGCAAAAAAAGAGAGAGAGAGAGAGGGGAGGGGAAAAAACGTAAAATGATCTGGAATTTGGATTTGGTGTGTGTGTGTCTGAGCGAGCTTGAGTTAGGTTAGGGTGGGTTAAAGTATAAACTGCAGAGTGTTTGGTTCAGGCGCTTGTTGCATATTATTATTATTATTATTATTATTACTGCTATTGATATTAATATTATTATTATAATTATCATTATCATTATTATCATCATCATTATTATTATTATTATTATTATTATTATTATTTATCATTATATTATTATTATTATTATTATATTACTCATCATCACCATCACCATTACCACCACCATTATCATCATTATTTTCATTACCAATATCCTCATCATTGTTATTGATGACGACCATATGCATTCTCCCCATCATCATCATCATCATCACCATGATTTTCCCAAGCAATAGGAAACTCTCCTGCAAAATTCATTTCTTCTAAAATTTTCCTGATCGTGAATCGAGAAATGTCAAAATTGCATCTTGTTTTTCCTAGATAAATACCGTAAGTTTAGATAAGAAGAAAAAAAAAAGAGAGAGAAGCATCATCTCGACTGCAGTGTCATTACATCATTTACAAAGGCAAAAGGATGAATATTATTTACGGTGATTTTTCCTCCAAGCGCCGTTCGCTCGCTCGCTCGCTCGCTCTCCCACGCGCTCGCTGGCTCGCTCGCCCCGCCTCCGATGATGCAGCGGAGAGCGGGGTCCTTTCAGCGTAAACAGCGTTCTCGTTCTTCTTGTTCTTGTTGTTCTCTTGTTTTCTTCTTCTTTCTCTTCTTCTACTCCCCCTCCTCCTCCTTCTTCTTCTTCTTCTTCTTCTTCTTCTTCTTCTTCTTCTTCTTCTTCTTCTTCTTCTTCTTCTTCTTCTTCTCTTCTTTTTCTTTTTCTCTTCTTCTTCTTCTTCTTCTTCTTCTTCTTCTTCTTCTTTCTCCTCCTCCTCCTCTCCTCCTCCTCCTCCTCCTCCTCCTCCTCCTCCTCCTCCTCCTCCACAGGGGTGGGGTTCTAGTTCTTGTTCTTCTTCTTCTTTTTCCTCTTCTTTTCCTTCTTCTTCTTCTTCTTTTCCTCCTTCTCCTCCTCCTCCATAGGGTGGGGTTCTCGCGTCACTCCAATTTATTTCTTCCTTTTCCTTCAAGCACGCGCGTACATGTAGGACACTGTTATGCTCTCGCAAATACACATACATACACATACACACACACACACACACACACACACACACACACACACACACACACACACACACACACACACACACACACACACACACACACACACACACACACCACACACACACACTCCCCACGTGCCTTCCCTTCTTTTCCTGCTTTTCCTTGGGCTCCCTCCGCCCGCCTCCCCTCTCGCTCCCCTCTCATTTTCCCCTCCCTTTCTCTCCCCTCTCCCTCGTGGGGATCGACTCTCAAGTGGAACACCTTGATCACTCTCAGGAGGAGAAGGAAGGGGTGGAAGAGGGAGGAGCGAGGGAGAGGATGGTTGATGGGGCGGGCGAAGAGGGGAGGTGCTCGAGGGGAAAGGGAAGAGGAGGAGAGGGGAATGACCACTGACATCACGCGAGCCCGTGGAGACGCACCCTTTCCCTTCCTAATCTCTCTCTCTCTCTCTCTCTCTCTCTCTCTCTTCTCTCTCTCTCTCTCTCTCTCTCTCTCCTCTCTCTCTCTCTCTCTCTCTCTCTCTCTCTCTCTCTCTCTCTCTCTCTCTCTCTCTCTCTCTCTCTCTCTCTCCTCTCTTTTCTATCAATAAATGCAAGCGTATGTGTGCGTCTGCCTGTGTGAAAGCAAATGAAGGCACAGAGGCGCAGAGTGTAGTCAGCGCGCCTTGTGCTGGGGGCGCGGTGGGCGGCGTTTCTTGAGCGGCCTGATGCACGTCCTTTGTTCTCGGTGGAAACACACACTAACGACGCGGCTGCTACGGCTCCTTGGTCGGGAAAGTGAAACAGTAAGTCCCGCTGCCGCTTCTGGGATTCAGACCAAAGGCTGTTGTGAACTACGGCGAGCTTCTGTTATTGCCGTCGCTGCTACCTTTGCGAGCGCTTGTTTCCATAGCTGGCAGGTAGGAGCGTTGCCGATGCTAATGCTGCGATGACGCGGATGCTGCTCACCACGGCGGCGTTCCTCAAGGGTCGTTTTACGTACAAAGATGCTTTATGCGTGTACCTAGTTGCCACGAGAGCGAGCAGTTGCAGCACCGTGGTTATTAAAGCATCCTAGCGACTAACGACGACAACAAAAGAGGTCGTATCGACAGCGAGGACCATCCTCCCATTGATGAGGCTTTGAATGAAGTCGTCTCCTTTCTCCGGCGCAGCAGTGTCTCCTACGCTAGGGCGAACAGGTCGTGACGGCGGGACGGGTTAATGAGGTGTACAGGAAGTGCACACAGGGAGGAGGAGGGGAAGGAGGCGCTGCATTCATGCCGGAGGAGGTGAGGGCCTGGGTGATGTCGTGCATGGCGTGTGGCTGATCATTATCGTCAACTGGGAGGCGAGGAGTACGCCGGTGCGGTCCTTCTGGCCGAGGGGAGGAGAATCGGGCACGCCGCACCTGTTACACATCGCCGTTCCCTTTCCCCTTCCCTTCCCCGCCTTCTTTCTCTCCTCGGGGGCTCCCCGCCTCCTACGCCGCCTCCCGCTTCGCTGCTTTCCGCGCCCACATCCACCCGGCTCCTTTTTTCCAATTTTGATCCACCGTGCCGTGGGTGGACTCGCCATCCCCCAGCGGGGAATTCCCCCTCGCCCAGAAGAGTACAATAGAAAGCGGCGGAGGTCCTGAGGGTCGGGAGTGTACAGAGGAACATGCTGTGTGCTGGCCCGACCTTGGTCCTGTACGCACACATACGCACATACTCACCCCCGTCTATCTGGTTGGCCTTGCAGACAGACAGACGCACACTTACGGACTCACACACGCGCGCGCACACACAAACAAACACACACACACACTCACTCACTCACTCTCAGACATCCCCATACACGGTGCACCTGTCTGTCAGATGCCCCCCGTCATACCTTGGTCGTGGGAGCCATGACGTAGGAGACCACGCCAGCATGTGAGGGAAGGCGTAATTCGATAAACGCCCACGCAAGCGAATGCAGCAATGTACAAACATACACACACGGTCCAGGAGGCGGCAGCGGCGGTGGTGACCAGGGGGAGGGCGGAGGGAGGGGGGGGAGGAGGAGGGTGGCGGAGGACGGTGTGTGTGTGTGTGGTGAGCGACTGAGCGTGGCGGTAGTGAGTCAGTGTGAATGTGAACGTGGTGCTGAACGGAGGCCCAGTGCTCGCGCTGCTGTCCCACCACCTGCCAGCCAGCCACACACACCACTCGCGTCTCGGGGATTCGCGCCCGAGGACCGTCACCCGGGATTTACACTTGCTTTGTGACGGCCACTTCTCTCGCGTGTGTTGCTAGGACTCTGTCCACGTTTGACGGCGTCCTCGTGTTTTACTCGTTACTTTCCTTCTCTCGCACATATCGGAAAAAGATTAAGAGGGAAAGAAGGAAGACTTTGGCGTAGTGAAGATCTCTCAGGGATAATCTCCCTTCCCTTCCAGCGAAGTGATTGTTTTGCCTCGACGTCTCTGGTCTTTCCCCCAGGGTTTGTTGAGAGAGAAAAATAGTAATTATCAGAAAGGGAAAGAGTGTTCTTTGAAGTGCATTGCGGTGGTCCTTCCGATTCGGTGGTCGTTGTCGCGAATCGCCACCATGGCCAGTTGTATTTGAGGCTGTGGTCGAGCCCTCGCCACACTACACTCACTTGTTGCTAGCAGACAAGTGCCGAGTGCCACTGCCTCCTGTGCAGTGACACCGCGAGTGCCAATCGAGTGCCCCCTCCTCAGTTGCTGCCCCCACCGCCATGGTGCTGCAGAACCCCCGTCTCGCCTCCTCCGAGATCCTGGAGTATGATGAGGCACCTCTTGACCTCAGCGTCTCCAACCGGACCCGCTGTCCTTCCCCGCCGAGGAGTCCCTACTTCTACCGCGAGTCCATGAGTCCAGACTACCAGGACTACCAAGATCGGGACTACCAGGATCGGGACTATCAGGACCGGGACTACCAGGACTACCAAGATCGGGACTACCAGGACCGGGACTTCCAAGACCGGGACTATCAGGACAGGGACTACCAGGATCGTGATACCAGTAGCCCCCATGACTCCGACGACTCCGATAGTCAGCGGCTGCCTCACCCGAATCCTGCCAAGGCCTACAAGAAGGCTATGATGAGACGCTACCGTAAGTGTCGCATGCTTTGGGGAGGGGAGTAGGGGAGGGGGAGGGATGGGCCGAGGGAGTTTGCATTCTTGAGAGGGAAAGGATATTCAGAAGAGGAAGGGCGGGTATCCTATTGAACACGCTCTGTTTGTGTGTTTGTTTGTTTTATCTGTTGCAGCCCTTTCCCCTTTATCTCGACTCTTGTTTTGCCTCATTCTTCTCTGGATTGGAATTGTTCCATTTTGCTATTTCTTCCTCCTTTTCCTCCAGCAGCATCACAAAGGATGTCACTCCGGGAATTATGCATGACTGAATATATTCTTGAAGGTCCTGCCTCCTGTCCCCTTGCTTCCTAGCCCCTTCCCCTCAACCCCCCTTCTCCTTCCCCTCAACCCTCCCTTCTCCCTTCCCCTCAACCCTCCCTTCTCCCTTCCCCTTACATAGTACCCCTTCTCCTTACCCCTCCCTCCCCCTCCTTCCTTGATATCGAGGTCGCCTCCAGCACTTCAGAGGCGCTCCCGAGAGGCACCTCCTAATCCCCCTCCCTAGAAAGTGAAAGAGGACATCGCGCCGCCCTATATGGTCTCGTCAGGAGGGAGGGGGGCGCGGGGTGGGGGTGGAAGGGGGAGGGAGAGGGAGGGAGAGGAAAGGGAAAGAGGGGGAGCGATAGGGGAGAAGGGAAGGTGTCCAGGACTTCTGGCACAGTTGCTATGTTCTTAAGGAAAGGGGTTCCGGGGTGGGTAGCCCTCTCTTCCCTCTCTCCCTCCCTCCCTCCCTCTCTCCCACTTCCTCCTCTCGGGTCTTTTGGCTGTTTTGAAATGTTTAATCCGTCAGCGGTTTTGATTAGTCAGCAGATATTTTTTTTTTTTTTTTTTTTTGTATTTTGTTTTTACATTGTTGTTTTCAAACTTGGGAGCGAAACGGCCTTCGAGGATTGCGACTCTGTTCGATTGAATGAATTGTTTAAATGCACACATATTGTCTGCGTATGTGAATGCACCCATGTTTGTTTGTACGTCTGCGTGCGTGTGTAGGTAGCCGCGTGCGTAGCGAGGAGCAGAGCGAAGAGGGCGCAGAAGGGCGTGTGCGTGCGTGTGAGTGCAAGGTGTGTGGAGCTCGCCGCCGCCGTGGACGCGAGAGGCGGGAAGCGCGTGGGCCTGACTATATGACCTTGTGCCACTTTGCCTCCGCTGCCGGAATCGCTGCGGTGCCAAAACAGTGTTACCACATCCAGCCACATAGCCTTATTTTTACTTTTAAGATGTGGCGTCGTTTTCCTGTATGGGGCGTGTGTTGGGTTGGGGTTGGGGGGAGGAGGGGAGGAGGAAGGGGTGAGGGGTTCTGTTTTCATGAAGGAAACAGGAAGGAAAGGGGGAGGTGGGGGGGGGTGTTTCTCGTTTGTTTGTTTGTTTGCTCGAGGTCTTGGATGGGTGCGAGATCTGTGAGGATTTAGTGATTTTCTCTCTCTCTCTCTCTCTCTCTCTCTCTCTCTCTCTCTCTCTCTCTCTCTCTCTCTCTCTCTCTCTCTCTCTCTCTCTCTCTCTCTCTCTCTCCTATCTCTCTATCTATATATATATATGTGTGTGTGTGTGTGTGTATATATATATATATATATATATATATATATATATATATATATATATATATATATATATATATATATATGTATGTATGTATGCATATATATATCCTTAACTATGCATCTATTTGCCTTTTTACTTCGCTTTTTATCCATCTGATAAGGATAAGATAAGGATAATTTATAGCCTTTCCCTTACCTTCCCCCTCCTTCCCTCCATTCCCTCTCTTTCCCCTCCCCTTCCCTCTATTCCCCTCTTCTTTCCCTCCCATTCCCCTCATCCTCCCTCCCCTTCCCCAATTCCCCGGTTCGGTGCAACGGAGTGACACAGAGAGCGGGCGCGCGGTCAGGAAGGTCAGGAACGGCTCCTCGGGAATCCTATAAATTGCGGAACTAGACCTTTTAAAATCTAGGTCAGCCAGGATAAGTGCTGCGGGACGGGAGGGAGGCGAGGGAGGGAAGGGAGGGATGGGATGGGATGGGATGGGAAGGGAAGGGAAGGGAAGGAGGGATGGGATGGGAAGGGAAGGAGGGATGGGATGGAGAGGAGGAGGTGTTTGAGAAGGGAGGAGAGGGAGGGAAGGAGGGAGGGAGGGAGGGAGGGAAGAAAAGAGATGAGTAGGGGAGGGGTCGAGAGGAAAGGAAGGAGGGGGGAGAGGGAGGGGGGAGGAGAGCAGGCTTTGAGTACGTGGGTTTCCGAATACGGTCCGTATTGCACTGGGTCATAGGGCTGCTGTTGGGATGGCCCGAGTACCGTTGAATGAGGTCTCTCTCTCTCTCTCTCTCTCTCTCTCTCTCTCTCTCTCTCTCTCTCTCTCTCTCTCTCTCTCTCTCTCTCTCTCTCTTCTCTCTCTTCTCTCTCTCTCTCTCTCTCGGCTCTAGACTGAAGTGTATTACGGCGCAGTGGTTTTGAGTGCGCCTTGCGTGTGTTCAAGGGTAGGTCTCAGTGGAAGCACGCCAGTCATTTCCAGCTCCTCTTTCTTCCCCTTTCTTCTCTCCCTCTGTTTGTTCGTGTATTTCCGCAGCGCCTTCGCACGCACGCAAACACATACCAACATACACTCACACAAACACACTCATACTCACTCACACTCACGCAAACAAACTCTCACACTCCCTCACACTCACATACAAATACTCCCTCACACTTCTCACACTCACACAACTCCATAAAAAGCGACTCGCCCGGCGCTTAACGAGCATGCAGGCCAACGGAGGTGCGGCGAGCGTGGGTGTCGTTCTGGAAGTTAAAGTAGGGCGGATGGGACAGGTAGTCTCCCACCCCCCCCAACTCCCTCCCTTGCCCTCCCTTCCCTCCTCCCCGCTCTTCCCTCTCTTCCCTTCCTCCTTGTCATGCCGTTTAGAGCTCTGGTTTGTTTTTCTTTCTTCCTTTCTTTTCGTCTTTCTGTTTCTCTCGAGTTGTCGGTCAGTTTTTTTTTACCTCTATCTATCTTGATATATATGTATTTGAAAATCTCTTATCTCTTATCACTCACTATATAGATATATTCATCATTCTTTACCTCTACCTACCTCTTTGTATGTACGTTTGCATGCGTGTATGTAAGTATGCGTGTCCTTACGTATATGTACGTCCTCGAGCGCGAAGGATTACTCACCTGAAATAGCCCACCTGTCACTTCTCATGTCAGACGAAATTAAGGCTAGGGCGGTAAGGTTGTGTAACAGGGTGTATGTGCTGGCAGTTTCCCCGGGGCTTCAGGAGGTCTTAACACATGCAGCCTTGTGCGTCAGACATCATATTATTATTATTCTCTTAAAACAAGAGGTAGGAGGGAGGAGGTCTCTCTCTCTCTCTCTCTCTCTCTCTCCCTCTCTGTCTTTTATTCTTTCCTTCTTTTCTTTTTGGGGGATTTTTTTCCTGTTTTTTTATGTTTTCGGTTTGGGTTTTTGTATTTTTTATCGTTTCGTGTCTTCTGTTCTGTTCTGTTTTGTTGTATTGTTTTGCTCTTTTAATCTGATCTCTTCTCTCCTCTGTTGTCTTTTCTATTCTTTTTTTATCTCCATTTCTCATCTCATACCCCTTTTTCCTCTCCTTCCTTTCTCATTTTTTCCTTAACCTCTCGCCTTCTCCCTCCTCCCCCCCCCTCCCCATACCCCCATGGCATAGAAAAGTCACACGCTCACGTCCCTATGCATGTAACACAGAGATTCCTGTCGTGTAACTGTTATGTGGTTGTGGTTTTTGTCACAACACAACAGGACCCGAGTACGTTAGTGTCCCTGTGGATTAGTCAGCAGAACTAGGGCAGTCGAGGGTGTCTGCTTGAGGGAGGGGCGGGGGGGGAGGGGGAGGGGGAGGAATGGGGATGGTCTTTGTATAGGCGGTTTATGGTTACCAATCTGCGCTTTGGTAGAGGTATGCGGAAGTAGATTGTGTCTCTTCCCCATTCCTGTTTCACCGTCTCTCTCTCTCTCTCTCTCTCTCTCTCTCTCTCTCTCTCTCTCTCTCTCTCTCTCTCTCTCTCTCTCTCTCTCTCTCTCTCTCTTCTCTCTCTCTCTCAAAGAAAAAAAATGCAAATTAAGTCTACCCAAAACTTTCCCCCCCCCCCCCCGCGCTGCACGTGAACACTTGTTTCGAGAGTTAACATAAACAAACTCGGGCATTTCCCGGTACTCATGGCTTGTGTTATGTCCGTGGGCTAAAGAACAGCGAGGGGAGGGAAGGTGAGGGAAGGGGAGGGAAGGAGTGTGGAGGAGGGAGAAGGGAAGGAAAGGAGTGTGGGAGGGGAGGGAAGGGGGAAGGGAGTGTGAGCGGAGGGGAAGAAGGGAAGGAATGGAGTGTGGGAGGGGAGGAAGGGGAAGGAGTGTGGGCGAAGGGAAGAAGGAAAGAAAGGAGTGTAGGAGGTAGGGAGGGGAAGAAGAAGCAGAGGGTAAGGGAGGGGAGGAGGGAAGAAGGAAAGAAAGGAGTGTGGGAGGAGGGAAGGGAGGGGTAGCGGGAGGAGGGAGGAAGGGGAATGCGACACTGTGGACAAAGGACGCAGTGTTGGGTAGGCTTTCCCGTGAACCTGTGACCTGCTCTAGTTTCTAAGGGTGGGGGGTAGGGTGAAGAGGAGGGGGGGATGGGGGGAGGAGGAGGAGGAGGAGTAAATCACCTTCTTCCTGGCCCCGGGTAGGATACTCCGCCTCTCATCTTATCTCTCATCTCCATCCTCATTTCAACCTCCCCTCCCTCCTCTCCCCCTTTTCACGCCGAATAAAGCGAGAGAAAAGTAAAAATAAATTAAAAAGCGTTGTGATTATACATTTTTTCCCTTTTTAAGAGCAGCTTGAGATCAGGTGCGGGCAGGTCATCCTAGAAGATCTGGGAGGGGGGGGGAGGGGGCGAAGGGAGTAGGGGGAGGGGGAAGGGGGCATCAGGAGGGGTCGAGACCACGAAGTAATTACAGGTGGGAGGGGGAAGGGGAGGGGAGGGGGGCAGGTTCGTAGGGTAAAGGAGGGGTTTAGTGAGGGTCGCATCCACTGCCACGGTGTGTCTGCGGTCGCCGTGTGGCTTTCGCAGGTTAACCTACTTGGGGGGGAGGGGTAGGAGGGTGCAAGTGTAATATTTCTTGCGTTGTAGTTGTTGTGGGTGTAGGTGCGCTGCGGTCGAACGTACAGTTAGGGGAACGGATCGAACGAACGTGCACACGGACACACACACACAGACACATAACGCACACCCTGGCTGTGTCACCCGAGCGGCCGCCGCCAATGCACGCCGCCCGACACCGGAGATGCTCGCGCCCAAAACACGCGGCTGCGAAGAAAGGAAGAGAAAGTTCTTTTCTCTCCCGCTTTTTGTCGGCGAAGGACAGGTTATCCGTCACTCGAGGGAGGGCTAGGGTTAGACAGGGTGAAAGGTGTATGTGCGGGGAAGGGGCTTCAGGTGGGAGGAGGGGAGGAGGAGGAGGGAGGGCAGGGGTGGAGGGTAACAAGGAAGCGAGGAGTAAGGCGAGAGCGCCACCTGCCGCCGCGCGTGGGCGACGGAACGCGGCCAGGTGTCGCCAGGCTCAGCACCTCCCAGGATTATTGTCTCTCTTTTGCTGCAGTAATGCGCTTGCTGCTCGGGGGATCGCTCTGTATTGCTTCCTTGCTCTTTTTAGTCTCGCTATTTTTATGTATCTATTTATGACATGTATAAATCTTGAATCCGGTTGCCGACGAGGAAAATTGTTCCATCGGCTAATCTCACGCATTTAGGGGCAGCGGCGGCCGTGGAATGAGTAATTACGTTCCTTTTCGCATGTGATCTACTTAACCTGTTGTGAACGTCATTACGTAAAGCCAACTTACAAGGCAACGTGAATTCAGTGCGTGTCCGTGCGGTACGTTTTGCCACATTCCGGTTTCTTGCGCGGCGCGTCTTAGGACCGGGGAGATCGCTTGTAAACGCTAAGAGCATCTCCCTTTTTTTATTATTCGCCAAGAATGAGAAATGCATCGAACGTGTGAAAAGGTCCCGGATCAATAAAACAGCAGTCTCCCTTCCTCCCTCTCCCCTCTTCTTCCTCCCTCTCCCTCCTCTCCTCCCTCTCCCTCCTCTTCCTCCCCTCCCCCTTCCCCTCTCCCCCCAAGCGAGCTGTAAAAGGAAACTTTGGGAGCTTAAAATAATCCCGAGAGTACGAATTTAACCTCCATGGCTCCGCTTCCGAACTTTTCTTTGTTTTTTTGTGTTTACTCGCACACCCTTTCGTCTACCTAGGGAGAGAGAGAGAGAGAGAGAGAGAGAGAGAGAGAGAGAGAGAGAGAGAGAGAGAGAGAGAGAGAGAGAGAGAGAGAGAGAGAGAGAGAGAGAGAGAGAGAGAGAAATCATAATGATTCGCCCGAATTCAAAGGGAGTCAAACAAAAACGCATCGCAGTTCGACCCCACCACTCCCCTCCCTCCCTCCCCTCCGAGCCCAAGGAAACAACAACAACAGCAACAAACACGCACAAACACGTATTACGCGTGAACATGCAGTCCAGGATGGGGAGGACTCGATACCTCCACGTAGACTCTCGGGAGAAATCGACATTGGCGCCAACTGAGCGCTTCCGGTTCGGGCGTCTTCTGGCAACACTGAAAGAAAACGAACGCCAAGTAAACAAACCGCCACATGCCAGAGGTACAAGATCCGTGCTTTTAATTTATTGTTTTTATTTTTATCTTTTTATTTTTTTGCCCCGTTTTATATCGCGTTGCGGTGATGTTCGGGGTGGGGTGGAGGTTTGTGTGGGGGCGGGAGGGGGAGGGGGGAAGGGGATAGGTTTGGTCGTGTGTTTGGAGGAAATCGATTGCTGTTTGTATCTGTTGGTAGATTTTATAATTACATGGGCGCTGCTATAAATATGTTGTTTTATCGGCTGGTTTATTAATAGAATTATTTCCTCTTCCTTCCCTCAGCGGAGTGTAGATCAGACTCTCCCAAAATAGAGTTGTAATTAGCTACACGACATTCCGGCCTCTGTTATATAAAGTAGAGGCTTTTTTTATATATAAAAAGGCGGAGAGGCAGTATATAGAGCGACCGAACGGCGCCCCCGTCGTTACCTGGCCGGATATGGGCGTACAGGTGAAATGCAGTGTTGCCAAGGTTCGCCGCGGTTTCGAAAGCCATTCTTAGCGCACGAAACATGTTCAGACCCAGGAAGGCATGGCGAGATCCCAGGCACGCGTACGCTATTTGCTTGTGGGGGATTCGGTTTCCTGGGTGTATTGGAAGATATTTTGCAAGGGTGCCAGGATGACTCAGTGTCATCAGCGGTAAGACAGGCACAGTGCCAAGTGCCAGGCGGGTAAGTCAGCAGGTAGGACAACAACGGGGCTCGATCCATCCGCATATTTGCTCTTGTACACAAACGCGCCACGTGATGCCCTGTCCGCTGGACGGCCGCGGACGCGCGAGCGACTTCGAGCGATGACAGAAGCGAATAGGAAGCAATTAGTGCCGTTCCGAGAGCAAACAAGGGCGGCAGAGAGAAGGTATGGAGCCAGGAACAGGTGGACCATCAAAAGTTATTTTTATTGGCCTCACGCAGGGCTTAGTGCCAGCTCATAGCTCGGGCGCGCGAATAGTGCGCACCTTCGACTTCTTTTTTTTCATTCGTACTATTTCTGGCAACCCTTTCGCCCAAATTTAATGGAAAGGGAAGCTGTTTGCTATGTCAACATTTCCTCTCGGGAGCGGAACGTCCCGCTGGTGCCGGCGGCGGGGAACCTTCGCCCGGGCGGGTTGCTCTTTCTCGAAGGGGGGGGGGCGTGCCTGCGATGACGAGGGCGTGATAAACGGACAAGCACGGGGGGGGGGGTAGAGCCTAGGTGCTTCAGGATGAGAAGGAATCTTAGCGGCCTGTTTTCTTTTTCTTTCTTTCTTTTTCTCTCTTTTTTTTTTCTTTTTTGCTGAGTCAAGTAAACCGCGGGAACGTAAGTTGGCATTCTCGCCGGCGCTGCGGAATATGTCTTCGAGGCTTTTAGCAACCTTGTAAGTAGCAGTAAACAGGCTTTGACATTCCTTAATTAGGCTTGGATTATGTCATGACAAGCCAGTCGATGAATCGCTGATGTTGACAGAATGAACATGCAATTTGATACGAGGATTCCCGGGGCAGTTTGAACACGTAAAACAATATTTAGAGAATGTATGACTTACATCCAGTCTTCAGGCGATCCGTTTCACAGTTGCGGTTGAGTCGTCCAAACTCCCCCAGAAGCGCGCGCGCGCGCACACACACACACACACACACACACACACACACACACACACACACACACACACACACACACACACACACACACACACACACACACACACACACACACACACACACAACACACACACACAACAAATACAAACACACACAGTCTCTCTATCTATCTATCTATCTATGTATCTATCTATCTATCTATATCTATATTTATCTCTATCTCTATGTTTCCCCACTCTCACTCTCACTTTCACTCCAACTCTCACTGGATAGAATGTCTTAAAAAAGAAAAAAAGCTATCAGTTGGATGAGGCAGCGATGTCCACATACCTTCACACACACGTTACTGAGATGGAAGTGAAGGTTAGGTTCATCCAATCACTTTTATTTTAGTCATTTTCCCCAAGACGAAGCGTAGCTCAAAAGTGGGATAAATGTGATAATAATGTTTTTATTATTATTATTATTTAATGAGGACGACCAGCCCTCCAAGAAAGAGCGCCAAGTGGAAGTGAAATTAGTCCACAATAAACAAATGTAGTATGACGTGGGGGCCGCAGCAGCCAATGGGAATGCGACCTCGGGTTTTGTCGGTGAGAGGGAAAGTCGGCGCTCCCGCCAAAATCCTCCCGCGTTCTTTTTAAATCATGCGGAAATGGCGCGTTTCCTGTCCGAAGAGCGGTCGCTGGACGTGCGTTGCGCAGGGGGGGAGGGGGAGAGGGAGAGAGAGGGGGGGGCGCAGTTTTTGTGTATTATTTTTGCGGAAATGTGCAAGTGTCATGGCTGCGAACGCCATACACGCATCAAGATTTCCTCGTGTTGATGGGTGACAGGCAGGTCGCTTCCCGTGATGGATGGGGCGGCGAGCGGGTCGTCCTGCGCGTGTTGCTCGGTAACGCCTGCTAGGTTGGCTGCGGCTGAATCTTTATCGTTTTGGCGGTTTATCAGTTGCCTTGGGACTTTAATCGCGCCTCGGCTCTACTGGGCATCTCTCTGGGAGTGGAGGAGAGAAGGCTTAGATCGAGATAAGCTATAGATAGCTAGTCCTCCAGAGGTCGTGGACATGGCACAGCGGGAAGCCAGTGACAGTCCTTCTTCCTTTTTGGCTCCCGCCCAACTGCAGAGAGAGAGAGAGAGAGAGAGAGAGAGAGAGAGAGAGAGAGAGAGAGAGAGAGAGGAGAGAGAGAGAGAGAGAGAGAGAGAGAGAGAGAGAGAGAGAGAGAGACAGTCAAGCACCCTCAAGGTTCTTGAAGTCTACTGTCGCCGCCAGGGCCACCGCCGCCCCTTACCCCCCAAGAAAAAAAAAAAATCCCCGGCGTCGCAGCGAACCTTCCCGATCCTCCGCCGGGATCCGAGTGAAAACAACAAGAGACGCGGAACATTTTTCGGGCAGGCGGGCTAGGCCAGGACCGGGCTAGGCTGGGCTAGGGCTAGGCGGGATGTGGTGGCTGGTGGCGGTGGCGGCGGGGGTTGCTCAAGCGGCCCGACAGCCACTTTCGCTTGACCCACTGGCACACTTTAACCGCGCGGATGCCGATCGGCCATTTTCCTTCCCTCTTTTTTTTTCGTTATTCATTATTTCTCTCTCTTTCTTTCTCCGTTTTTATTGACCTTCGTTCTCGTATTTTGTTTTTGAATTACTGTTATTTTTTGGGGGGTAGTCGGATTGTTTTGTTGTTTTGGTTAGTTTGTTTACACGTATTTTTTTTTCTTTGCGGGGGGGGGGAGGAATAAGCCCTTGAGTATTTTTTTTTCTCCTATTTTTTTTTTTTTTAAGTTCCAGAACATTCTGTATGTCTTCGAACGGCGTCTTTGGCTTCGAGTAAAGGTTTTCCTCTCTTAGTTGGAGATGCACTCTTGCACTCTCACTTGACTAGTGCCGTTGCAAGATGCCGCCTTCCAAACCACTAGTGTTGCAAGTCAAGGTGAAGAGGCTAGAGTTGCAATTTGTTTTTTTTCTTTTTTTTTTGGTTTTTGTTTTTTGTTTTTTCAGTTGATGTGATTTGATCCTTGGGGCGTGTTATTGTTGTTGTCATTGCGTGTTATTGTTGTTGTTGTTGTTCCTGGCTTTCTTCACGATTGTGTGAAACGTCTTTGTTGGCGTCTGGAAGGATGTCAGGTGAAGGTAGATGGGGAGGAAAGGGCATTTAAGGGTGGGGGGGGAGGTAATGGGGGGGGGGGGATGCGGGTGTGTGTTGTAAGGCCTAGGGAACGATCAGATAGGGGCATGTATGTAGGCCTAAGTAAAGGGGCGGGGAGGTGCAGTAGCTGGGCGAGGGAGGGGGGAGGGGAGAGGGGGGTGAAGGTATGTCTGGGGCCGCATTCAGATAAAAAGTGAAAGCGGTTTTCGGACGCCATGACGTGGGCAGATACCTCCTCCCCCCTTCCCCCTCTCCTATCCCCCCATTGCCTCCCCATCCCCCTCCTCCCTTCTCCCGCCCCCTCCCCCCTCGCCCTACGTCACGTGACCCCTTGTGCCACGTCCGGGTTTAGGGTTCTTGGGATCTGTAAGGAAGGTCGGGCAGGGCTGGCTTCACCCCGTCACTCCGGGCTTTGGCGCTTTTTGTGGCTTGGCTCTTGTGTTCTCCTTTGGGTATTGCCGTGCCCTCCTTGCGCCCATGCGGTTATTTTGTTATTGTTATTATAGCTCGTTGTTATAGCTCGTTCGTACTGCTGTCATGCCTGTTGTGATTACTGTTGTTGTTAGCATTGTTGTTATTGTGGCTGTTGTTATTATCATTACCGTTATCATTACTATTACTTCTACAACCACCGCGGATACAACCAGCTGTGAAAGTGTGTCTGCCTGTTGATTAATAAAGGATCTGTATAGGCCTATGGATGTGTAATGAGTCTTCCGTCTCAGTCCTTTGGGAATTAGGACTAGCGCAAGGGTGTGGCGGTTCCGTTGTCAAGATGGCCGGAGCTCTTAACAATGTAAAGAGAGAGAGAGAAAAAAAGCAAGAAGTAAAAAGACGGAGGAAAGAATCGGAGTCACCGTGTCTAGAGCACGTGACGTAAGACGAAGTGAAGAACGGTTTGAATGTCAACAGACTGTGCTCTTGAAGAATCTCGCAAGAAAATGTATGACATGATGAAAAAGATGGGGAAAAAAAGAGATAGGTTGGATCCATTCCTTTGATTGTTTTGATTCTGGGAGTCCGACTGCTAACCTTACGTAGTCGAGAGTCCGCCTGAAAGAAAGTGTCCACTAATAATGTGTTACGGGGACGCTGAGGGTAGGAAGTGGCGGGGGAAGGGAGGGAGGGAGGAGGAGCCAGCGGCAGGTGACTGCACGCTGCGCTTGGACCTTCAGCGCCGTCGGAAGTAGATGGTGACACTCCTCTCTCTTCGTCTTTGTGTATCTCTGTCTTTGTCTGCCTCTCTCTCCTCTCTCTCTCTCTCTCTCTCTCTCTCTCTCTCTCTCTCTCTCTCTCTCTCTCTCTCTCTCTCTCTCTCTCTCTCTCTCTCTCTCTCTCTCTCTCTCTCTCTCTATTCTCTTCTATCTGTAGGCACCCTTTTCCTCTTATCCCCTTCTCCTATCTTTCTTCTTCCTCTTCCCTCCTCCCCATTCTGGCTCATGCTGTGATCCAATAGTCATGTCTAGTCAGTCCTACACCCCACCCCCAACCCCGCCCCAACCCCTACCCCCCTTCCTGTACCCCTCCCATGAACCTCATCTTTCTTCACAGTATTAAGGAGAGCCCTTGCGCAAGACGGGGGGGGGGGGGGGTTCAAGGGGGTTCAGTGAGAGAGGGTTTATTTGTTTTACTTTATGCTCCTTCTTTTCCTTCTTGCTTTTCTGGTTCGTCGGGAGTTTTTGTAGGAGCATGCGGGGACTTCGAAGCAGTGAGGGCGCCGAGGACATCTGCCCCAGTTTCTTTTCTGTTGCTTGGAGTGTTCCGTTTTATCATTGTCTTTATGACTACTGTTGCTGTTAATGCTGTTATGATTGGTGTTGCTGCTGTTGTTGCTGTGGTTGTGGTAGTTTTGCTATTGTTAAAGTTATAGCTGTTGTTGTTTTGCTGTGATTTCCGTGCCCGTTCATACTCCCAAAGGGTCGAACAAACATGCGAGAGTGAAACCGAAAGCCATGGCGAACACGTGGAGGCTACGTGGCCTAGTATGTGTTACGTCTGGTTGTTGTGAGCGTGTCGTAACGTTTGTGCGTGACGGTCGACGTAAGTGGCTGTCGTAACTCTCCACCCCCCTCCTCCTCCTCCTCCTCTTTTTCCTCCATCTCCACCTCCTCCACTTCCTTCTTTTACTCCACCCTCTCCTGTTCTTGGAACTGCAGTATTTCTTCCTACTCCACTACTTCTACCTTCAGCCTTCCTCTTCTCTCCCTCCACCTCTTTCTAAATCGGCTTTAGAGTAACCTCAGTGCGCAAGGAGGTGGTTAGCCAAGCCAGGGGACACCTCGGGAAGGGGATCGCTGGCGGGGCGTTCGTGTCCCCTCCTCTGAGAACGGGGATCGGGAGAGAACGCAGACACCGAAAGGGAAATCAGGAAGAGGGAGAAGCACGGAGAGCGAAATCACGAAAGAGCAAATGGCAAGGATGGAGGGGAGAGAAAAAACGCGGCAGAGACAGGGGCGTCGGAATGCAGCGGAGGACCAAGAAGGCGAACAAACAAAAGAAGTGAGAACGTCGAGGTCTAACAAAAAAAAAGTCTCCCAGCAGACGGGAGCAGCTATGAGGGCGGTTTGTCGGGGGTGAGGGGTGGGGGGGCAGACGGCCTGTGTCTTGAGGGGGAGGGGGTTGCGTACTGCTGGTGAAAGTATCTCTACAGCGCCGTCACTAAGGTAATAAGGTCACCCATGGACGTACATGTATACATACACACCCGGCATGTGCACATAATCTGGCGTTTGGTTCAGTGTTAGGGGCGGGGGGAAGGGATGGGGAAGGGGGTAGAAGGTGGATTAGATGGTGGTGGTGGGGTTAGAGAGGGGGAGGGAGGGGCAGCTGAGTCTCTGAGATCTCATGATGATGGGATAGAGCTTGTACTTGTGCTAGGGGGGTACATGACGAGGAGAAAGGTGGGCGGAGGGAGCTGGGCATGGGCGGCCCTTCAAAAGTACTTCTGAGGCACTTGTAGGGAAACGGGGAAGAGAGGGAGAGGGAGGAATGGGAAGAGAGAGAGAGATTGTATTTCTCACTTGGCGGTTTGGCAGACTATCTGGTACACTAAATGATGGGGACTTTTGTGCGAACAATGACGGAGCGGTTATTATGGGGGAGAATGTGCAGTGTGACAGCAACAAAACACCGAATAACCGTAATGGTCGGCATTACGAAAACAGCGATGATGATGGTGACATGCACGATGCTGACAGTACTGATGCTCACGAGTCATGCTGATGCCTAAGCGTGTGTTGTTCGTGGCATTTGGCGGTGGGTAATGTCATGTTTGGGAACCTTTGACAATGCCAGCACTTGTTGCGCGTGATGCCAAGCCAACAGACACAGGTGTGTTGGAGAGTCACGGGGGCTGATTCATAACAGGTGAGAGAGAGAGAGAGAGAGAGAGAGAGAGAGAGAGAGAGAGAGAGAGAGAGAGAGAGAGAGAGAGAGAGAGAGAGAGAGAGAGATTAGAGAACATCTTCTCTGGGATAGCGCATCAGTGGCTGACCACCAATCAGGCAAAGAAAGACCCAATAACAAGCCTCTCCACGCTGTATCCCCCGCGTCTCGGTGCGGAGGCGTTAGACAACCTCCCCGTCACGGAAATTGGTCAGGTTACTCCGTCTGACCTGTTTTGGGGAGTTGCCTGAACGGGAAGATTGGCTAATACCTGCCGAGTGGGGAGGAAGTGATGTACCCTGCTGCCGTCGAGCGCTGCTGGCCCCATTGCCGCTGGAAGTGGCGGTGACATGCGCTGCTTTCTGGTTTGAAGTGGCGCTTTGCGGGGATTGTCTTGGGGGGGAAGCGACCGAGTGTGGGGTGTGCAGGGAGGTGTGTGCGTGTGCGTGTGTGCGCGCGCGTGTGTGTGTGTGTGTGTGTGTGTGTGTGTGTGTGTGTGTGTGTGTGTGTGTGTGTGAGAGAGAGAGAGAGAGAGAGAGAGAGAGAGAATACGTGGCAGTAGGCGCGTGTAGTAATATGCATTGGCCTTATGTGCGGCCCAAGGTGTTCCTGTTACATAATACGCGCGATAACCACACTCGGGGACTAGATACGATTGCCGAATGTGTTTTATCAGCTCGTCCCACGGCCTCCCGCCCTATCTCAGCGCGGCGGACGGACTCGGTGCGGGAAGGATGAACATAACACAATACTGAAGACCTTTGAGAGCGGATGGACGCAAAATACTGGACGCTGTTGATAAAAGATGAACGCAAAATACTGAACGCTGTTGATAAGAGATGGACACAGCGATATAATGCTGACTGCTGTTGCTAGAGGTTGAACACGGTATTGCACTCTTTTGGTGAAGGAAATCGTGTGCGTAGTTTACAACACAGCGAGTTTCTGTGTTTCTGTGATTCGCTCATGCGTGGTTATTTTATCTCTCTCTCTCTCTCTCTCTCTCTCTCTCTCTCTCTCTCTCTCTCTCTCTCTCTCTCTCTCTCTCTCTCTCTCTCTCTCTCTCTCTCTTCCTCCTCTCTTTCCTTCCTTCGTCCTCGGTATTATCTCTTTCTTCATACCCTACATCCACCTCGACTTCCTCTCTCACACGCATTCTTGTCTGCTCTTGCTCCACCATTTTTTTCTCCCTCTCTTCCCCCCCCTTCTTCCTTTTACCTTCCCCTCCCCCTCCCCCCTCCCACTCATAACCCCCATCCTCCTCCACTTCCTCTTGTCACACGGCCTTCAGGTAGAAGAGACGGTGACGCAACATGAACATTGTTTCGCAAAGAGTTCATAGGGTTTCACCGAGCTCCTTTTATTATGGCTTCCAATAGGGCCCTTCTCCTCCCCCCTCTCTCCCCCCCCTCCTTACTCCAGGAAGGTAACCTCCCCCCCCTCTCCGCCCCCTCTTTCCTCTCCCTCCCTCTCCCTCCTTCTGTAAGGTAGCCCCCACCTTCCCCTCTTCCCTCCCCTCTCTTTTCTCCCCCTTCCCCTCACCTCCCTTTCCTTCCCCTCCTTTCTTCCAGTAACTTGCCCCCCCCCACCTCCTCCTCCTCCCTCCTTGAGACCCCCCCCCCTCCCCCAGTGGTTACACAGTCTCCTCCCAGGAAGTCCCAAAATGTTTGTTGTGTTCTGTGTACATTGTATTACTAAGGAGTTGTCATTGTTGTTGTTATGATCATTATTGTTGTTATTTTGGTCGCGACCCCTTGCTTCTTCCATTCTTGAGTTTTCCCTCACTGTCTTCTTCCTCTTTGCTATGTCCTCTCTTCGTAGATGGTGAAGGAGGAGGAGGAGAGAGAAGAAGAGAGGATAGAGAGGGGTGGGGAGAAATGAGGGATGAAGAGAGGGAAGGACGAGAAGAGAGGAGAGAAGGGTGGGTAGAAATGAGGGAGGAAGGGAAAGAGAGAGGAGGAAGAGGACGAGAAGAGAGAAGAGAGAAGGGGAAAGCTCTCTCATGCCTTGCTTTTATCTTGAATGATTGTCGTTGCATCATGAGTCTCTTATCTCGATTTATCTTTGTTTACACGAAATCTAAAGGGACGATTCGCGTGCACTTGTCTTCGTGGGTTGAATGGCTAAAAAAAATATAGGGTTTATTTTTTCATTTATTTATTTCATTCATTTATTTTCTGATTTTTGATTTTTGTAAGATTTTTTGGTTAGTTTTAAGTCTGTTGATTCGTTTGGTTTTATTTTATTTGTTGGTAAATTTGTTTCGAGGTCTCAGCTGACTTTTTTTGGGGTTGTTTTATTTGCGTTTGTTTTATGTCTTTGCGGCGGGGTTAAATGAGGCCAAGATATCTCTGCATGGCTTATTTGTCTTGTCTGTTTTTTCCTTCCTCTTCCCCAAGTCTCTCCCCTTTTTTTTTCTTATCAAATTTATGCAAGTGGAAAATTTGAAACACACAAAAAAAAGTAAACTTGAGCCTTGCTGATTTCCTGTAAGAGGGTCGGCAATAGCGGGGTCCTGGTCCTTGTAACGGGGTTGAAGATCTGGGTCTAGTTCAGGGCGACCCAGTTCCCTTACCTTCACTCTCGCTCGCCCGGCACGTACGCACACACGCGCACACACATACACGCATGCGCACACACATTCACACACACGCATACACATTCATGTACACGCATACAGGTGTTTGGCAACGTTTGACTGCGCCCGCATGCATACACTCAGTATTAAAACACACACACACACACACACACACACACACACACACACACACACACACACACACACACACACACACACACACACACACACACACACACACACACACACACACATTATAATAATTTAAAATGTAAACTTTGAACGCTTCTAATCTGTTTTATCTATCTTAAGGTCTGCTGTGAATGTGCGTGCGTATGTGCGCTTTGAAATATGTGACGTCACAGCGAGATTCCATAGAAATGTTCCTACGTCACGCACACAAGTCTCGTTGAAACACACGCTGTATTTATGTCAATGGTTAAATTCGTTTAAACTGGCGCGTGTACGTCTAAACTGATGCGTGTACGTTAAACTTGCGTGTACGCTTAAACACTGTACTCTCGTGCGGTTGTGCTACGGTTGTTGCTTCTGGTCCTGGGGGTGGAGGGAGGGGGGAGGGGGAGGGGGCCAAGCTCGGGAGAGAAAGTGCTTGGAGAAATCAGGAGACGTTTCCGGGAGTCTTCCATGTCCGTTTATGGCGGCCGCTACATCATGATTCCCCCTCTCGGTCGTCGCATAGTGTTTTATGGGATCGCGTGCGGTTGTGTCCGTGGCTGTGCGTGCGTATGAGTGCGTATAGAATGATAAAATAATAGAGAGAGGGAGAGAAAAAATTAGATAGGTTACTTCCTGTATTTTTTTTGGCTTCGCTACGCACACATTCACTTTCTCTTAGTGTACACACACCATACCACACACACACACACACACACACACACACACACACACACACACACACACACACACACACACACACACACACACACACACACACACACACACACACACGCACACACCCTCACCCTCACCCTCACACCCTAGTAGGCCCTCAGGCAGGCTACCATAGGCGCGTTTATTTACCCGGCGGCCCTGGAGACGTGGATGGATATCTGCGTTGGAGATAAGAGCGCCGCGCCGCCTGACCCAAGGTCCCGTAACTGTATCTATGTAGGTCATGGCTGCGGCGGCGGCGGCGTTATACAAGCCCGCTCACGTCACGTCACGGGTCGAGGTCACTGCGGCGATAAGGGCGAGGGGAAGGGAGCGGGAAGGCGGGCGGGGCGGCCGGGGATGCTGAGGGGTTTAGCTGGAGCGAGAATAGTGATGTCTTTAAGAATTTTTTTTTTTTTTTAAGATTGGTCTTCAAAATACCAAAAGGAACGATAACTACATCAAATAACTGAAACAACAGAAATGATGATGTCGATAAAGGACGTCAGTAAATATGATTGCACTAATGATGATTTCCCCCGTAGCTAGTTATGATGTTGATATTTATCGTTATCTTTGAACCTCCCTTTTCAAAGCCTTTCTTGCTCTCATCCGCCATGTGATCGATGACCTGTCCGATATCTAACTCGTATTCTCTTTGTTTCCAGTTGACACCGATGGAGGTCGTGTGGTCGGCCCCCACCATGCGGACACGCTGCACCACCACCACCACCACACCCACCACCATCACCACCACCAACACCACCTCAACAACAGCGTGGCCAGGTCCAGGGAGCAGCTCCTGCAGGACCTCCTCTCCTCGGGCCAGCAGATGCCGCCGCACCTCCAGAGCTCAAGTAACAACAACAACAGTAGTATGTACAGCCCCGGCGCCACCTACCCGCCCCCTCACCCGGCCGCCCACACCGGACATCGGACGGCTTACTCAGCCTCTCAGCCAAACACTTCCGGTGAGCTAACAGTCGGTCGTTTTGCTTTGTCTCTCTTTTTTCTCTTTCTTTTCTCTCTCCTCGCTTCGGTTGCCTTGTTCTCTTCTCCTTTTTAGTCATCTTTTTTCCTCTTCTCTCTTTTCGCTTGTTTTCATATTTTCTTCTCTCGGATCATCGCTTTTCCTCTTCTCTCGTTCTCTCTCCTCTCTCTCTCTCCGTGATTATGTACGGTCACGCCCCTTTCCCCTCTCTCGCCCATTCATTAGCCCATTCACCTGGCTCTTAAGTCAGTCGCCTGCCTAATTGCACATCAATCCGTGCGGCCATTCATTCACCTGTCAATCTTCCCTCAACTCGACCTCTCTCTTTTCCCCTCTTTTCAACTGCTGCATCATTCTCTTTCCATAGTTGTTGGTTGTGTAAGCCAGATATTTTGTGTACACGTAGCCTGAGGAAAATGAAGTCCACCCGGTGACCCCTGGCCGAGTAAATGAGATGCGAAGGGTCAAAAATATAAGCGGGAAGTTTGTGCGCCTCGCCATTCCACGCACTCCGGAACAAAAACAAGGGTAACATCGTTATCCAAGACTCCAGAGCTCCCAATCCCCTTCCCCTCCACCTCCTTGCCCTCCCTCCCTCCCTCCCCCTTTTGAGAAGCCAGCGTTCCCCTTTCCTGGAAGTCTTTTGCGCTCTATTTTTCAACACATTCGACAAACAAGTCTTAACAAGCTTATTACGGCGGGGCTTGTCATTTAGGGAGCCCGGCGGTTTTCACTCGAAGGCGCGCTTTACGGTTGTTACCAGGTGAATGTTCGCCTAACGTGATCGTCGATCATAAACCGCTGTTAATGCTTGGGGGGGAAGCGCCGTTTTATGTTTCTCGGGCGGAATTATGCGATTCACGACGATGAATTTCGGATAAATATTGACCTTGCGGCAACTCAGGTCATGACGTCATAGAGAGTGGCCTGTATTGTCAAGGGTACGACTGTCCTGAACCCTTCGTTCGCGCCGGGACGCAGCCGGCGAAGATGTCACGCCAGGACCACCGATTGTTCTCGCGTTATGCCACTTCCTGGTTTGTTATGAAACCTTCGAAGAGACGAAAGGGGAAAAAGGAGAGCGGGAGAGAGAGAGAGCGAAGAGGCGACGAGCGCGAACGAAGCCTCACGGAAGAAGCGGGACGCGCCGCCGCCTCCGCCGCCATGATCGCCAAGTTACCTATTGATCCACACGAAAATAGCGGCGGTTACGTCACTGGCGGCTTGTGACGCACTTTTTAAAGACGCGCGGAAGGACTGGAAGTGAAGGTTATGCGGGGGCGGCTCCAGGCTGCAGGCCAACGTCGCCCTTAGGAGACGCCGGCGGGAGGGTCGTCCTCGGAGGAAGGGCGGCCGGGGGTGGGGGTCGCAGGCGCTGCCGCCGGATTTCGGAGATTAGATGGATGGGTTATGGGCGGGTTACGGCCTGGTTGGGATTTATTGCCGGTCTCCAGGTGTCTCCGGCGTATTTGTTTGTTCCGATGCGAAGGGAGAGGCATCTGCGGTTCGGGTCAGTTCGCTCCGGCTCGCCCGCGCGCCTTTGCTCCTCGGCCTCTTTCCCTTTCTCCTGTTTCATCCTCTCTTTCCCCACTTCCCGTCGCCTCGTCCATTCCACCTCCTCCACCCTTTTTATCACTGCTTGATCTCCCCTCGCCCCTGACCCCTTCCGCTCCACCTCCTTCACCCACTTCCACCCCACTCCAACTCCCACCCCCTTGCACCCACCTCTCCCCACCCCACGCCCCCCTCTTCACCCCATGCACCCTACCCCCCCCCCCGCCTTTCCACCCGCCTCCCTCCTCCACTTCGTACCCTCTGTACTGGAATGAGCCGCGACCACCGCCCGGCCGCCGTAAATGAGCCTGACCTCGCCACAATGTTGCCTGCACTGCGACGGCGGCGGGGCTGGGGCGGGGGCCGAGCTGGGCAACCCTGATGGGCCCTGGAATCGGATGGGGCGCCTCGCCGTGACATTTGGCTTTTTATGATGGGGCAAAGAGTGCGGCAGTCCACGCACACCCCTTTGTTCCGCAGGCTCCTAATGGGCGGCGAGGAGCCAGGGCCAGTGTAACAGGAGCCGTGTCGATAGATGGAAGATGGGTTTAGGCCTAGAGAGGGAGAGAGAGAGAGAGAAGAGAGGGAAGCCGAAAACTCGTTTCCCTGAGTGTCTCGTCGCGGCGGGCGCGTGGGCGTCGAAGGGCGCGCTCGGAAGGGAAAGAGCGGCGCTCGACAGTAAGCCCTCAAGAGCGAGACAAGTCATGTCGAGATCGCGGCGCCTCCTCGCTAACTCCAAGCTCAAGGGCGCGAGCATTATCCGACTGCGATCGTTAATTGAGGAGGATGAGGAGAGGAAGGAACGGACGGAGGCGTAGAGGAGGAGGAGGAAGAGCAGGGAACGAGAAGAGGGTCCAAATGGGAATGAATGTAGGAGATGGAAGGGTACAAGGAAAGGGTTTGCGAAAGGGTAAGGAGAGAGCAGGCCAGATCTCGGATGCCACGGACTCGGTAAATGCTTGCTGATGACACTTGTGACCTGGTAACTCGACCTTGACTAAAGTGGGAGGTTTAGACCCAAGGCCGGGTCGGGTGACCGGGGAAGAAGCTGCTAATGAAAATAATACTAATAATTCCAAAGAACGAACAAAATTATCACCTCGAACAAATTAATTAAAAAAACAAAACAAAAAAAAAATATTGTTATTTGAGATACTTATTGGTTTTTCTCTTGCATTTCCAGTAGGAGGGTCCCTTCCCCCTTCGCCAGCGGACTCAGGCGTATCTGACGTGGACTCTTCCAGCGGACACACCAGTAATGACGAGTCCAAAACCAGACTACACCTCACAGGTACGTCACGTCAGCTGTTGCACGTCGCCCGGGAGATTTTTCCCCCATGTGTAGAGGTGTAGAAGTGTAGTTTTTTCCCCTTTGTCAGACACGTTGTGCGGTCCCTGTTGTGTGATGTTTTTTTTTTTTTGTTTTTTTGCTGTGTGTTTGTGTTTTGTTCATGTGTTTAAATGTATTTGTGTGTGAGAGGGAGAGAAAGAGAGGGAGAGAAAGAGAGAGAGAGAGAGAGACAGAGAGACAGAGAGAGAGAACAGGAAGGATAAATTAGAGAGAAAGAGAGCGAGAGAAGCGACCGCCTCGTCAGTTCGGCCGACAGTTCCCTCAGGCCGAACTCGCCGACGTCAAGCGGGACTGAATGACGTCACAAAGGACGATGTAGTCGATGCGAGAATGGAAATGGAATTGACGCGGATGGAGGACGGGCGGGGAGGAAGAGGGGAGGCGATAAAGGCTGGAGAGGAGTAACAGCGATAATGACGGAGATGATGAGACGGATGAACGTTGACGGGGATGGAAAGCGAGAGGAGAGGAAAGTAAGAAAAAGAAAAAAAAGCGGTATTTTCATTTTTTTTATTTCTATACATCTGCTTTTTCCTTCATTCCTTGGACTCATGTGATGACAAACTCATTAGAGAGAGAGAGAGAGAGAGAGAGAGAGAGAGAGAGAGAGAGAGAGAGAGAGAGAGAGAGCGCGAATGAGGAAGAGGAGGGGAGAGGCAACGCGAGACATAGGCCTGTGTACGCAAAGGATCAGGTTACGAAAGTCCAGACACAAACTTCCTTTCCCACGAGAAGGAGGAGGAGGAGGAGGAGGTGATAAAGAAGGCGTAGAAGGAGATGAGGAAGGGGAAGAAAAGACAAGGGGAGGGGAAGACGAATGCGGATGCGGTATAGAAGAAGGCGTGAATAAGGGAAACAGGAAAGGAAAGGCGTCAGCGGTAGAGATGAAAGAGCGAAAGAGCGGGAAAAAAAGACGCGGGAATTTTGAATGACAGGACGGACTAAGTGGACGGAGACGCAGCGTTGCCACTCGCCGATGCAGAGGGTGATGTGTCGCCGACTGAGGTCATGCTGGGGCTAGTGGTGGTCAGGTCAGGTCAGGGAGATTGGCAGATGGTCAGAGGAGACGGTGTAGGATGACTTGTGAGCCCTTGGGGTGGGGTTAGGGGGGGGCGGGGGGTAGGGGGGTATTTCGAGACTGTGACCACGCCCCTCTGTTGTGTCTGAATTTTCCCCCTTAGTGACCTTACCACTACTTGACCTTACACGAGACGACTGGAGTCACGAGTGCTCGCGTAGTGAAACGTGGGTTTTTGTCTCTGTTTTATGTGTTATTGTTATTATGTGTTGTCATGACTTCCTGGGTGCCACTTCCCAAGCGCATTCTATGAATATTCTTGTAAATATTTTGTGTCGATGCACTTAATGAGTTTCAATCGTCGACAAGAATCCCTAGCAACCCTTGATGATCAGTTCACTTGCTCCTCCCTTGCTTGTCACTGAGCCCCGAGCCCCCGTAAGGCGCCAGAGTAGCCCCAAGCCCAGCTGTGTCCCGCCCGTGTACTCACCGGGCTCCTCTTGCCCTCCCTGCAGTGTGCGGCTCCCGACCCCGGACTCCCCGTCGTCGGGCGCCGAGGCAGGAGGAGGCGGCCTGCCGTCCTTCCACCCGACCTACTCTCCACAACAACTCCACATTCGGTCCACGTCACAGCCGCCTCACACCCCCAACCCCTTCCCCAGGCCTCAAGGTACGAGTCGTCACCTCCAGCAGGAGCGACAGGTTTCACTTTTGTGGGCGAGTCGAGCGGGGGAGGGAGGGAAAGAGAGAGAGAGAGAGCGAGAGAGAGAGAGAGAGAGAGCGAGAGAGCGAGAGCGTGGGAGAAGGGCAGATCCGGATAGGTAGACGGCCAGGTAAAGAGAGGGAGACAGAGACACAACTCTCGCCGCGTCACCTTGGTTGTTTCTTAATGCGGAAAAAAACGATGGAATTGTGTCACGGGTCGATTGTAATTGTGAGATTACATACGCATCACTATTTCCTATAATCATTCCACGCTCCCCTCCCCCCCCTGGTCCTCTCACAGCGTATTAGGCCGTGACGGATGAAGTAACTTCCCACCCCTGCCTCCCTCCGCCCGCCCACCCCTCCTACCCTCCCACCTGTTCTTCCGCACGTAGCGCAGCCAGGACGCGCCGCCGGGAAACAAACAAACAATAGTAAGGGATCTAAAGAGCCTCAGGCCCCGTTAGTGGCACGCTGCAATCGCGGCGGACCGACGGACGCCGCTCCTCTTTGGGTTTCTCTCTCTCTTCTCTCTCTCTCTCTCTCTCTCTCTCTTCTCTCTCTCTCTCTCTCTCTCTCTCTCTCTCTCTCTCTCTCTCTCTCTTCTCTCTCTTCTCTCTCTCTCTTCTCCTTCTTTCTCCCTCTTTCTCCCTCTTTCTCTCCTCTCTCCCTTCTCTCCTCCCTCTCCACCGCCTCCCTCCTCTCCTCCTCTCCCTTCCCCCCATCCCAACTCCCCCATCCTCTCCTCCCTCCCTCCCTCCCCCCTTTTCACCTTGCAATCAGTCAATGCACTTTGGAGTCCTTTCGCCCAGCGTCGGCCTTTACTGCGAATCGGGCGTCCGCGATGGGCGTCGTGCGTCAGAGGGCGGCTTCGGCGAGGGAGGGAGGGAGGGAGGGAGGGAAGAAGGGAGGGAGGAGGGATCGAGGGGCGGAGAGACACAGGGAATGAGGAAACAGATGACGCCCGAGAAGGAACCTTGGGACTCTGCGGCGGGCGGGGAAGGGAAAGTTAGTGGCAGCCGCCATGTGGGTCAAGGTGGTGCTGTGGTGGTGTGGCGCTGCTGCTGCTGCCAGGGGGGGGGGGGGCGGTGCAGGGGGCGCGATGGAGGGGAGGGAGGGGGAGTTGGAGGAGGGCTGGGTGCGTGTGTGTGTGTGTGTGTGTGTGTGTGTGTGTGTGTGTGTGTGTGTGTGTGTGTGTGTGTGTGTGTGTGTGTGTGTGTGTGTGTGTGTTGTGTGTGTGTGTGTGCGTGTGCGTGTGTGTGTGTGTGTGTGTGTGTGTGTGTGCAGCAGGGGGCGGAAAGCAGAAGGATGTGTCGTTTTTTGAAGGGTGGTTTGAGGGCGTAGGGGATTCTCGGAGAGACGAGACGAGAATTCGCAAGAAGTTTTTCTCTCTTTCTTTTTGTAAGGACTAGGGGAAGACGGGGAAAAGTTCAGACGAAGTTGAGTTAAATTGAGGTTATTTACACAGAAGACTCCATGGCGACACACACACACACACACACACACACACACACACACACACACACACACATACACACACACACACACACACACACACACACACACACACACACACACAACACACACACTTACACACACACACACACACACAACACACACACACACACACACACACACACACCACACACACACACACACACACACACACACACACACACAAACACACACACCACACACACACACACACACACACAGACACACACACACACACACACACACACCAGTCAGGGTGGAAGGAGACACGCGCAGGGCGCTGAGGGAAGGAGAGAGAAACGCTTGAAGGAGAGTGAAACGCTGAAGTCTAGAGAGAGAGAGAGAGAGAGAGATGACAGACTCGTCGGAGAGAGACAGAAGAGAGAGTAAGCCATGGAGAGAGAGAGAGAGATGACAGACTCGTCAGAGAGAGAGAGAGAGAGAGAGAAACCGAGAGTAAGACATGGGGAGAGAGAGAGAGATGACAGACTCGTCAGAGAGAGAGAGAGAGAGAGAAACCGAGAGTAAGCCATGGAGAGAGAGAGAGAGATGACAGACTCGTCAGAGAGAAACCGAGAGTAAGCCATGGAGAGAGAGAGTGAGAGAAAGGAGTGTGACACATCGCGGTTCCTCGCCACAACACCTCGGAGACTTTCATCAGTGAGAGTTGTTTTTCCTTCCCGGCGATCGTCACCGTTCCGTTGCCAGCCAGCGCGGCGGCGTAGAAACAAGATTCCCAGGCGCGAGGGTGCAGGTTCGCAAAATGGACCTGTTCCTCTATGTACCTGTTCTTCTGGGGCCGCTTGAGCTTCGCGAATCGAGGGACCACAAGCGGGACGTTTCCCAAGCAATAGCCAATACGTGCAGTGAGGACGCGCTCGGCTTCCTCCCGAAATCGAAACCCCGGGAAAAAGAGAACGAACTCGATGCTGCGCGATGACAGACAGGTTCGCCGGCGGCTGGCATCTCCCGCGCGGCCGAGGAGCGTCCTCACTGCACGCGGCGGGGACCTGCTCACCGGATAACGGAAATGCCTCGCGTCCGCCGCCGTGTGGGAGCGTGGCGTCTCGCGGAGGGCGGCCCGGGAGGGAGCAGGAGGAGGGAGGGGTTGTGAGGGAAGGAGGAGGTGGAAGGAGAGGAGGGAGTAGTAGGGGGAAGGGGAGGGAGGCGGGGGCAAGCAGTGGGAAGGGGCGGGGGTAGCAAGGATGTGGGGCGGGGTATGGGGGAAGTGGTGGAAGGGATAGGGAGTAGGGGAGCGGGGAGGAGGGGGTGGGGGGGTCGTATCTTGGACAGCCTAGGGCCACAGCATGCCTCGACCCTTCTGTCTCATAATCATAGCTAGGTCACGTCAGGAGGTCACATCGTCTCCATCATAAAAGTGAGGAATAACTGTTTTAGCTTCTGCTCCGTCCGTCCGTCGAGCCCCGGCGTCTTTGTCTCCGTTTGGGTGAATATCGCCTTCGTTTCTTCCTCCATCCATCTCATGTTTCTTACTCCCTCTTTTCCCTTCCTCTCCTTGCTCTTGGCCTTCTTCTTCGTGTCCCTTCTTTCCTCGCCTTCCGTCTTCTTTCCCCCCCTTCATCCTCTCCTCTTTTCCTCGCCCATTGTTGCAAAGCCCGTGCACAGGGAGAGCAAAAAGGTTCGCGCCAACGGAGTCAAGTGTTGCAAGAGAGACGATAAGCAGTGAAAATTTAGCAGTGAGTAGGTAGTGCGTTGGTTGTGACATCTGGGTAGGTGCTTGATCCTGCGGCGTGGCGGGGGTGGAGGAGGAGGAGGTGGTGGTGGTGGTGGAGGTGGAGGAGGAGGAGAGGAGGAGGAGGAGGTAGAGGAGGAAGGAGGGGAAGGGGGGAGGGGAGTGAGGGAGAGGGTGATGATTGTGGTGGGGGAGTAGGAGGTAGTGGTGGAGGTGACCTTGGTGCAACGCTCAAAGTCAGCAAGTCACTGCTCCCCACCACCACTTACTCCACCACCGCCACCACTATCTACTCCACCTCAGCCACCATCCCATCTCCACCCTAACTCCATCCCCATCCCCAAACAACCAACTCCGCGAATCTTTCCTGCAACTACCACTTTCCACCACCACCTCCTCCTCCACCACTGACCGCACCATCTGTGTCAAAGCGTGACAGCTCCCGCCCTCAGCTGGTGGTGGCGATCTGTCTCCATCATCAAAAGCCAAATAATCGCCTCGATAAAGTCGGTGAAATCCTATTATTGTCGAGACACTGTCCTTGCAGGTTCTTTGACCTGCGATTACAGCTTTTAACTAGCCTACATCACCAACTCTCCTTTTTTCTATATATTTTGAATCATTTCCTTACCCTTCGTGCCCGGATTTCCCAAGAGACGGCAACAAGTAGACATGAATGTTACCTTCGGAAAGTCACACACACATTCCAGCCGAAATTTATAGCCGACGGACCCCATGCCCTCACCTTGGAAGGGCGCGCATCGGCCGTTCGGGACCATCATTCCCCGGGAACGAAACCCGTACATCATCGCTCTGCATGTCTGCGTTTCGAGGCAGAGATTATAGGGGGGGGGGGGAAACAAATTTCAGTTAATGCGTCATGCTTGCTGAGGAAGATAAACGAAGAGTGAATTGTCACACCATTCGATTCTTTGAACATACGGGTGTGAGAACACAGGATGGTTCCCCGTGACAGAAGCTTACTCCGACCGAGGGCATCACCGCGGAGGATCGGGGGAATAGCGACAATTTCGTGGTGGACAAATGCATATTTTCACATATAAATAGATTAGATTAGGTCGTTAAGCAGATAGAAAAGATAGGATAGATAGAAGATTATGTAAGATAAGAAGATAGTAGAATTAGAAGCCCTTACGAGTATTTTAGTGGGCTGAATGAGGCCGAGAATTAATCGATAGACACGCAGCCTTGTAAATTAGAATAGATAGAGGTTTAGATAAAACAATAGGCGAGAAGGTAATGACTAAATAGATAGGTCTCAGAGTATCTGAATGGTGGCTGGTAAGAGGAAGCGAGTCCGCTTCACATGGAGAATTGAAGGATTCGATTCTCAGTAATTATGGGTGTTTGCGCGTCGCGAATGTTGTAGTGGTCGTCTATTACTGTTATATAGTGTGGTAGGTATGTTAGGTGTCTAGCCTCGAATGCCCTTGTTGTCTGCCTTGTGACTAACGAACCATGGTCTGTTTTGTCGTGGTCTCCCTGTGTGCACCAAACCAGTGTAAAGTAATGTGTCAAGTGTCCGCGCATTGGATTGCAACAGCGTCTGCTAGAATTGGCTGATGGGCAATGGAACACGCGGAGGCTGTGCAGCAGTTGCGCCTTAATCACGGCGAGTAGATAACTGTCGTTGGAATCGGGAGAGGGCGTGGCTTCCTCCTATCCAGGTGACCTTTGGCAACGTATAGCTTTTGAGGAGTGCAGGTGTCGAGGAAGGAGGAGGGGTAGCAGAGCGGGTGTATTGAATTGGACCAATCGCCGGAAGGTCATGATGGAAAAGAGAATATCATTAAGTGAATAAGGGAGTATGTAATTATATGAGGCACTAAAATAGATGTATGAGATATATTAAAATTTTTAGGAGAATTATTGATAGGGACAAGAGAAAGGGAGGAGAGGGGTGAGTAAGGGAGAGAAATAGATAAAATATATTAGTATGATCGCACATAAATTTAGTAGGAATTAGATTATTGGGATACGAGAGCACTCACTGAGCAGAGAGAAGGGCAAGGTGTGGGGCACGTGAGGGGATATACGATGAGAAGGCTTAAGGTTTTGTGTGGGGATGTATGGTGTATTTTATATAGGCTCGAGTTGTGGGTGAAGATCAGATAGAAGGGGTAAGTGAGACGGGATTAAGGTGGAATAAAATTTAAATTAATATGCATTTTGGTGTTTTAATAGCAATTAGAGAGAGGGTCCAGAAAGGAGAAAGAACAGCTAAGATAGATATGAAGATACGAAAAAGAATAGAGAAGAAGATAGAAGAAGTGGCAATATGGAGCAAGTGGTAACGAAAAAGCAGGTATGGAGAAAGGAGGAAAAGGAGGTGTTCTGAAGTTTTTACAATCGAGGTAGAACGGAAATAATGTAATAAAATAGTGAAAGATTCACGACAATGAAATGCTGATAAAACACCACGTATGGAAATCGGAGTAGAAGGAAGAAGAAAAAGGAAGGAGAGAAAACGAAAATGGAGGGGAGGAAAGAAGTATCAAAAGAAAAAAAGGAGGAAGAGCATGGGAAATAGTTAAAGAAGAGGAGAACGAATAGGGGGAAGCAGGAGGATAAGTAAGAAGAATGGAAATGGAAATGATATAAAGAGATATATATGGAAGAATCGCTGAGGAGGAACGACACGAAGACAGCAGTGGAAGCAGCCGGAAGTGAGTGCAATGGCGGAAGAAAATGTGGCCATACCGTGGAGGTGGTGTTTTGCTTTTTTCTCTCAAATGATGAGTTATCTAGCGATCTGCGAAGAAAAACTGAAGCATAGTTTTTTTAATACGGCAAGAGAGGTAGGTCTAGAATTCTTTCAAATTTTCGTTCCACTGTTAAGGCCGTAACTCCCCAAATGGCTGTTGCGCGCAAAATTCTACGTGAAAAACGGAGTTAGTCGCGCCCTGTAAAACTAACGACTCTGCTTCTATTATCACTTACTATAGACAATGCGCCTAATTGTTGAATTGCGGAACTTTCTTTCTCTCCTCTGTGTCAGTTGGGTAACACTTTCTTTTATGGCTAATTTCACAAATAATTACTTGCTCTGGCTTGGATTTCCACTGCATTTTGATATTTCATGATTTCTTTTCTTAATCGAATATTCTGACGCATTATCAACGGTCTGTATTGTACATCTCCTTCTTCAATTATTGAGAGAGCTTTCTTACTCGAGTCCATCGATCATCAAAAAGTGCAGCTCACAGAATTACACTCTTATTTATTTCCATTCTCATCCTAATTACTTATGCATCACCTCTCCGCCTCGTATACTGAGTCACAGCAATGTCTGCCCAATCGTCTAATTTCTTACGCTCCTCTGCTCCTCTCCAATTTAAGACAGTGTAGGATAATTTATGAGGATCCTTCTTGTTCTAGCTAAATAAACCCTGTGATCCTTTAATCGTTCAAGAAGTTCTCCGGTCACACTTCGGATAAGCCGAACCTTGAGCGGTCTAGCTCTATTGCTGCATGTATTTTCCATTCTCTATCGTTCTCCTTCATCTTTCCAGAGGTCCCTCCAGCACCTGTTCGGACCCACACAAGCCCAGTGAGCACGATTTAAACGAGTATCGCGAAAATATTATTGCCCGAAGAGTTTTCCTTCGGTACCTCGTCTTTTCGACGGAAAACCCGTCCCACTTTCTATATTTATATACTTTTTTCTCTCGTCATTGCTAAAATGGTCAGTCTCGGCACTGTGAACCTTGTCTACTTTCTCTTATATCTTACCGGTTTATCTTATTATTTGCCTCTGTGTGACTTTGTTCTCTCCATTTTCATTCTCATGTATCCTTCGATATGCGCTGTAAACGCCACTTGCGCGGCCTCCGGAATATGAATATTGGGCACCTATTCTGGTTCTCTGTGGATAGATCGACGTGTCAGGGTTTCATCTTCAGACACTATTCAACACTGCAATAATAAAATTATCCCGCTCTGCGGTGGCTACATCCTATGGCTTAGCTTGACCATCGCGGCCGCCAAGCACAAAACCCTCTTAATAGGCGGGAACACCACCCTCCTGTGGCCCGCCCGGACCCAGGTCAGCCGCCCAGGAAACGGGGTCGGGAGACCACTGCCCAAAGGTTTTCAAAAGGAAACAATTCCCCTGCGGTTCGCATTGGAGAAATTAGAAGAGGAAACTTTTTTAATGACCAACGGGGAGCTTTATGGATATTAGAGTATGACTTATTCTGGGATGGCGGCCGCACAGGCGAACGTTCTTGCGATCTCTCGCAAATTTTTTTCCTGAATGTCAGCTTATATTGTCTTTCCGCTTTTATTCTTCTATTTGTTTCTCTCAGCGTTCTTTAAATACTTTCTTACTATTTATTATGCTTATTATCTAATTTGTCTTATCAGATCAGTTTGTCTTTATGTTTATGTAAAGTTCCCTCTTGAGCTTCCTGGTTTGTTCTAATTCTATTTGTCTCTTGCCTCTAGCCTCCATACTCAAGGCCTATTTTATACTTATATTCTAAGTATCCTCTTAGCATATCTTCGGCTAAAATATCCGAAGCTTATTATTTCAGTGCTATGCCTATACATAGTTTTTCTTAACCTTACTAATTCTTCTCCTTCCTGCCTCCTAATTGGCGAGTGAGTACTCACTTACTTATTCTAACGGCTTACTAAAATTTGACAACTGCGCCTTCCGTCAATCCATTCTCCCCCGTTACAATCGAAATCGTGACGCCATCCTCGTGTGTGAAGAACTAGATGTAAAAGTGGCTAATAGGATAGATCCGTTATATTATTGGGTTGCTTCTTGCGCGCGCGCCTCGCGCGTTAAAAACAAGCCTCCTCTTCTGCGCGCAGCCTAGCCCCGTGACTATCTCCGACCTCCTCCTCGCCCTCGTGACAAACAGCGGGCATCAACCACTCTTCTCACCTTAAAACCCTCTCCTCCCGAGTATGAGAACACTACATTGGACCACGCAATGCATCCCCTCCCTAAAAAGGGAAAAAGAAAAGAATGGGAAAACAATAAAAGAGAAAAGAAACACAAAATATTTAAAGCGAAAATCCTAGCAACACAACGTACAAAGCGCGCCTCTCGAGAGGAACGAGACCACGCGCGCACGATCCGCGTGTGTATAACCCGCAATGCGCGTGAAATCGAATAACATACTGGTCCTTACGGGCTTATTCTCGCAGGCGAATAAGAAAGGGAGGAGAGAGGAAGCTCGAGTAGAGACGAGAGAGAAGGACAGAGGAAGAGAGAGAGAAGAGAGAAGAGCAGAGCGCAAAATTTTAGTCACGGTACACACGGCGTGTAACTAAATTATTAGAGAGAGGATACGCTACCTGAGAATTTTCCTCCTGGGGAAGAGTTCGAAGAAGGATACGTGCTGGCAGCCGGGGCGGGAATCAGGTATTGGGCTGCGGGCTCGCATCTACATACAATGGAATAGTCTACAGTTGTTTATTTGTTACTCGTACAGAAATATAGCACATAAACGGCTCATATAGTATGAATATTATGACGATTTACTAAGATTGAGAGATAGATGCGAGGATGGGCAGTGTACAAGGAGAGGATAGTCGAAGGGCGAAGCTCCCCCAGGAGAGTAGAGAGACGAGAGAGTTGAGATGTCACCATACGCGGACTATGGACACTCCCCCCGATCGGAAAACCCAAATCAAGCCTCTTAAAAAAACATGGAAACAACATAAGAGGTATCGGCAATGGGAGCAGAGCGAGCCCCCTCAGCAAGAGACGTCGGCCCTCGTCGTATCGTCGCTGCCGCCGAGCAACTTTCTATACCTGAGGCGACATGGGGCTTCCCTCACAGGAATGAAGAAGAAAGGGCCTCAATGCCGCTAAGACCCGCGGACGGCAACAGAAAGAGAGAAAGGCAGCCGGCATGAAAGAGAGATAGAAAATGCCAGAGAACGGTAATTATTATCAGGCGACTTTGTCGGCGCTCGCGGGCCAGCTTGCAAATATTTTGGAGGAATGTATCTTAGTGGTTGCATTCTTGGATCATCTTTTAATTCCTTTTATTCGGTATTCTCGGATTCCTAATGTCTCGGCTTTCCCAACAAGGGCTGCGACTAACTTACTTTGTGGAAGTTCCTTCTGAAGCTGCTTCAAGACAAGGAAATTTGTCCTATTTGAAAAATAAATGCAAGTGGACCAAACCAAGAGGAAGTAAAGGAGAGCGAGGTCACATAGGCTTGTGGACTGCCAAAAGCTGTGTCCGAGGCTGTGGGGCCGGTCACAGACAAGAACAAAGCACGGGACAATAGTGAACACGAACCATATGGGTCGCGCAATTACAGGTGAGGGTCTGGGTCCCTCTTGGAGGGCGGGTTTGGCATACTTTGCGCTACAATGTGATCACGTTTCTTGTGCTTGGCGATCATTTTGAGCGTAATTTTCTGGTAAAATCGACTGTTGAACGCTCAGCTCAAAGTCGCGCCTTCTCCGCCCCAGATACTACTACCGAATGGAATCACTGGCCAAGGTCGACGGCCAGCGCCTCGTGTACCAGTTCGTGGACGTCCCCAAGGACATCGTCGAGATCGACTGCACCGGCGCGTAAAGGGAGAGGGGTGGAGCTCACTGGGTCAGCCCGGACCGTCGCCAAATCGCTTGTGCTGCAAGTAGTCGCATCGGGCCGAGCGCGAGTCGAAGTCCGCCAGGCATCGAAGGAGCAGCGCAGCAGGCGACGGACCTGGCGCCGCGCCTCCCGCCCGCGCGGCCCTGCCGAAGGCTCAAGCCGCTCAAGACGAAGTGATCCGGACGGTGGCGGGCGGTCGTAAGCACAACAGCCACACTGGACGTCGTAATGCAGCGCAATGGTTTCCTTCCGACAATAAGAAGAGCCCGTATGATCGTTTCAAGAAAGAAGATTTTAATATAGATATTCTAACTGAGGAAAAGGGAACGGAGCTTCCTGTAGCCTATATTCTGTATATATTGCCTCCAATCTCTATATTGTAATGAACTATCACATCGCCAATGAGTTTTGTAAATAGTAGTAAAAATAGATAAGATTAATGATGATAATTATTTTACATGGCGCCTCTTTAATCGAGTGGCAAGACTCCGTGTCGAACACACTGAGACCAATTCATCCGCCTCCTACCCCATCCAGAATGTGATAGCAGGCAGCCCGCGGACACACATGAAACAGGGCTGATCAGTGTAGGTTGTAGTGAGACGAGTCCGTAGCCGCGCCTCATTCTTACAATATCCCTTGAGCGTGACTTGCTACTCGCGCCCTTACTACTGGATCCACTCGGAATCGTAGCGTATCTCAGACCAGTGACATTACATATATATATATATATATAATATATAATATATATATATATATATTATATATATATATATATATATATGAAAGTGAAAATGCGTAGCACCACCTAGAACTATTGTCGTGTGGAGTGACTCTCAGGACCTACAGTGATCTTAGGAACGACAGAACACCAGCCTGGGTTACCCAGCGCCTCCCTCCCATCTTCCTCTCCCACACCCTGCCGAGAAAGAGAGAGGAGCCGCGAGACGAGAGAGAGAGAGAGAAGGAAAGAAGAAAGCAAGAGGCATCGCCAGCTCAAGTGGTATTGCAAGAGTAAGGGTCCGAATCCTTTTGTCAAGCCGTAGATCCCCAGTGTCCTGCCAATGGCACCGAAATCGGATTGTCGTTGTTGTCTGGAAACGAACTTTGCTCGGGAGGACGCATGAAGGACAGTGCCTTGCAGCTTAGCCAGTCCGTTGCTCTCCGCTTCTTTATATATATGTAATATATATAGTAAAAACAAAATTTATATATATAAAACCAAAAACATGACTCCGATGCCATTTGCCATTTTCTACAAAATTTGTACTAGACGCATCATAGTGATTGGCCGAAGCTACTAACCCTGAAAGCCAAGGTGATATTAGTCATAAAGTGTTGTGAGAAAATAAGATTAGGAAGAAGCTAACCTAATAACCAATCTGGGCATAAAGAAACAGAAGTCGAAGAAGGTTGTCCAAATCGGTGCTCAATCAGACGGTCATGTTCCAATTCTTTGTAAGTGATGAGACAGAAAGCCATATCATATATATTTTGAATATATTTAATACTTTAAAAATTTTTACTCTCTATTTTCATCTATGGAAAGAATATAATAATACTAAAAAAAACTGACAAATACTTCGTAAAAATAAAACAATTGTAGCCAGTTGTCTGACTAGCTCCCAGCTTGACGTGGACGCACTCGAGGGCAGTGCAGACAATGGAGCGTGTGATGACCTAGGATCTCTGAGGGAACTCGCCCTGGTGCGGAAAGTGCTGGCCTCCGCGCGCGCCTCTGTAACATAGA
>NW_020872698.1:342918-347918 GCF_003789085.1 Penaeus vannamei
TCCTCCCACTCTCTCTCAAACAAACAAAAGTTACCGTACTGAAATGAAAAAATAAAACTAAAAAAAAAAGAATATAAATATATACAAATCGTCGACACAGTGACGTCATAAGTGACGGTTGACGCGGAGTTGGTCGACATTTCCGCGAGTCGGTCAGATGGTTTAACTTATTTATCTACGTGGCGAGGCTGGAGGGCCGTTAATACTTCACGCTTGGGACGTCTTCCTTTCCCCTTCATCTGTTTCTTCTTCTTCTTTGACTTATTTTCTTTTTCTTTGTTGCTGTTGCTGTTCTTATTTTTATCTTTCTGCTTTTCTTCGTGTTTTCTTTTCTTTTCTGTTTTTTTTTTCTTATTTCTTATTCTCTTCTTCCTCTTCCTGTCCTTTTCTTTTCATCTTTTTCTTCTGTTTCTTATTCTCTTCTTCTTCTTCCTGTCCTTTTCTTTTCTGCCTTTTCTTCTCTTTCTTGTTCTCTTCTTCTTCTTCCTCTTCCTTTTCTTTTCCTTTTATTCTTCTCGCTGGCTGAGTATCAGTCAACCTGATAGACTATAACGACCATTGTCCCCGAATACGGCTTCAAAACAGCTGTTCTCTACGCCCTCCCCTAATTAATATTTAATACTGCGAAAAAGAACTATCGAATGTCACTAGAACTTGTTAAATATATTTCAATGGGAATAGATAACTAGAACTTCGCCCTATGGATATTTCAATAGTTTATTTTTCCTCGTATACTTTTAGTTTTTATCGATATCAGTGTTCGTGTTTTCGCACAGGTAGCAAATTGAAGTTACAAATATTAATGTACAACACTGAATGTGCATATATTGATGTATAGCAATAGTGAATTGCCAAATATCATCATATAGCAATGTCACGTACAAAACTAGTGATAACCTACAGCACTAGACAAATACGTTATCTATATGCACCAGCACAATACACACATTATAATGTACAACAACAAAGAATTCCTGGATATTATGGTATAATGAATAAGAGGAATCTGAGAATGAGAAGCAAAGAAGAAAATTATGCAACGTTGATTTTCATTCAACATAGATAATATAAGACTATAATTCAGTCACATAAAACCATTACAGGTAAGAACAAAATATAAAGCAAGGTAGGTCTATAATAATCCCTGTTGTTTAGTTTGTATTTTTTGTTAAAAGATAATCAACATGATAAATGTCTTATTATCCACTTTTCATTATCTGTCACCATATTTAGTATCATCATTATTATTATAACGTATCTTCCACCTTTCACTATCATTGTCACCATATTCAGTAGCATCATTATCGTTACGAATTATCCACCTTTCATTGTCATCATAACGTGGCATCATTATCACTGACATTACTGTATCATCACCACCACCATTATTATCATCAAGAGCAACAGAAGCACCATCATCATCACCACCATCATCATCATCATCAACAGAAACAGAAGCACCATCACCATCACCACCATTATCATCCTCAACAGCAACAGGAGCACCATCACCATTATCATCATCAACAGCAACAGAAGCACCATCACCACCATCACCACTATAACCAACCCAATCCCTCGCACCTGCATTCTCACCAACAGAAATACGAAAAGGATGTTTGCCATTTTCACCGCCAACTATTATCAATCCGCCGTTGAATAGCACTAAATCTATTTCTGGCATTGGTTTGAATTCTGACCTTATTTATCGGTATGAATAAGGCTTGTAAAGGCTACTGCTGAATGTTTAATGACCTCATTCGCGCGTTTATTTTGGTTCCGAAAACAAAGCCTATATATGGAGCATCCTGGTTTAATTCTGGCTTGTCAATTGTCCCGCTGTCTATTCTCGGGCGCTGGATCTTCGCATCTGTCTGGGCGTCTGTCTGTGTACGTGTCTGTCTGGCCGTCTGTCTGTGTACGTGTCTGTCTGTGTACGTGTCTGTCTGGCCGTCTGTCTGTGTACGTGTCTGTCTGTCTGTCTGTCTGTCTGTCTGTGTACGTGTCTGTCTGTCTGTCTGTGTAGTGTCTGTCTGGCCGTCTGTCTGTGTACGTGTCTGTCTGCCAGTGGTCCATGGTTGTCTGTCCTTATTATTATTTTATTCTTTGATTCATTGGGCTTCTGTGTTACTTTTGTTGTCATTTTTGGTTATCATTATTGTTATCAGTACTGGATATGTTGATCAGTTGGTTATGGTTATATCACTATCGTTATTATATATATTAGTAATCATTTTCAGTACTATAATCGTCATCTAAATGACTAATATAATTAGCCTATCTACATTATTTTCATACTTACTATCTGAAATAGTTATTACCATTTTTACTATGGCTATCTTAATCATAATTATCATCTTTATAATCACTATTATTATCGTTATCATCATTATTATCATTAATATCATTATTATCATTATCATTATATACTACTCTAATCATCATTATTACTATCACTGTTATTAGTGTTATTATTATTGTCATCATATTATCACTACTATTATCATCAATAATATTGTTATCATATTATCCTTACTATTACCATTAATAATATTATCATTATTATTCTATCAATAACAATGATTATTATCATTAATGTTGTTCCCATTATTATAATTAGTTATTATAATTACTATTATTATTATCATTAGTAGTATCATTATTATTATTATTGTCACTGTTATCAGTGTTATTATCATTATCATTACTATCTCTATCATATCAATGTTATTACGAACATCAATAATAATGTCATTATCATCATTCTATCAATAAAAACAATGATTATTATCATTAATATTGTTACCATTATTATCATCATTTCTTTTATCACATAATCATCATCGTTATGACTATAGTTACAATGATAATAACAAATGGAATTATCAGTCGTTATTATCATACTTCTCCATTTACTTCACCACTCAGCGTTTTCAATTTATGTGAATCGCCATTATAGACTCATATTCGAAACAGATGGCAAGATGTTTCAAGTGTTTCGGATCCACCAGTCGAAACGTCCATTTGCGGCGGAGTGTGTGGTGACGCGAATTCCTTGCTGTGTTTGGTGTTCAGAATGTAAAACATGGTAGTTCAGCTTCATCAACATCGCAGGCCACTTCAGCACTAAGCTTGAGTTTCGAGGGACACATAAGTGTGTTGTGTAACTAATTAATTAGTATTTTGTTCTTTATTGGATGTATATTTTAGGCGTTTTCAGCCAGATTCCATCTTTGTTGTGGTCGGTTAAATCACGGATCTCGTATTCAAACTTTGGATACGATAATACACATAGAATATACAAAATTAATGCTAATCATTTTTCTATCAGTTAATGAGATATCTAGGATTGAGATCTAATTGCACTCTTTCTTTGTCAATTGTGATGTTGGTCGTCTCAAGTAGGAGACAGGTGTTCAACATTTCATACTGATTGACTAAAGGAATGTTCAGTTAGCTATTTCTATCTGCTTATTTTATTTGTTTATTTACTTATTGGTAATAAATTCACGCATGCATACACGCACGCACGCATGTACACACGCACGCACGCACGCACACACGCACGCACACACGCACGCACACACGCACACACGCACGCACACACGCACAAACACACGCACGCACGCACGCACGCATGCATTCATGCATGCACACACACACACACACACACACACACACACACACACACACACACACACACACACACACACACACACACACACACTCTCTCTCTCTCTCTCTCTCTCTCTCTCTCTCTCTCTCTCTCTCTCTCTCTCTCTCTCTCACTCTCACTCTCACTCTCACTCTCACTCTCACTCTCACTCTCACTCTCTCTCTCTCTCTCTCTCTCTCTCTCTCTCTCTCTCTCTCTCTCGTTCTCGTTCTCGTTCTCGTTCTTCAGGGATTCAGTAAGAAGTGCCCTTCCCTTGGACTCATAATCAACCCTGTCAAGACTAAGTATATTTCCAGATCACGTAAACTATCATACATTCCCAAGATTGGGTGGGCAAGTTATTGCAAAAACTGACACCTATAAGTATCTTGGTGTTATGGTGATTGCTCCCCACCTCATGTCCCGCAATTCCCGCTTCACTCGGGAAATCGTTCAAAACATCAGAGAATGCTGCCTGGAGCGTCTAAGACCCCTGCAATACCTAAGTAACAGAGACGTTGGTGCTTCCCTAAGAGTCCTAAGATTGATGTACATTTCCCTTGTTAGGTCCACGATAGACTATGCGAGCCCGGTTCTTAGTATGTTGCCACAAAATGTTCTCAGGCCCCTTGAAATCTTACAGAACAAGGCCATGAGTCATTTTGGGTTGCCCAATAACTGCTAAAGTTCTTGTCATGAGGAAAGAGCTTGATCCCCCGTATTACCCAAGTCAACACCATACTCGGCATCAGACTTCTGCAGATTCAGTCCAAACCTCAAATTTCCCTTGCATTGTCTAATGAGATTAATTGTAGAGTTAGGCATGTCCGACGGCCTCGATACTCCAATCTCATAAAGTCAAACTTGGAATGGAAGGCCAAGACTGCCCAGACTATTCTCAGCTTCAGTGTGTGGAACAATGATTTTGTCAACATCCCAGAAGCAACGCTTACTTCACCATGGCATAGATCACATGTTAACGTACATATTGATAAATTAACAGGGCCAAAACCCATGACTTCAATAACAGAGTTAAAAGGCCATTACTTGAAATATATAGATGAAATTCTCTACCCCCCTTAGGGTACCCCCCCCCCCCACTTGCAATCTACTGTGATGCTTCTACTGATTCTCATGGAGCAGCAGGGATTGGTACTACCTAATTGCTTTCAAGAAAGTGCGAATTTCCAACTGGACAAGCACAACTGATGCCGAGTCAGTAGCAATATACCATGCCACCAAAAAAGGTACTGAACAGCAGCGACACCTAGCTGTCTTCTCTGACAGCCAGGGTGCACTGTATAGACTTACAACATTTAATCCAGAAAACATGGTGACTATCAAT
>NW_020872698.1:360418-367918 GCF_003789085.1 Penaeus vannamei
CTATCTATCGATATATAAATATATATATATATATATATATATATATATATATATATATAGAGAGAGAGAAGAGAGAGAGAGAGAGAGAGAGAGAGAGAAGAGAGAGAAATAGAGATACACACACACCATACACACACACACACACACACACACACACACACACACACACACACACACACACACACATATATATATATATATAATATATAGTATATAATATATAATATATATATATATATATATTATATATAGGTATTATATATATATTATATAATTTATATATATATATATAATATTATATATATTATAATGTATTTATATATATATATATATATAGTATATTTATATATATAATATATATAATATATATATATATATATTATATATATAGTAGGAGAGAGAGAGAGAAGAGAGAGAGAGAGAGAAGAGAGAGAGAGAGAGAGAGAGAGAGAACAGAGAGAGAAATAGAGATACACACACCACACACACAACACACACACACACACACACACCACACACAATACACACATTATATATATAATATATATATATATATATATATATATATACATATATATATATATGTATATATATATATGTATATATATTTATTATGTATTTATATATATTATATATATGTATATAATATAATTATATATATATTATATAATATATAATATATATATATATAGAGATAGAGAGAGAGAGAGAGAGAGAGAGAGAGAGAGAGAGAGAGAGAGAGAGAGAGAGAGAAAGGTAATGGGGATGCATAAACATCCGCACATACGCATGCAACACCACCAACAACAACAACAATAACAACAACAATAATGATGATGACCATAATAACAGCAGTGATAAAGATAAAAGTAAGGAAACAGTCTTGCAAGGAAAAACATTATTACAAGATCGTTTGTGCAAGGAACATGTTGCAAAATCGCATTAGTTGGGAATTGGTGTGAATAGCCACTGCGTCTCATAAATGTTTCTTTCCATATTATAATAATTATTATATTCATCATAATCATTATTGTAATTGTCATTATCATTATCATAATCATTGGTTGTTATTATTATTATCATTGTTAATGTTACTATTATTACCATTGTTAACATTATTATCATTATTATCATTATTATTATTATTATCATTGTTATCATCATCATCATCATCATCATCATTATTATTATTATTGTCATTATTATCATTATTGTTGTTGATACTATCATTATCATTATTGTTATTGATACTATCATTATCATTATTATTATCATTATCATTAGCATTATCATTGCTATTATTCTCAACATAGATATCATAGTTATATTATTGATAATAATGTAATTTTTAATGCTGATATCATTATTATTATTATTATTATTATTATTATTATTATTATTATTATTATTATTATTATTATTATTATTATTATCATTATTTATTTTTTTATTATTATTGTTGTTATTATTATTTATTTTATTATTATTTATTATTATTATTATTATTATTATTATTATTATTATTATTATTATTTATTATTATTATTATTATTTATCATTATTATTATTTATTATTGTTGTTATTAATAATACTATTGTTGTTATTGTTATTATTGTTATTGTTATTATTGTTATTATTATTATCATCATTATCATTATCATTGTCATTATTAATATCATTTATCATTATTGTTATTATTATTGTTTATTGCTTATTGTATTATCATTTGTGTTATATATTATTATTATCATTACTATTATTATTATCATTACTATTATCATTAATATTATTACTATTATCATTATTTTTATTGTTATTATTATTGTTATCATCGTTATTGCCATTAAGATTATTGCTATTATTCTGGTTACTTATCTACTAGTATTCTATTATATTATTATTGTTATTATCATTTTATCACTGTTATCCTTATCATTAGCAGTAGTACTGATAGTAGGAGTAATAATAATAGTAGTCATAGTAGAGGTAGTGAGAGTAATCTCATCACATCATTTTTATTACTACTGATTTTATCATTAGTGACGTACATAATATTTTTTTACAGTTTGAAAATATGTATATTAAAGATACCGGATTTTTGTTATACTTACGGGATGTTTCCTCCATGACAATACCTTCCCCCCCTCTTATCTTTATCTTTATCTTTATCTCTGTCTATGGGTCTGTCTGTCTCTCTCTCTCTGTCTTCTCTTCTCTCTCTCTCTCCTCATCTCTCGTCATCTTCTCTGTCTCGTCGTCTCTCTCCCTTCTCTCTCTCTCTCTCTCCTCTCTCTCTCTCTTCTCTCTTCTCTCTCTCTCTCTCTCTGTCTGTCTGTCTCTCTCTCTCTCTCTCTCTCTCTCTCTCTCTCTCTCTGTCTCTCTCTCTCTCTCTCTCTCTCCTTCTCTCTCCTCTCTCTCTCTCTCTCTCTCTCTCGTCTTCTTTTTCTGTCTTTCTACTCTCTTTGAAGCTTTCTTTCTTTTTAGAAAGGGTGGAGTGTAAAGGGGGTAAGGTTTTCCAATGTCTTTTATTACTTTTTTTTACTTTTTTAAATATGTTTTTGGTCAAACTATTGATCTCATTTCTTCAGATACAGTAAATCGGGTACGTTTGTTACAAGAGCAGTTTTTAAACTTTTTTGCATGTTGTCGCTCTGTGAAAAAGATGTCTCGGTTTTGTGGTGATAAGATAAAAGTTAAAAGACAAATTAAAAGAATTGCAAAGAAAGAAAGAGAGAGGGAGGGAGAGAGAGAGAGAGAGAGAGAGAGAGAGAGAGAGAGAGAGAGAGAGAGAGAGAGAGAGAGAGAGATGAGAAGAAAGAAAGAAAGAAAGAAAGAAAGAGAAAAAGAGGAGAGAGAGAGAAACGGACAGACATACATAGATATTTGACACAAGATTAAGCCTTTCGCATGCCTATTTTTTTTATTATTTTATTTTATTTTTTATCTTAGCACGGATTATGTTTCTACGAATGATATTGCTTTACGCTCAAACATGAATGCATTCCATTGAAAGTAAACATGCAAGCACACGAGGCCAAACACGTGTCAAGTAATACACACAGAGAATAGATGTCATAGAAACAAGGTAAGGAGGAGAGGAAAAAGGAGGTGAGGGATAGACAGTGGAAGAGAGAGAGGGGGGGGGAGAGAAGAGGAGAGAGAGAGGGGGGGTAGGGAGAGAAAGGAGAGGAGAAAAGGGAGAGAGAGAGGAGGGAGAGAGAGAGAGAGAGGAGGGAGAGAGAGAGAGAGGAGGGAGAGAGAGAGAAGAGAGAGAGAGAGAGAGAATGAGAGAGAAGAGAGAGAGGAGAGAGAGAGAGAGAGAGAGAGAGAGAGAGAGAGAGACGCGGACATAAAGAAAGAAAGAGAGAGAGAGAGAAAACAAAGAACAAACACGATTAATCAGGTCTTCATTAATCAAACTTATCTTATCACCTGTCAAACGTAATACCTGTCGCGTGAAAGAAGCTCATCGTAATACACAAAGGTATGCGAACACGAGAATATATTTTCGATATACTCTTGAGATGCATCATACTCTGTAACATACATTCTTCTCTGAGTAATGGTGGTTAGTGTTCAATAGACCGACTGGGTTGGGAGTAGATGCGAACTGGAGGGGTAGATGATAATGTTCAAAAGGGGTATGAGGATGTGGAGGGAGCGAAGGAGTGTAAAAGAGCTGACGATGATAGAGGTAGAGGGCTGCTGATATTGGGCTAAGCATGTGTGTGTGGTGTGTGTGTGTGTGATGTGTGTGGTGTGTGTGTGTGTGTGTGTGTGTTTGTGTCTAAGCATACATGTAATCGTAATATACACGCAAGTTAGAAAAAGAGGGTGCATAAGTCAAATTAGTCAACTTTGCATCACAGAAAACAATCTATACCTGGAGCTCGCTTGATATACCAATTTAGAATAGCACTTTCTTCGGATATACAAAGGTGTGTTCTTAGTAGATTTTGTGGAGTGACACAACAAGCGAAAACATGCACATGGGCACTTTATAGCACTGACATGTACTGAACCTCCAACATGCTGTACCTGCGTCGTTTGTCTTGGGATTTTAAAGAAGCGCAAGAGATACAAAATATAAAAAACAAAGAAAATGGAAGGAAAGAGGGAGAAGGAGGGAGAGAGAGATGGGGAAAATAATATAGTCGGTGGTGTGGTTGATAACTGATAGGAAGGAAGTGGAAGGAAATAATAACTATACCGATTTTATGAGCTGAGTTGTGTATTTATGCAAATGTTTCTACAGCTACAGTATTGCATGTTTTGGATTTGGATTTATCCAGATTTTGCTATCTAATGAAAAGTGTATCTGAATGAAATAAAGTTATATGGGTAAATGATAGTTTGCCTCTAATAGACATTTTAGCACAGAGATAAAGAGATAGAAAATTATTATCCAGATTTGCTATCTGAATAGAAACTTATCTGATGAAATAGTTTGGGTAATGATACTTCCTCTTGAACATTTTACACAGATAAGACAGAAAATACTTCTAGAGTTTGAAAAGCGGATTCCGAACTTGCTGACAGATCGGCCAGCAGAAGTAGGTCGTCGCCGTGGAGTTCCCTGAAGAAGGAAAGGGTTCGCCGACACCCTCAGGGCGGCTGTCTCCTTCTCGGCTGAAGGGAGGTCCGGGAAAGGCTGCGTGGCGTCGGACTGGAACACGTCTTTGCCCTCCCCCGTGTCAGGGCGGAAGACGAGAAGCTCAGGTTCTGCCAGATGAAAGGGGGCGTGGATTCACGTGCCGTTTTCTTTCACGCCCCTGATGATAATGACGACGGCGTTTCTGGTGCAGCAGAAGACGTCGGGCGTTCGCGTTGCACATGTTGGCGTCTCTGCACGCGAGGCACGGCCTTCCTCCGGCTGCGTGGACGGCGGGAAGAGTGGGTTGGAGGCCGACGTCTGGGGGAGCTGCAACGGCTATCTATAAGAGACATTTTCGTAGATATCTAGGAAGGACGTTTCACTTTCAGAAGCTCTCGACTCTTTTGTCAGACCGATGTTGACTTGAACACCGAGTCTCAAGGAATTTGTCCCTAAGGGGGTTGGAGTCCGTCTTTCGAGGAGGCGCAGGACTCGGGAGAAGAGCGAGTGATCCGGAGTCGTCAGGTGTTGTGCAGCACATAAAAGATACAGAGGAAGAGAGGTAAGCATACCAGCCGCTAAAAGTCCGCACGCTCTCCTTTTGCTCACGAAAGATGGCAATTAAAAAATCGAAGTCTGGTAAGTCAGGATCGACACAGTAGGTGCTGCTTCCGCGACCACCGAGGAGTGACTGAGCAGCGACTGAGTAGCGCGTGGTAGATAATGAACTTCTTTGTACAACTTCGTCTCTTTCTTATCTTGGACCGAGGCGAATCGTTGCCAACTAGATCATGTCGGTACGTGTTGGAAGACCTTGGCGTTACGTAAGTCTGCTGATAAACAGAGCATTCACGACAGAAACGTTTGGGGTATCGTGCGTCACGCCAAAATAGATATGCATGTCGGCGTCGAACGCCATAAGAAACTTAAAAAAGAGAAGTTTTGCTACTACTGGAGCCTAAACATACAGATATACACATTCTTACACCACACATCACACACACACACACATCACACGAACCACACACACACACACACAACACACACTCAACACACACACACACACACATACACACAGGAAACCACACACACACACACACACACATTTTCACACACACACAAGCACACACACACACACACCACACACACCACAAGACACACACACACAACACACATTACACACACATACACACACACACCACACATACACACACACAGCACGCACACTACCACACAATCGCACACAGGGGGCAGGGGGAGCAACTGCCCCTCTTGACGCTGAAAATGGGGGGGCCAAAACAATTTCCACAAGCACGGAGTTGCATTCATAGTAATTTTATATTTTTACCTTTCAATCAACGCGTTAACAATTTCGATTCTACATGATATGTTAAATAAAATAATAAATAAAACGACAATAAACCTGCAAAGAGGTAACCACGGAAGGGGACGCTTCATTAGCAATCCTTTTAAGCGGCCCTGCCTTTTCGTTCAAACGCGTTAATTGTAATGATATATATTAAATAAATAATATAATTAAATTTATAAAATATATATTATACATATATATATATATTTTCTACCCTAAGTGATTATCATTTATATGTAAATATCTAACCATATATATATGTATCAAATTCCTAAATTATGTGTTAGTGTGTGTGAGTTTAATATTTACATGTTCATAAGTACATGCATAATATATATATATATATATCATATATATATATATAGTATATATATATATATATATATATATATATATATATATTTCTGTCTATCTATTTATCTATATGTCCGAGTGCTTCCGTGTACTTCTATATATGAGTGTATATCTGACATCCTTTTATCACGTAATCTAGAATCTGCTTTACGTCAAACATTTACTGACATCATCTTAAGAATGTTTTTTTTTTTTTTTTTTTTTTTTTTTGACTTTAGAACACAATCATGAGTGAATTGCAAGGAAGGAATCTGATAAACACTTAAGAGAGACTGACTGACTGTGGTGGCGACAGGAGTGTCATATGTGGCCGGCTTGGGTTTCTTAGGCCCAAAAAAGTTTACTTGAAGGCCGGTTATAAATAAACGCCTTGCCAAGCCTGCAACCTACACAGCCGGGTCAAATATAAGGCTGACCCGGGTTGACCTCACCTCTAGGACTCACACCCTCGGCGAGCTTGCCCTTAGCCGGGCGGGTCCCACGCAAGCTCACTCGCGTACTACCCTCACGCCCGTCGCCGCCCGTACCGCTGCGTTGGCGTGTAGGCCGGGCACGAGCACCAAGAGTCGAATCGCGTTCCTTTCATACTGCTGATTCTTGAATAAAGTGTTAAGCCACATCGGCGTATCACTACTCCCCACCAGTATTCATCCATATAGGAGGTTTATCACGTTTTATACACACACAAAAAAAGAAAAAAAAAAAGTTGATGCCAAAGCTGTATCGCTTATCTGGAATGAAAGATCTTTTGGAGAAAACGATGCATAGACTAATGCCAATAAGAAAAGGTAATAAGGAAAGAATAACTTTATAGGAAAGTAAACGAAAAAAATTTTTTGATTATATTTTCTAAAATAGCATGAAAATGCAGATTAGCGTGTTTTTTTTTTTTTTTTTTTAATGCCATAATCAAAAGTAAGATTTTTAAAAATTAAAGACAAAAGTATATCTAATCAGTGATATATGACTGTATCAATCAACTCAAGGACTATTTTGTTTTTGTTCCTGCAGTATTCACGTATTGCAAATATGAGAATCATTTTCTAAAAATAAATCATTTATTTACGAAAAATAAGCTGGATCTATTTCATAGTCTTGGAAACCAAACTGAAAGCAGGTAATTTTCAGTCGTCTCTTGATTGCTGAAAATCGTCATAAATGTATGTATATCCAACAGCCACT
>NW_020872698.1:380418-392918 GCF_003789085.1 Penaeus vannamei
AAAAAAAAACTCCAATAAATTGCTAGAATTTAATAAGGCATAAAACCAGCCCTATAAACAAACTTTATTATCTTCACTACTAAATTATATAGTACCTGTATCAATCTAAACCACTCCATCTATGTTTGAAAGAAATAACTACTGTTTTCTGTACAAATTCCTGATGTAACTATAGCACCTTTGTTTGGAAAACATAAACATGTTTTCATTACTTGTACTAACCATAAGAATATAATTCTTAACCTATTTGCATTGCATTGAAGTGTCTGGGATGTTTTTTTCTCAGGTAATCAACTGTATGAATTTGTATTTTCCATATACTTTCAAAGGACTCTTGACTTTTTTTCCCACAGATTTTTCCTTTGTATTTTTTTTTACCCAAAGACTGAATGTAAGATAACTATTTTATATAGAAAACAATTTATATACTTAAAATGTACTATACCAATAGAATTCTAACCATACAAATGCTATAAAAGAAAATAATCAAAACTTACTCAATTTACTGGGCCTGCCACCCCTCTAACCTAGACACTGGACCAGAAAACTTTCACCTTTGAATGTTCTGGTAAGATAGAGCCTTGGCAAGTACCCAAAATATAAAGGAACAAAGCATATAACTCTTTTGTAGACATCCCCTAAAGGTGATGCATTTGGGTCTGTTTTTCTATGAAATTGGCGTAGTTTAGAATTTTCATTAGAAGACTCCTGTTATAACTTGTGGTTTTCCTCTATCATGGGGGCCAATATCATCCCTAAAACTGTTGAGCCCAAACTAAAAGTACAAGTGGACGGTACATACCTAAGAATTCCATCATTAATGACAATGTTAGTAACATCTAATAACAGTTATTTTACTTTCTTTCTTTTTTTTTTTTTACAAATTACAGTATAAGAAAAAGTTTTAAAAGATTTTAAAATGTCCATCCCAGTAAACTAAAATTTAACACATATCTTTCAGTCTGTCTACTTTTTCTTTTTTGGTGCTTGTGGCAAGATGCCCATGTACTTGCAGATAATACTCAGCATCACCTCATCTGCTCCTCCTCCAATGGACACAAGCCTAAGGTCCCGGTAGAAACGACTCACTAGAACCTGCAAATGAAGGAGTGATTAGTATCATGAATTTCTTCTGGTTCTTGTAAAATCCACCAGGATTTTGTGAGTAAGAATTCCTCTGTGTAAGGAAAAGGAAGGTGCTATTGGAAATCCCATTATATATGTCAGTCCCATTATACATTCCACAAAGAACAGCAATGACCAGAATCTTCAGTATATTATGTCATACACATACTTTGTTTATAAGATTATAAAACAAATGCTAAAAAAATACATAATGGCTATTATGTAAAAACACTAGAATTTCAAAAACTTACATAATAGAAATTCCACTGTTTGTATATTCAACAATTAATAAAGGGCTTACAATAAACCAACAGCTATCCTGAATACTGCCTCTTTTTAACCCAGTGGATACGGGTGACATTACATCATGAGAAAAATTGGTGTAGTGCTGGGTGACAGGAAATATGCCATCATGGAAACATCTGGCTGAAGGCAGGGGTAAAGCAAATGTACTGTCATGAAAAATTAAATTAGTGGCTAGGGTGAGAGGAACCACATTATGAGTGCTTAAAGCTCTTGGAGGAAGTGTAAACTCAGTGAGCATGTAGGAAGGGGCTCTAGCATTGTTTCCGAATGTAAATGAGGGTCGAATGAACCATCCATAAGCCCCAGGATCCTATTCCTGCCTGCCATGACCAGTTGTACAAGGTTTGTTACAAGAAATTAAAAATAGTTCTAGATTACCCTGAGAGACGATGTGAAGTCTATGCAAGGGAAACTCTTGATACAGCATACCAAACATAGGCCTTGAACATTGGCAAAAACGTAAAAAATACTTGTAAAGAGTCTTGACATCGCACTCAGTTAGGCCTACAAGCAACACACATGGGAGTCACCACTGAAGTAAGCCTAATGCCTGGATTTTGGGTCACATTAGGGGAGTGAGGCACCGACGTCCAATAGTTAATAAATAGTTAATAAATAGCAGTTGCCAGGATCCCTACATCTTCAATCAACATTTCTAAAATATGAAAACATTTACTTTAATAAGACTACGGTCTACAAATTTCACCTCCATATATCTAATTTTCTTTTGCAATGAAAAAGAAAAAAAAAAAAAAAAAAAAGAAGAAACTCATACATCTCCATTATAGTTATTTACATTTCTAAAAGTTGGTCATTCCGATTCATGGATGTCAACAAGCATCACAATGTGCAATCAGGACTTAGTGAGGTAATGGGTCATAAATTTCATCATTCAAATGCAGAGAAGAGATTCTGGGGGATAATCTCCAGGATATTTTTGATGAATCTTTCTTTGAAACATGCACAGTCACAGATTTGCCTGATGCTAGAGTCAATTTTATTGCTCAAATACATTTTTTTCTTATTGCTTGAAATTACATGACAGGGGAGCTTTGCCATTCCCTACTATTATTAGTTTTCTTGGCTGATACCATGTGAAACACTGCAGACATAAAGGGTACCGCTATTTTTTAAAATCTCTGTCAGATCCCCATCAGGAGAAAGTAGCAGAATCAAATTGGACCTCCAAATTTTCAGCTTACCACAACTAATGTAACACTCATTCTTTCATATGGCTCACTGGCACCACCACAAAAAAGACTCATTCTAATAAAATTCATATACATTAACTGCAACCTCGTGTATCAACAAAAGATATGATACAAGAAAGAGACATTATCCTAATCCTTCATAACATGAACAGATTGTGAGAAAAGAATAAGTAATATCTCCTTCTGAAATAAACCCAACTCCAGAGCACACTTCCTATGCATGAGCACCAACCTCATTTGTGAATCCCATGCCTCCCCAGAACTGCAGGCACGAGTCAGAAATTTCCCTCACTAGGCGACCACTTTTCAGTTTGCACATGGATGCCAACTTGGTAACATCTTCACCACCAACATAGAGTTCTGAAAATGTGAAATGTATGTGAAGATACATTGAAATCTCTCATTCATTCCAGCCCTTAAAAATTTTTGCAGTGCATGTGAAGTTACCCAGAAATTCACTCTTTAAAATCCTTTTTACAATATTTTCTAGTAATGCTTAAGGCTTATGAAGTAAAACTTAAAGTTTTGTTGTTGTTAAAAAAATGTACTAACGCTGTAAATTCACAGTGAAAATTTGCATAAATTCCAGGGACTTGAAATTGTGGTGTATAAGAAGTTCTATTGAAAGCCATTATTCTTGTTATTCAGAAGTTAACAGGAAATGGAAAACCACTCTAAAAGACTTAACGTATCACAAAACTGACAACAACACAAAAGCAAACCCACCTGTTGCCCTGTACAGCAAGGATCTCAGACACTCGACTTCTGTCTCCAGTTCAGCCAAGCGGAAGTGGATGTACTGATTGTTGAGGAGAGGCTGACCAAAGGCCATCCTGTCCCTTGTGTACTTGATGGTTTCCCGGATACAGATCTCCAAGGGGGCCAGAGTCAAAGCAGCTGCAGCCAGACGTTCCTCTTGAAACTGGGGAAAACAAAAAGGTATAAATATCTCTTCCTTAACCTCTCCCTGCTGTTTGGCATGTACATACATGCCATGGCTGTTGTGGACAAAGCAGCGGGTGCCATTATCAGGTGAAGCTTATTTTTCTCCAATAGTAGCAGCATCATTTCTATTTCAAGGTGAATGTAAACCTTTAAAAATGTTATATTTTTACAGATTGTATCAAGATACACGCTTTTAGGTGCCTAACGTTGCCTGCAAACTACCAACAATCCAGGCACAAACAAGGGAAACTGCCAATATGTGCCAATAAATCTGCAATCATGTCCACTTGCCAAATTTTTGACCAGGCATTATTGGGTTAAAAAAAGCATCTGCTGCTAAAAGACAAGAATGAATAGTATTTTAACTATCACTCCCTGGATTTGCTGTTGGATTAGGAACCTCATAAATGATGTGTAACAAAGAAAGTAATTCCAGTAAAATAGAAAAAGCTAGTTTTATTACTGTAGAAAAAATCCCCTTTTTTTATTATTGTTTTTTTTTTTACATCATTTCAAATATCTGCTTTTCTATCCTTAATCTCAATTTCTATTATGATCTTTTCCAAATGTGTTTTGGTTACAACACTGCACTGTATACATTATTTCTGTAAAAAAAAAAAAAAAAAAAAAAAAACAATCTATTTAAATCTAACCAAATCAACAATGTCAAGAAAATATTTATTTATTTAAAAGACAAAAAATAACATACTGCTAATATGAGGTTATTCAGCAGATAATCTATTTGTTCAATAGACTAACTAAATAAAATATTTAATCTGAATAATCATAAACATATCTCAACCTCCTAAAAAATACTTAAAAATAAAGCAATAGCGGGACCCCCATCTGACCTGCAACATCTGATAAGTGAAACCCATTCCTTCTTGGCCGATGATGTTTTTTGCTGGAACCCTCACGTCCTCAAAGAAAATCTGTGCTGTGTCTGAAGAGCGCATTCCCATTTTGTCAATCCTCTTGTTCAGATGTATTCCTGTAAGAATTATTTCATTAATTTTCTTAATCAACAACTCATTTTCAAGGTCTGGCTTGCTTAAGACTGTTAAGTATTATAGTTTGAAAAAATATAGAAAAGAGTCCTACATAGGTATCACAACCTGAGACTGTCCCATATATTCTAAAACTAATATAGAAAATTTCATTGAATAATAACCATTTTTGTCCTGGATTTTTCTTTTATTTCTAAAAAAGGATGGCTACCATCTCTTTATCATAGAAACTGAACATTTAGAGACAATGTATTGGCAATACAAATCCATAAATACAGTGACTAGTATCCCGGCACCGGGTATCATAAAAACCCCTTTCCTCACACGTTCACTTTCTCTCTTGCCCTAACTTTCCCATTTCACTCACATACCTCGAATATCAATAAGCCCACAGAATCGCACTGTCCTATAGACCCATCCATCTATCTACCTGGAGTATCCATGGGCACACAGATAAGAGACTTGTTCTTGTGTGGTGCTCCCTGCGAGGTGTTGGCCAAGAGGCACATCCAGTCGGCCTGGAATGCATTTGTTATCCACATCTTCTGGCCATTGATGATGAAGTCATCCCCCTCTCGCCTGGCTGTTGTCTTCAAGCTGGCCACATCCGATCCACCAGAGGGCTCACTTACCCCAAGACATGAGACCAAGTCTCCTGATATGCTCGGAGCTAGGAACTGCTCTTTGACATAGTCACTTCCAAACCTGTGGGTCAAGGATGCCTCCCAGTCTTTTGCATTTGTAAACAGTACTGTATCAATTAAAAATGCATTTTTCCCCCCTCTATAAATCTGGTAATCTTTTGTCCCTCCCTTTCTAATGCTGATTCCCTCTTCTTTACATTAAATCATACCTATCACATTTTTTTCAAATTTCCCAAATGACATGACTCTCCTTTCATCTCAACTGATTAATCTAAAAGTTTAAATCTTAACATAGAACTGTATCTTTGTTTTATATCGTTATTGTGGCAACTTCAAACACCAGCATATCATATTCTTCTCAAAAGCCATTTTTTCTTTTCATCAGTAAAAAAACAATTTTCATAATAAATAATAAATACAAAATGACAAACAAACAATATGTGTAACTTCATTTGTGCCTGTGATTTATCAACAAAACTTTATATATAAAACTGATATTCAATAGATTATCCATAATTTCATTTTATTTTTATTTCAAAGGACACATAACCTGTCAAATGTAAAGGCAAACCAATTCACAGTGAAAATGTAAAAAAAAGAAAAAAAAATCAAAATACATAATATTTATTATATCATCCAATATCAAATTTGCATAAAATAATAATTTTATCATTAAAGCAATGAAAGAAATTTTCATATTAGCAAATTACTAATCAACCCTTCTATAACTAATACTTTTTACAGGAACATCTAAACTTTTACAAAAATACAAAAACAAACCAGATAATAACTTGACATACTTTAAAGTGACACAACCAAAATAACACAAAATCAATACTAAGCACCAATACGGATACTACTTATGAAATACCTGGCAAGCGCAGGTGTTGCCATGTCAGTCTGCACAGCAATAGCCATTGGGATTGCACCACAATTGACATTGCCAAGAGCCTCCCCCATGGCAACACTGTATGTGTAGTCCAAGCCAAGTCCTCCATATTCTGTAATTCATCAGTGGATTAGATACTTAAAAACTTAATACTGAATTTCATGTCATAGTTTTATGTTTTGTACATAAATGGAAGAATGAGACATCTTCAATTCTTTTTAACAACAACGATTTTAACTACAGTATATCTTAAAATATTTACTCAAATAAGATTATTCCATTTTCCAAGTTCACCTTAAAGCTGTACATACATGTAGATGTAAACTAATGAATTACAGCAGAGACTATGTAACTGAGAATAAGGAAGAATCAAATGCAGAAACTAACCTTCAGGCTTTGTGACACCAAGAAAACCCGCCTGTCCGAGCTTCTTGAAGACCTCATGGGCTGGAAACTGTCCCTCGGCCTCCCACCTATCAACATGTGGGTTGATTTCTGTGTCAATCAACTGCACATTGGGAAAGAAAAGTTTAAGTACACTGCTTAATAAGAGCACAGAATAATGAGATCACAAACAGAGGAATGCACACACAAAGATGAAATGAAACACAATCGCAACAGTAAGAGAAACACTGATGCTTCAAGTCAAGTCAATCTAATAAAGTGCCATTTTGGTTTTACTATCTGATTTTGAGATTTACTATTTTTCTTTGTTATAGCTCTGTACTTCATTTGAAAAGAATATATCAGGGGTATCCACAAGGCAAAACATAATTTCAAAGCAAATATGTGTGAATGCTTTGTTTTCCACACAGAACTTGTAAAGTATAGATAAAAGAATAATACTGTTAATTTTATACTGCAAATATGTAGTCTAATGTAAACCCTATTTTGAATGACAAAACATTAGAAACCAGCATTGCCTTTTGCCTTAAGGTAGCTTCATATAGTTAAAGTATATCTTGCTATTTTAGATATCACCCCTAAAAGGGCAGAGCTCTAAACATGAGAGAAATCATAAAGAAAATACCGCAAAACAGCATAAGCACAGGAAATTTATCTAAAACCATATTTTCTGAAACTTTAGTTTGCCACTAAAAATCATGTATTTTTGAAGAGATTAGAGTCTCTTCTCATCTTGCCAAGTATCTTAACAAGTTTACATATATAAATTGATTATTTAAGCAGCATACTGTTAGGTCAACCATGCCTTACTAGATTTTACTTTCTTCCTTGGAGTTTCAGTTTCCGTGTTCTCTTACACTGCTGTGCCAAATAACTTTGTAATTTTTGACTTACGACAGACATACATTTAAGGTAAGTTTCTTTTATTCTTTTGCTATCATTTCCATAAATCATTAGCCTTGAAAGTGGTGGCAAGTTGACACTTAACCTATACCAATGAAATCTGAGTTACAGTGATAAGCTAAAGTGGATGATATGTCCAATAACTTTGTTATTTTTGAATTGCAACGAAAGTGCATAGAAGATAAGTTTCTTAGAATCATTCGCTCTATCAATTTGCATATATAATTTTGCATCTAAAAGGTGGCTGGCTGAAACTCGACCCTTACTGTGGACTTACACATCTTTTTGAAACCTTCATGAAATACTGATAACTACGTTTTATAATCAGTTATCATTTCACTGATAAGAACTGAACAAACAATTTGACAAAACACGTTACGTAAATAATTAAAATCACTAATATATATCAAGATAAAATGCCGAAACAAAAAATACTAACACCTACAGAATTATAAAATAAATAGACCGTGCTACCAAAACTGAAAATCAAAGAAAAGTTAAGAGATATTAAAGACCAGAACAAAACAGTCACCTTCTTCAGCGAGTTCTGCAATTCTAGGTGTTCTTGCTTGTAGAATTCGCTTGCTTCTTGTGCTTGTTGTTGTAAAGGATAAGTAGTCGATATATTTCTTGTTGTCAGAGCCCGCCATGGTACAGTGATCAGCCTTTTTGGTATTTTGGAGAGAGTAGAAGCTGCCATTGTTGTTTACGCGATCAGCTGTTGCGGACTGAGATGCCATATAGGGATTAACTGGATAGCCCTCGTCTTTGGGGTGGTACGGATAAGAAATTATCGTTTATCTTATCATATAATGGCATATATCATTATGCTTGTATAATATATATACTTATATATGTATATCTAATACATATAAAAATTAATACACACACTCAAACACAAATAAATACACATACACACAAATAAATACAGACACACACACGCAAATAAATACAGACACACACACGTACAAAACACACACACATGCACACACACACACACACACACACACACACACACACACACACACACACACACACACACACACACACATATATATATATTATATATATATATATATATATATATATATATATATATTATATGTGTGTGTGTGTGTGTGTGTGTGTGTGTGTGTGTGCACATACACACACACAATTATATCTATAGATCACATATATCTATATCTCTCTCTATATATATGTATATATGTATACATACTTAGATATATATATATATATATATATATATATATATATATTACAAAAAGTGTATTGTGCTATAAAAAGTGTACTATAATAATGTGTGCTTGTGTTCGTGGCGATGAAAAAGTCCGCCAAAATATGTGTATGGTCGGGGCGCCGAAAAGCCCGCCAAAAACGCGCCGTTGCGTGATTGGCTGCCTGCAAGGCGGGTCGAGAATCCGGCATCATGATTGGCTCCGAGAGGGGAGTGGCGGGCTGTTCGAGAAGAGATCTGGAAGAGCGAGGACGGTCCGTGACGGTAGCTGCGATCTCGATTGTGCTGCTCTCTCTAAGGAGGACACAGAGACGGAATTAAGGTGATTAAGCTGTGCGCATGTGTGAGGTGACCGCATTTCCTTGGAGAGAAGTGATTAGTTCCTGTAAATAAACTTTGTGGCCCGCCAATAAACCGTGGATTGCTACCTGTTTGTCCTTCACCCCGCCAACTTCATTTAGTACCCAGAGTGCCATAATACTCGTCAAAGGCTGCTCACCGAACCCAGTGGGACAGGCAGTTAAAGAAGTGCAGCATCCTGCCATACAGGGTGGGTTGTGTGAGGCACTTATACTTGTGAATCTGTCTGTGTTACGTAACATACATATACCTATATATATATATATATATATATATATAATATATATATTATATGTATGTGTGTGTGTTGTGTATGTGCGCGTACACACACACACACACACACACACACACACACACACACACATTCACACAAATATGTTAATCAAATACCTTTCCAGAACAAGTTCTGTCGCCCCTCGTCAACGTGGCAGAGTGTGTTAGGGCACTAGATTCGAATGGGGAAGGCTAGATCAGTAGTAACTCGAGGACGTGTCATGGCGTCTGATTCTATTTTTAGAAAAAAAAATTATGACGTCACCAAAGTTACGGATGCTTTATGAATATGGCCGATCATTTTGGTCTTTTGAATTTTCAAAAAGGATGGAAAATAATTATTTTGATGGTTATATTTTCATAGAACAATCATCAAAATAGCCCTGTGGGACGCCATGACACCTCCTCGAGCTGCTACTGATCTAGCCTTCCCCAGATTCGGATCCGCGATTGCGAGTCCGAATCTGCGACAGATAAAAAAAAAAAAAAAAAAAATGCTCCCTCTGACTGCACCCTCGCCCGGGGCTGAAAGACATGAAAAGCGCCCGGGAGAAGAAGCCAAGTCGCCCAGGTTGTGATCAGTTTTTCCGTTGTTGTTTGTCTGTCCTTCCAGACTGTGACTGATAGGTATGACCACAATTATTTGATTCCTTGGTTTACGGATGTTATTCCCGAAAACCTTTGACAGGCGGTCTCAAAATAAAAATAAGTGGGTGTTTTGACTTTTTTCTTTCTTTTTAGAACAGTTTATAAAAATCTGGAAACATGTGACGGGCGATAAAAATAAATGAAATACCGATGTGCTGTGTGTATGTGGATGAAGATATGGTAAAGATCATTATAACAATCATAAGACCAAGTCTTGAGGACGGTGCAGTGGTATGGAGTCCACACTTAATACAGGATATAGACAAACTGGAAAGAGTTCAAAGAGCGGCCACAAGATGGACACCTACCCTAAAAGATCTGAGTTACGGTAGACCACAGACCCGAATGATCTCCGGTGACACTGTGCTTGAGACCAATGGCAGATACCATCGAATGTGGAGGTTTCTAGGGGTATGACTAGAAAAACAACATTAGAATCAAGTTACAGCGGATCAGGTGTGGCGGCGATAAAATGTAGATTTTTCAATTATTTTCATTTTCGAAAATCGGGAAATCAAGGGCGGTGGGTCCGTAAACCAAGAAATATAATAATTGTTGCCTAAAAAAAATCCTCATGTAAGACGTCAAAACAAGCCTACATTTTGCAGTGACTCTCACTAAAATAGCTTATTCTCAGGTTTCTCCCATTTCTAGATGGATGAGCCGCATCTATTGATTTTTCTACGGCTCATTTCATACTGATTCTGGCATAGGTTTTTACAGTCGGATGCCCTTTCTGACACCAAACCTCTCTATTTATCCGGGCTTGGAACCGGCACCCATAAAGGCTGGCTTATCCCCCAGGTGGCTTTTACACTAGGTAATCAAGGTAAAGTTCCTTGTCTAAGGGAACAAAGCGCCAGTCGGGGGACTCGAACCCTCGAACCTGGATTTGTAGACGAATTCAAAATCCGGTGCTCTAACAACTTTTTGTGAAAAATGTTTACGAGGATTATAGTCTGAGACAGCAGTTCGAGTAGAGAAATTGGTCAATAATTAGATGGCTCGTCAGCTAGTTTTACCGATGTAAGGATTGCCATTTCGGTAGTGACTTTGATTGGTTACTTGTCTGTCCCTATGATCTAAATCAGTGGTTCCTTTTCTATTCTGTGGCCGCCGATCAATAAATAACGATCTCCATGGCCCCGTCCAGTGTCTGTCATCTTTTCAGATTCAGTTATTGCTAGTTATGAATAGTGAAATGGTGCCGACAGTTATAGGTCAAGAACACTACATATAAAGATTCCAATTTATTGATATGTGAGAGAGAATTATATGTGGGTACTGCAGGCGAGACAAAATCCAGTTTAATCCAGTTATGATTTTCATACTGCTCCATGGGCCCCCCCATGGCCCTTAATCCGTGGTTTGAATAGAACGATGGATCATGGCAAATTCGACACGTTTTAAACTTGATAATGATTAGACAGACCGTCCGCCGAAAAGTATACGTCCGAAATTTGTGGATGTCTTCTGGATACACATTTTAAAGAGAGATATTTGTCATTTGTCTACAAACTTTCAAATCTGGCGTGCACGTGTGTGTGTGTGTGTGTGTGTGTGTGTGTGTGTGTGTGTGTGTGTGTGTGTGTGTGTGTGTGTGTGTGTGTGTGTGTGTGTCTGTGTTCTTACCTAGTTGTTTCAATACGGGAGAAGAGCTAAGCTCAGGTGGTCCCGTCTGTTATATTTAAATTGTCGTATAACTATTTAATTTTATGTAAATTTTTGGCACACTACGTTTTTGGGGAGACTGGTCCATTTTTAGAGCTACTAGTACAGTTAACGTAATCTATTTGTCGCCCTTACTCTTTGTAGCACTTGACACACCGAGTCTTAGTTTGTCAATATCGGGGGAATCCTTACTAAATTTTTACATTTTGGGGAGACATGCTCCAATAGTTCTGTTTGGGAAACTAAATTTTTTGACATCATCACCTCTTTTTACTTTCAACGTTTTGTTGTGTCCTCTCGTCCTTCTTGTGTTCAAGATAAAAAAGTCCTCTTTATCTATTTTCACTCTTCCTGTAATACATTTGAAAACATAATCATGTCTCCCCTTTTCCTTCTTCCAAGGTAGTAAGTCCTAATTTCTGTAGTCTATCTTCGTAACTCTGATTTCTTAGAGTAGGTGCCCATCCTGTGGCCGCTCTTTGAACTCCTTCCAGTTTGTCTATATCCTTTATTAAGTGTATACTGCGCCGTCCTCAAGACTTAGTCATGATTGTTATAATGATGTTCTTTACCATATCTTCATCCACATACAAATGCCTCATGTTGGCAATCAGTCCCAGCATTTTGTGGACCTTTTCATTTATATAATTATTTGGGTTTAGGTTTCAGATGATGATTACTTCAAAATCTTTTTCTCTGTCAGCTGTGTTTAATATTGCGTCTCCTAATTTATATTGGAATAGTGGGCGATTTCTTTCTCCGTACTTGACAACGTGCATTTATTGGTATGAATTTTTCCATTTACAACACGTGAATAAGTTCTCGATGTCACTTTGGAGGCATTGACATGAGGAGTGTGTTATCTTTTTTTTTTTT
>NW_020872698.1:397918-402918 GCF_003789085.1 Penaeus vannamei
AAAAAGGACCTCAACAACCAGTGAGGAAGCGCACCTTGAGCGACCCGCGAGGCCACCCTGGACACGTCGACGCGGCCGTGGTTGACGCGTCCGGGCGGCAGCGAGGCGGAGCGGCGGCTGGGGTGCGCCCCCGCGCCCGCCCTCGGGGAGCGCTGCTGGCGGTGGGCGACGGAGGTGGAGCGGCCCTGGCGTCCGCCGCCGCTCACGTTGGGGATCTTCGTCAGGCGGTTCACGGGCACGAAGACTCCTGCGGGAGGAGGAGGGGGCGGGAGGTTAAGTTTTGGGGCGGGATATGTAAAGGCAGTGTTTATTCAGTGTTTATACTTTCTTTTTTCACAAAATTATGATAGGAAGAGAACATGGAATCCCAAAGCGTAAAGAAAATCTTACCATAATTGTTGGCGCACCGGAAGTACATGACGCCCTTGACAGTGCCATTGTGGCGGCCGGACTGAGTCTCCAGCTCGACTCCCGCCCACAGACCCGTCGAGAACTCTGTAGCGCCAACGAACCTAAAGCAAGATGGAAGAGCTTAATAAAAAAGAAAATCAAGTCCTGTTATTCAATCATGATTGTATCCACTTTGAAGGCAACTTGTGACACTTCCTTTATTGTTTTATTTTTAAAAGTGCATTTCTGTATATTCTTAAGCATCTTCATTAACTTATAATATCTTTAAACATTCTCAAATATCCGTTTGTTTTAAAATATTTTGTGCCCTTAGTCTTTGAAAACACTAACAATTCAGCAAAAGCAAAACCTCTCAAAAAATAAAAGCATCTTAAACCAGTCGTCAGCATCCAAAAAACAAAACCTTCAAAAATAACAAAACGCAAAAAAAAAAAAAATAATAATAATATAATAATATATAATATATAATAATAATAATTCATTAATTTCTTTCACAGACAAAGCCACACATTTCAAGAGAACACGAGGAACCCAGTCCCTGTGAATCCACCGCCTTTGTTTACCTCAGCGTCCCTGTCTTGACGCCGCTCACCAGGACCCGATCTCCGAGCTTCAATCCCATGGCCTTGAGCACAGCCCTTCCTGAAGACCCTTGGCTGTTGGTGTGGGCGTAGCTGTGGGCATGGGCGGAGGTGTGGGCGTGGGTGCCGGTAGGGGAGAGTAGAGCACGGAGGCGCCCGATCACATCTTGGACATCGGGGACCAGTTCGTATTGGTCGGGGGCGGGGATGCATTCTGTGGGAGGGGGAAGGGGATTAGTTATATCGAGGAAGGGGGAGGTAGTGAGGAGGGAAAGTGGAAGGGTGGAAAGGAAGGATAGGAAGAGGACGGAATGAGCGTGGTAGGGGAGAGAGAGAAGAGAGAGAGAGAGAGAGAGAACGAAAGACCCATAATCTATTTCATTATTCAAGATCCCCACAACGAGACAACGCAACATCATTAACAGATTCCCCCCATCCTTAAAAAAAAACAAAAAAACTTACGGAAGGGCGTGCGTCCCTGGGTATCGGTGAGAGTCGGGAGGGCGCCGTGCTGGAGGAGGACCCGGGTGGCACTCAGACTCAAGTTGGCGGCGGCGATGTGCAGGGGAGTCCCGCCGGAGTACTCCAGGCAGGCGTCGTTGATACATACGCCTGGGGAGTAAGGTAAAGATCACTACGTGTACAAACGCAAATTCTTTATACAGAGGGAGATGGTGAAACATTTAGAAATTACACGAGTATCTCGGAATCTTTGGAGAAACTGGATTTTCCACGCCGGTAAAAAAAAAAAATCTGTAAATTAACAGTGATAAGACGTGTATAAACAACTCCCTCATTAACTTCATTAAAATCCATACAAAAATATTCGCTTCAATTAAAATTAAATAAGTGTATAAATAAATGAACAAAGTAAATGGAGAACAGAAAAGAAAAGGAGAAAAAAAAATTACCCTTAGGGTCCCTGAGCAACAGGTCGAGCACGGGCGCCACGTCGAAGTAGGCGGCGTAGTGCAGGGCGGTCATGTGCGTCCAGCGGCATCTCTGGTGGACGTCGGCGCCATCTCGCAGCAGCTCTTTCACCACCTGCAGGAGGTCACGGCAGGGAAGGTTAGGTCGCTGAGGTCAAATGTGGTTTGTGAGAGAGTGGGTTTTGGAGTTACGTGACTCAATGTGTCTTTGTCTTTGTTTTTTTTTTTTTGCCTTATATGTTTACCAAGATGGTATTTGTGTTAGTGTCAGTTTCGTCAGTAGTTTTGAAATAGATTCACGTGATAATTCATCAACTATATATTGCTCTGAAACATTCCTATGAAATCATCACTTGAACGAATGAATCTGAAATATACACATTCCATAAAAATGCGATTCTTAAAAAAAAAAAAAAAAAAAAAAAAAAAAAAATACATTTCCGCCATCATTTCCAACAATCTTTCCAAGTTTCTTTTTCGTAACTTTTACGTAAAAAAAAAATCTTCAACCAAACTGCAGAAGGACACACGCTCGCCATTGCCCAAATGACATAATCGTGCTACTGAGATGCGAGCAAACGCGAGAGGCTTAGGCGGCAGTCACGGCAAAAATTGGACGTAATTGAATAGAAGTCGAAAGCCTTTTAGTGCTTATTTCAAACTTTTCGAATTTGTGAAAGTCTGTTTTCGAAGTTTGTTGTTGTTGCTTGTCTAGTCTTTCTTTCTCTCTCTCTCTCTCTCTCTCTCTCTCTCTCTCTCTCTCTCTCTCTCTCTCTTCTCTCCTCTATATATATATATATATATTATATATATATATATATATATATATATATATATATATATATATATTCTACTTCTCTCTCTTTTTTCCTTTTTTTAACAATTATTAGAGTCCTTAAATAAAACTCCAACATGAGTCAGTATCCATTTAAAAAAGACGAACTTATGAGAGTTTTAGTCGCCTTCAAAAAAAAGAAAAAAAATGGTAGACACAATACTGGCTACTTAAGAAAGTGGTTTTGGGTTTGAAGATGTCATACAGAATGTGCGAAGAGAATGGAGAAGAGGAAAGGAAGGAAGAAAGAGGAAGAGTAAGGAAAAGGAAGGAAGTGGAGAAGTAAGATAAAGGGAAAAAGGGAGAAGAGGAAGGGAAAGGGAAGAGGAAGGGAAGAAGGAAGAGAAAAGAAGGAAGGAAGAGTAAGAGAAGAAAAGAAGAGGAGAAGAAGGAAGGAAGTGGAAGAGAAAGAGAAGACAGGAAGAGGAAGAAGGGGGCGAAGAGGTGGAATAAGAGGCGGGAGGAGAAGGAAGAGGAGAACAAGGATAGGGAAGAAAGTGAGGAGGGAGAAAGAAACGGAAGATAAGAAAAAGAGCAAATGGTGTGGAAAGGAACAAGGATGAGAAAAGGAAGAGTAGAGAAGAAAAGAGGAAGAATCAGATTAACAAAAATCGGAGAAAGAAGACGAAGAAAAGGAACTGAAGGAGAAAAAAGAAGAAAAAAAAAAAGATTCTCTACTAATAACGAGTGTTGCAAGAGAGAAAACGCAGCGTGCAAGTGTTGCTAAATTTCCTCATGTTGCAAGTGACGTCACTGCGACAGCGCAATGAGATTTTACGACGAAGCTGAATGGTTTTAAAGTCTGCGTGTCTGCCCGTCTGTCTGTCTGCTTGTCTGTCTGTAAGTCTGCCTGCCCGCCAGTCAGTACGTGTGTCTGTATGTATGTCTGACCGTTTGTCTGTCTTTCTGTCTGCTTGCTTGTCAGTCAGTATGTCTGCCTGCCCGCCTGTCAGTATGTGTCTGTATGTCTGCCTGCAAGTTTGTCTGTCTGTATGTCTGTCTGCTTCCTTGTCAGTCTGTATGTCTGTCTGCCAGTATGTATGTCTGTTTGCCTTTCAGTCTGTATGTCTGCCTGCCCGCCTGTCAGTATGTGTCTGTCTGTCTGCCTGCCCGTTTGTCTGTCTATCTGTATGTCTGTCTGCTTGCTTGTCAGTCAGTATGTCTGCCGGCCCGCCTGTCAGTACGTGTGTCTGTATGTATGCCTGCAAGTTTGTCTGTCTGTATGTCTGTCTGCTTCCTTGTCAGTCTGTATGTCTGTCTGACTGTCTGCCAGTACGTATGTCTGTAGTCTGTTGTCTGCTGCCTGTCAGTATGTGTCTGTATGTCTGTCTGGCTATTAGTCTGTCAGTCTATCTGTATGTCTGTCTGCCCGTTTGTCTGTCTGTGTGTCAGTGTGTCTGTCTGTCTGCTTGCTTGTCAGTCTGTATGTCTGCCGGCCCGTCTGTCAGTCTGTCGTGTTCGCTCGCTTGCCTGCTGTAATAATAGTACTGTAAGTGTTGAAGCGCGTGTGCGAATGTTTGTACATGTGCACGTGTGTGTGTGTGTGTGTGTGTGTGTGTGTGTGTGTGTGTGTGTGTGTGTGTGTGTGTGTGTGTGTGTGTGTGTGTGTGTGTGTGTGTGTGTGTGTGTGGTGTGTGTGTGTGTGTGTGTGTGTGTGTGTGTGTGTGTGCACGTTTACTTACATCTTTGTGCACGATAAGATTCAACCAAAACTGAATCAGATCATAAGAGACGAATCCCGAAAATATTTTTATTTTATATATATTTTTTTTAATAACTGTCTGTGGAGCGAAGTTTTGCAATATTAAGAAGTAATTTCCTCCGAAAACGGAGACGACTCCTGGGAGACTCGTTAAAACTGATGCTTCGTTGAGGACGGATGGTTATGAACATGCACGCCCATGCACTGACACGTAATGTAAAGGCATATGCATATTCACGTACACACACATACACTCTCTCTCCCTCTCTCTCTCTCTCTCACACAAGCACACACACTCTCTCTCTCTCTCTCACTCACACAAAAACACACACACACATACGCACACACTCACACAAACATATACACACACAAACACAGACACGCACATACGCACTAACACACACACACACAAACACACATACGCACAAACACATACACACGTACAGACACACGCACACACACTAACATACACACACAAACACGCGTACAAACACACAGACACGCGTATAAACACACACCCATACTGAAAAAGAAGAAAATAA
>NW_020872698.1:407918-412918 GCF_003789085.1 Penaeus vannamei
TATCAACAAAATTCAAATTCATTAAAAAACGAACTAATAATAATAAAAAATACACACACAACACGCACACACACACACACACACACACACACACACACACACACACACACACACACACACACACCCACACATATATATATATATATATATATATATATATATATATATATATATATATATATATATGATTCCAAAGATTTCACACTTTTCTACTAAACATGAGATGCTATGGTGGCCGCGAGCTATAGGTTAGGAACCACTGATTTTGACGGTCGGTTAATTAACTATTTGTTCTACCGTTAGCTGGCCCGCTTTCCCTTGACTCGGAAGGGAAGATAAAGAAGATGATGATAAAGAAGGAAGAGAAGGAGAGGAAGGGGGGGAGGAGAAGAGGGAAGGAGGAGGAGAAGGTGGAGCAGCAGCAGCAACAACCGGAGGGGGAGAAGAAAAAAACAAGTAGAAAATGACAAGAGAAGGTGAAAGGGAAGAAGGAGAGGAAGAAGAAGAGACGCGAAATCGATGAAGCAGAAACTTTGTTCTTAACAGATGTAGAAGTAGAGAGTGGACATCAATACCCTTAATGACGAAAATTCATCTTCAAAATAACGGAAAAAATACAACATTCACTTTACTTTCACCGTTGACGACAGTAACAAAATGGCAACACTAAGTTTCATATATACTTTAAACCATATTAAAGACACTAGTTATCTTGAAAATTATAATGATAAAAATAATATATGAAGCAAATACTGATACAACATAACAAACAATTGTACTTTAAGTAGTAAACAATAAGGAATGGATCAGTAATACTATAAAATAAGAAAACAAACAAAAAATTAAAAAATGGCGCCAAATCCTGCTTAACGATATTACCAAATCCTTCATTTTTACTTCCAGTTCTGTTCCCCGTTCTCATCATTGCACAAAGAGATCATAATTATCATGAAACTCAAAACTCATAATAATTTTTAGTACGCAACTCTTAGCAAACAGAGAAAAAAAAGTAAAACGTAAACACGGTGCTTTTAACTGTCACGAGCGCGCGCAATTCGAGTTAATTTCACAGTCATTGAAAGCGTTACGTCATATCAGCGACATGGCGTCTGTCGCTCAACTACTTTTCTTCGTGAGTAAATAATTAGGGCATTTATTACTACTATTATTATAATTAATATTATCATTATTTGTCATTATTATTATTATCATTATTACTATTATCATCATTATTAATATCATTATCATCATCATCATCATCATCATGATACTATTTCCTTATCATCATAATCATAATCATCATCATTATCATTATCATCATCATCATTATCACCATAATCATTATGAACATCATTATCATTAATATTAACGTTATCTATTACTACTATTATTATCCTTATTATCATCATCATCATTACTATTTCATTATTATCATCATAATTATAATCATCATCATTATCATTATCATCATCACCATCACCATCATCACCATTATCATTATCAATATCATTATCATTCATCAATATCATTATGCATTATCATATCATCATTATCAAATCATTATCATTAGATCAGAACTATAAACTGTAAACATTCTCGCTCAATTCTTTTAATCGAAGCCATTTACTATCTATAATTACCCATAATAAACAAATCATAAAACGGCAGTAAAGATAAACGAAAGATGGTGGACAAGGAACATCAATAATTCGAGGAGGTGGGATAGAAACATAAAGAAGAGGAAGAAGAAGGAGGATAAAATAGAGGGATTGGGGAGAATGAGAGAGAGTTGATGAATGAAGAAGAGGGAGGAGAAGGGGAGATGGAGGAAGAGAGAAGTAAGGAGAAGAGGAGGAGAAGGTAGGGCGGGGGGGGGGGAGAAGTGAGAGTAAGGAAGAGAGAAAGGAGAGAAGAAGGAAAAAAAGGGGAGAGGAAGAGGGGGATGGAAAGAAAGAGAAAAGAGGGAGAGACTTGAAAAGGAGGGAGGAAGGAGAAAGGAAAAGAGGGGGAGAAAAGAGGGAGAGGCAAGGGTAGGATAAATGAAGAGGAAGAAGGATAGAGAGAGAGGGAAAAGGGGGGAGAAAAAGGGAAAGACCTGGTAGGGAAAATGAAGGAGAGAGAGAGAGAGAGAGAGAGAGAGAGAGAGAGAGAGAGAGAGAGAGAGAGAGAGAGAGAGAGAGAGAGAGAGAGAGAGAGAGAGAGAGAGAGAGAGAGAGAGAGAGAGAGAGAGAGAGAGAGAGAGAGAGGAAAGAAGAGAAAGAGAAAGAAAGAAGAGAAAGAAAGAAAGAAAAAGAAAGAAAGAAAGAAAGAAAGAAAGAAAGAAAGAAAGAAAAGGGGTGAGAAGAGAGATAGCGAAAGGTAAAGATAGGTAAAGTAAATGAGGAAGAAGAGAGAGGAAGGAAAGAGGGAAAGGAGAGGAGGGAGGGGGCGGGGGGGGGAGAGGACCCATTGCAACAACGACCGGAGCAACGACGGCAGCGACACCCGAGTTACGTCAATTGCAACTCTGTCCTGCAACGGTCTCGTGCGCAGGCGTGAAAGTTTTACCGCTTTGGGGAGGAGAGGGGAGGGGGTAGAGGGAGAGGGGGAGGGGGTGAAAGGAGAGAGGGGAGAGGAGGGGGAGGGGGTAGGAGGGGGGAGAGGAGAGGAGAGGGAGGGGGTAAAGGGAAGGGAGAAGGGGAGGGGAAAGGGAAGAGGGGAGGGGGAGGGGGTGAAAGGAAGAGGGGAAGGGGGAGGGGGGAAAGGGGAGAGGGGGTGAAAGGGAGAGAGGGGAGAGGGTGAGGAGGTAAAGGGAAGGGAGGAAGGGGAGGGGGTAGGGGAAGGGGGAGGGTGAGGAGGTAAAGGGAAGGGAAGAAAGGGGAGAGAGGGAAAGGGAGAGGGAGGAGGGGGTAGAGGGAACGGGAAGGGGGGGAGGGGGTGAAAGGAGAGAGGGAGAGGGGGAAGGGAGTAAAGGGAGGGAGAGGGGAGAGGGGGAGGAAGGAAAAGGAGGAGGGGAGAGGGTGAAGGGAGGAAGGGAGGGGTGAAGGGAGAGAGGGGAAAAGAAAAGGAGAGGAAGAGCAGGTAAATAGAAGAGGGAGGGCGGCAGAGGAAGAGGTGAAGAAAAAAAGGGGGAAGGAGATAATGGAAACAGGGAAAGGTCCAGGAGCAAGAGGAGAGGGGAAGAGGGGGAGGGGAAGAATTGGGAGCGTGGGTGATGGAAGGGGTGGACATGGAGAGAGGGAACGAATGACTGAGAAAGAATGGTGGGAGGGAGGGGGGAGGTACGAATGGGGAATAAGATAGAGACGGTGGATGAGAAGACGGAGAAATGTATAGACACAAAAACAAACAAACAGACAAAACAAACAGACAGACCACAAACACAAACAAGCAATAACAAGACAGACACGCAAACAAACAAACAAACAGACAGAGAACACAACAAACAAACAAACAAACAAACAGACATATATAGATTAATACACACAAACCCAAGGCAAACACGAACACGCATAATCTCAGTTACGCAATAACGAAAGAACATTCACCAGTACAGAACATCCATTTTCTCTTCAGCTGTTCACCTTTCATGGCCGTTGAATTTGTTCATTTTCTCTCATTTTCTCCAAAGTATTCCATTTGCTCAAATTAGAAGTAAAAGAGAATTAAAAAATTTATGTAAAAAATAAAAGAAATAAGAAAAAATTGTGAAGTAAAAATTTGCTCAATTAGAAGTAAAAGAATGTAAAAAATAAAAGAAATAAAAAGAAAATTGTCATTATCGTTATTATCATTGCTAAACAAATTACAATATTTTTTGGACATTATGGTCACTATAACAAAATGATAATAATAACGATTATTGATTAATAAATGGTTGAATTCCATTTAATCTAGAGTTCTATTTTTAATTATCTTTTATGCGTGTGACATTGAAATGAAGATAAGTAGATAGACTGACAGGTAAATGAACTGATAAACAAACAGAGAAACAAAGAAATGGACAAACCGTGTGAGACAGACAGGAAAAAGACAACAGAAGACAGTAAACAAACAGAAGAAAATAGAAGAGAAGAAGAAAAATACACAAAAACACGTATGTAGCAAGAAAATGGCAGAGAAGAAACCCAAAAAACAAACAATATATAATACAATAAAAAACAAAATAACTCTAAAGAATAAACAAATAAACAAAGAACAAGAAAGAGGAAAACAACAATAACCAAAAGGAATGAGAGAGAAAATAATGAGAGAGAAAATAAAAATCCCATGTCGAGGTCCCGTTATCAGACAAGACCTTACACGCACTCTCCCTCAGCCTTGCGGGGCGTCGAGTCACGGGCAGAGGAAGGAAAGAAGAGCAAAGGGAGAGAAAAGAAAAGAGAAAGAGGGGAGAGGGCGGTAGGTTGAATAGGAAAGGGAAGGGGGGGGGAAGGGAGGAAGAAGTCCAAAGGAAGAGAAAAGAGAAAAGAGAAAGAGGGGAGAGGTCGGTAAACTGAAAAAAGGTAGGAAGGAGGGGGGAGGGAGGAGGGAGGAAGCGAGAGGGAGGGAGGGAGGGAGGGAGGAAGGAGGAAGGGAGGGAGGGAGGAAGTGAGGGAGGTAGAGAGCGATTGGTACAAGGGAGGGAAGAGAGAGGGAGAGAGGGAAGGAAGGTAAGGAGAGATGGTGGTAGACATAGAAAGCTAGAGGAAAGGAGGGAAAGGAGAGAGGACGAGAGGGTGGTAAAACTAAAAAGGAGGAGAGAGAGGGAAACAAAGTGATAAACCAGAGAAGGAGGGAGAGGAAAGAAAGACGAAGAGAGGGGAAGAGACGAAGCGGCGAGAGGGGGAGGAGGTGAGGGAGGGAGGTAGAAAGAATATTACATAGTTAAAAAATAATAATTGTCGGGTGAAGGGCTTTATGCTGCTTGTTATGCTATCGTGTTTTTATGCCTTTTTATGGTTGTTTTAGAACCTATTTGTTATGGTGGAAAAGAACATTTACCTCGACCGTGTCTGTCCGTTTGTCTTTACACATGCACA
>NW_020872698.1:425418-434107 GCF_003789085.1 Penaeus vannamei
AAGACTTCTACCACCAAATAGAGAAACAAAAGAGAAGAACGAGAGATGCCCCACGCGCATGCGATACACACACACCCTCTCCTGACACGATAGGCCGCTAGCAATTCGCCTACGCACTATCATCGACACAACCAATATATATGCGCGTCGTGGGATAGAATATGATCAGAGACTGCACAACACTGTGGACTCACTAGCTACGACGTCTGTAGATGAGTGTGTATGTCTCGAGTATAGTAAAGATAATGGAGTGTATAGTCTGGTGTGAGAGATATGAGTACTTCCTCAGTATAGCGAGAAAGTCTGATGGATTGGAGTTAATATCGTTGATAAGAAGAGAGAAAACTATTTGTGAATGTAGCCATTTTTCGTAGATTTTATAATAGAGTTTATCTTTTACTTTATCTATTTAGTTTTGCATAATTTTCAGGCGCTATAACCACAATCAAGAACAATCTATTGATAACAGAAACAAAAGAACACAACAAAAATGCAAGTAATAAAGATATATTGTAACTAATTATTATCACTCGATTCGATAAAATGCCATAGCGAGCAGGAGAGAGAAAATATGACATTAGGAAATTGCAGACGAGCTTATAATGGCAAATATGTCTTTTGGGCCAGTCGCACCCCCCCCACTCCCTCATCCTCTACCCCCCCCCTCCACTCCGGGTAAAGTCTGCCCCCTCCCTCCCCTCCCTCTCGCCCCTCCCTGTCTTCCCAGCGCGTTCTGTCTCCTCTTTCATTTCTTTTAAACACTCTTATCCCTTCTGAAGAGGAAGGAGGAGAGAGGAGAGAAGAGAGAGAGAGAGAGAGGAGAAGTGTGAGCAAGTAAATGAATGATAAGAGAAGTGAGATGAGAGAGAATGGAATAATAATGATTGATAATAATCATTGCGATAAATAGACAATGACACGAAGCGAGAAGATGGGGGGAGAAGTGAGACGGAGGAATAATGATAACGATGATGAATGAGAGTAGAAAGAAGATAGAGAATAAATAGAGTGATGAGAAAAAAAATAGAGTATGAGATAAGAAGATGAGAGAATGATAGAGATTAGATGTAAGATGTAATAATGAGAGTGTGAGATATGAAAGGCGAAGTAGAGATGAGAAGAGAGATGAGAGAAGTGAGAGAGAGAGCAGAAGATAATTAGAGAGAGAATCGAGAGAGTGCTGAAAGTGAGAGATGAAGATAGAGAGAGGAGTAGAGCAGAAGAGAGAGAGTAGAGAGAGCAGAGAGAAGTAGAAGAAGTGAGAGTGAGAGACGATGAGCGAGAGATGAAAGAGAGCTGAGAGAGGAAGAAGTGAAGAATCGAAATGTAGTCAAATAAGTGAAAAGAATAGCAAATTCAGGAAGATTTAGAACATTATCACAGTGACTATATGACTTGAAGAGATAGAATCAGAGAGGATGACTATATCAGAGAGGGATAGCAATGGAAGTGAAACGAACAAATAACACCCTCGAAGCGCCAAGCAACAAGCAAAGACCACGCGACAATATGAAACCACACACTCTCAAGCAAGATGACCTAAGAAAAAGATGGAGACAAACTCCACGAATAGATAAAGCACCTCCACTAGCAACACTCACACAGCCACCAGGGCAAGTAATGCAGTGACACAAGAGAGATAACCATGAGTTAAACTCCAGAAGAGAATGAATGATCACTCCCCATGTAACTTTCTCATGTATGACTCGTACTTCGCGACGTACACTTATCATGACTCCTCTCTACTGCGCGTCCTATATCATAACTCTCACGTCCACCTCTGTCTCTACCTCTCACCGCATCTCCTACCCAATCAACTACTCAATCTCACAGCATCGTCTCGTCTGTCTGATCTGCGATCTCTCTATTACTCTCCTTCTCTCTCTCTCTCTCTTCTCCTCTCCTCTCTCTCTCTCTCTCTTCTCTTCTCTTCCTCTCTCTCTCTATCTCTCTTGTTTGTCTGTCTGTCTCTCTCTCTCTCTCTCTCTCTCTCTCTCTCTCTCTCTCTCTCTCTCTCTCTCTCTCTCTCTCTCTCTCTCTCTCTCTCTCTCTCTCTCTCTCTCGCCCTCTCTCTCGCTCTCTCTCTCCTCTCGCTCTTCTCTCTCTCTCGCTCTCTCTCTCTCTCTCTCTCTCTCTCTCTCTCTCTCTCTCTCTCTCTCTCTCTCTCTCTCTCTCTCTCTCTCTCTCTCTCTCTCTCTCTCTCTCTCTATCTCTTCACTTTTCTCTCTCTCTATCTATCTATCTTTCACTTTCTTTCTCTCTCTTACTCACTTACCCACTCATGCACACGCGCTCACTCTCTCTCCTCTCCTCTCTCTCTTTATCTATCTCTCTCTCTCTCGCTCTCTCACTATCTGCCTATCTATCTATTTATCTACCTACCTGTCTATTTACCTATCTATCTATCCACCTCTCTGACTCCCTCTCTCTGCAATTTTGTCCTTTTACCCTCCTCCTCTTATCGACGCGTTGCCAAAAGCAGTGATACCGCGAGAAAGGGAGCGCCATTTTTTTCTTTTTTTTTGTATTTTCGCAAGAGACGAGACCAAAAATCAGCTAAGACTGGATCTTCGCAGCGTCTGAATGGAGATGATACTGATAATACTATTAGTAATAGCAGTAATAGCAGCAGAATAAGGAAAAGGAAAATGTCCTGACCACCCAAACTAGCACTTTAACACAGCCTTGCCGATTCTCCTTCGTCCGAACACCTTAAAGCGGCGCTGGCCTCGGCGGACAGAGGAGGATCGAGAAGCGTGGGATCGATAGAGTAACCGACCACAACAACTTGAGGAAATTGAATGGCGGAACACTTTACTACGCTGATAAATTAGCAGAAAAATAAAACAGTGGTTTATACGAAACTGTTGTTCCCTTATTATTATTATTTCTTTTTTGTATGTCTATGTTTGTACAATAGTTTTTTTTCTGTTTGTCATGGAAGTTTCGAATTTCCTTTGGAAGTTATTTAAAAATAGCTGATAAAAAGGCGTTACCAGAATTCTCTTTAGGATAATACTAAACGGACTGCATTTTGATATCGAAACCATAATTAACAAGGGAAGGAAAGCAAAGGGGCGTGGTCTTGCCTCTTCTGCACGCAACACCGAAGCCGGCAGAAGCTCAAGAGAAACCAAAAATGAACTAAATTGAAGAAAAAAAAAAGTTGCGCGTCTATAAATAAAAAATGACCCACAAATCACGATGATGAATAACATTCTAAATGAAATTACTCGAAATTGGAGATCCGTCTCAACGATTCGCTTCGTTGGCAACATATGTATATAAATAGACATAATAAATACAAGAAAACAATATAAACTATATATAATAAATACAAGAAAATAATATAAAATAGACATAATAAAAAGAAAATAATATAAAATAGACATAATAAATACAAGAAAATAATATAAAATAGACATAATAAAAAGAAAATAATATAAAATAGACATAATAAATACAAAATAATATAAAATAGACATAATAAATACAAAGACATAATAAATACAAGAAAATAATATATAACATATAAATACAGAAAATAATATAAAATAGACATAATAAATACAAGAAAATAATATAAAAAGACATAATAAAATACAAGAAAATAATTAAAATAGACATAATAAATACAAGAAAATAATATAAAATAGACATAATAAATACAAGAAAATAATATAAAAGACATAAGAAAAATAATAAAATAGACATAAAATACATAATAAAACATAATAAATACAAAGAAAATAATATAAAATAGACATTAATAAATACAAGACAGACATAATAAATACAGGAAAAAATATAAAATAAACATAATAAATACACAAGAAAAATAATAAAATAGCATATAAATAAAGAAAATAATATAAAATAGACATAATAATACAAGAAAATAATATAAAAATAGACAATAAATACAAGAAAATAATATATAAAGACACAGACATAATAAATAAAAATAATATAAAATAGACATAATAATACAAAAGATATGCGGATATCATATACAAACACATCTATACAAAACTTCACCATCAACCCACAATAAACACAAAAAGATATGCGGCTATTCTACATAAACACATCAATACAAAACTTCACCATCAACCCAAAACCGATGAAGATTTCCGAGGCTTCAGGAGCAAATAACACATACGTCAATTTCCCACAACACGGTAACTCAGGGAGAGGCAGCCGAGCACGCCGGACGCAAACGCTCTCACATTACTTACAATTCCAGCCGTTCCTGTTGTGTGTGTGTGTGTGTGTGTGTGTGTGTGTGTGTGTGTGTGTGTGTGTGCGTGTGCGTGTGTTGTGCGTGTGTGTGTGTGTGTGTGTGTGTGTGTGTGTTGTGTGTGTGTGTGTGGTGTGTGTGTGTGTGTGTGTGTGTGTTGTGTGCGTGTGTGTGTGAATATCAACTTTGCCGTTTAAGTGTGTTATATCAAATATTACGTGACAGATTTCTATCAAATGAATTTAGCCTATGTGTATAAAATATATTACCTGATACGGAAGCATTTTACCATCACTTAACGCTGAAGAACTTTCACCCCCTCCCCCAAAAAGAAAAAAAAAAAATAAATAAATAAAAAAAAAATGAAAATAAATAAATAAGTAAATAAATAAAACAAAAGCCACCATCCTGTCTCTTTGCCAGTCTTTATCATGCCATTGCCTAAATAATTATTTCTGACCGCTGACAATACCCAGTTAAAATCAAGGATGAATTCCCACGGGTATCGCACCCACGCAATCCCACAGGGTAAACAGCTGACACATCACGTGACACATGCATTAAACACCCCCCCCCCCTTCGCCCCCCCCCCCAACCCGTAACCTTCCTTCCTCCTAACCTGATCTGGTCATTCTTGTTTTTATTTTTGTTTTGATTTGCTTAGATTTGTTTTGTTTTGGGTATGATATTATTTCTTCTCTCTTTCTATCTCTTTCTCTCTTTTATTTTTTTTCTCTCTCTTTTCTCCTTTACATAAATATAAGCACAGCCAATTTGGATAGATGCTATAACATCTTACCCTGGCAATTTTACAGGACATGTACACTGGTCTGTAAATAGATTTTATCAAATCAAATCAAACCAACCAATCTCTCTCTCTCTCTCTCTCTCTCTCTCTCTCTTCCTCTCTCTCTCTCTCTCTCTCTCTCTCTCTCTCTCTCTCTCTCTCTCTCTCTCTCTCTCTCTCTCTCTCTCTCTCTCCTCGCCCTCTCTCTCTCTCTCTCCGCCCTCTCTCTCTCTCTCCGCCCTCTCTCTCTCTCTCTCTCTCCGCCCTCTCTCTGCTCTCCTCGCCCTCTCTCTCTCTCCCGCCTCTCTCTCTCTCCCGCCCTCTCTCTCTCTCTCCCGCCCTCTCTCTCTCTCTCCGCCCTCTCTCTCTCTCCCCCCTCTCTCTCTCTCTCCCCCCTCTCTCTCCCTCCCTCCCTCTGTCTCTTCTCTCTTTTATCTATCTTTTCTCTCCCCCCTCCCTCTCTCCCTCTTCCCCTCCCTTCTCCCTCCCTCCTTCCCTCCCACCCTCTCCCCCCTCTCTCTCCCCTCCTTCCCTCCCCCCTCTCTCTCCCTCCTCCCTCCTTCCCTCTCTGTCTCTCTCCTTTTATTTTACCCCGCCCCCCTCTCTCTCTCTCCCTCCCTTTCTTGCACTTTTCGCTCAGTCTGTGTATTGACCGTGCTTGCGTATATCGATTTCCTTTGCAAGCAACGTCTTCCGTGCCTTTGTCTCCCTTTGCTTTCACTCGTGTCTTTCATCTTTTTTTGGTGTTAGATTTTTTTCATAAGACTTCGTTTTTACTTCGCCTTTACTCCTTTTCTACGTTTTGTTGTTGTTGTTGTTATTGTTATTGTTTTTGTTTCTGTTGTTGTCCTCCTTTGTCCTCCTCCTTCTTTTTTCTTTCCTCTCCTTCACCCTCTTCCTCTGAATATTCTCCTCCCTCCTCCCATTCCCCTCCTCCTCCCCTCCCCCTTTCCCCCTCATTTACTCACCAGCTGAACGAAGTGATGGATATTCTGCTGCACCTGCGGCACCCACTGCCTCATCACAGCGAAGACGTGGGCGGTGGGTGGTGGCGCAGCAGAGAAGAGCACCCACTACAGTTGGGTCGAAGAAGGAGAGGTCCCGGCGGGCGCACTGGCCACACAGGGGGGAGTCCACGGGGGGTGGTCACGGGGGCACTCCTGCGGGGGCTTGCCTGTGTTGGGGTGAAGGGGGAGGGGGGGGGGGAAGGGGAGAGTGAGTGAGACGTTGAAGATGGAAAATGGTTGTGTTTCTTTTTACATCATTACCAGTTTTATCTGAACTTTTTTTATCATTATTATTATATTAATCATATTATCAGCATTAATGTTATCATCATTGTTATCATTATTATCATTATTACTATTATTATCGCTATCATCATCATAATTATCCTTATTTTAGTGTTTATTTTGTCTTGCTTTAGTTATGGCGTTTTTTTAATGATTTCATATATCTATGTCAGTAATATCATTATAATTGGTTATGAATAAAAAAAAATCCATTATTACAATCACTCTTTTGATTATTATTATTATAACAGTTATGATATTGCCACAAAACCATCATTACCATTATCACTGTTGCTGTTCACATTATCCCTAATATCATCCCTCCTTCATTATCATCATTATCCTCCTCCTCCCTTCCCATCCTTTCTCCTCCACCACCACCCTTCTCCCTCTTCTCCTGACGTAATGACATCCATCCGGACTTCTGAAGAATTCCTCTTTCTCCACCTCTACCTCTTCCTCTTCCTCTTCCTCATTCTCTTTCTCCTTCTCCCCTCCTTCTACTTTCTCCTTCTCCTTCTCTATTCCTTCTCTCTTCTCCTCCTCCTCCTCATCCTCCCCTTCTCCTATTCCTCTCTTTCCCTCCCTCCTTCTCTTCTTCTTCTCCCCACTATCTACTCCACTGCCATTTCTCTCTCTTCCTCCTTCTTTCTCCCTTTCTCCTCGTTCCACTCCCCTTCCCCTCCTTTCTGCTACACCACTTCCCTCCTCCATCTACTCTTATCCCTAACCTTCTCTCCTCCTACTTTCCTTTCCTTCCTCCTACTTTCCTTTTTCTCCACGCCCTTCCTCGCTCTTGGCCTCCCACTCCTCCCAATCTTCCTCTATCTCCTTCTCCTTTCTTCCTCCTCCTCCTCTTACCTCTCTCTACTTCATTTCACCTCCTTCCTTCATTTCCATCTCTCCACTCCCTCCACCTTCTTCCACTTCCTCCCGATCCCTCCCCTTCCTTCCTTTTCTACCCTCTTTTCCCCACCCTCCTCCCTCCTCCATCTCCCTCTCCCTCCACCTCTTCCCTCCCTCCTCCCTTCCTACCTCCTTCCTCCTCCCTTCCTTCCCTTCCTCCTTTTTTCCTTTCCTTTCCCTCCCCTCCCCCATTTTTCCCTCCCTTCCTTCTCCTCCATTTCTCTCCCTCCCCTCCCCCTCCCTCCATTCCTCCCTCCTCCTACCTCCTCCACCTTCCCCTTCCCCCTCCCCCCTCCCCCCTTCCCCTGCCCCTGCCCCTCACCTCGTAGGAGAGACGACGGAGGCGGCGATGACGTCCCTCCTGCCCTGACGAAGTCCTTCCGAAGAGGTCCTGCAGCGGTTGGCGGAGAGCGAGCGCTGGCCTCGGGGCATGCGGCGGGCTGGGGGGCAGGGCGGGGAGGCGGGCCACGGGCGGCACGGCAAGGTCAGGCTGGGCTTCAGGATGACCTCGGACGAACTGAGAGTCGCGAGTGTTCGCAGCCGTCGGCGCTGTAGCGGCCGCTGTCCTCCAGGCGGGAGCCATCTCTGCGGGAGGGAGCGAGGGTCGGATTATTCCTCTACTCATTTCTACTCTACTTTACTCTACTCTTTCTTTCTTTAATCACTCTTTCATCAATTCACTTGTTTGCTTATTTATTTAAACTATTTGTCCAAAGATTGATGTACAAAGTTGACCGAAGCCAAGCCAAACCAGACGAACAAAGGCAAATCCATTCCATACAACGATACCAAATCCATTCCAAATATTCCCTACAAAACCAAACACTGCTATACTAAAAGCGCAGGAAAAACGTGGCGTTTCGAACCCGTCGGATCTCCTCATCGGGAGAATATTAGTCCATTTCAATTTTTTAATACTTAAGATGAGGAAATCGGCAATTCGAAATCTCAATATTGGTTATTTTTTTGATGTAGCGGGATTTATTCTTTATGTGTAGACTCGTTACAGGGTTTGGATTTGGCTCGGTTACTTTTTTTTTTTTTTTTTTTTCCTTTTTTTGCTGTAGTGGGATTTATCTATATGTGTAGACTCGTTACATGGCTTGGATTTAGCTGTTACTTTTTTTTCTTTCTTTCTTTTTTTTCCTGAAGCAGGATTTATTCTGTTACAGGGTTTAGATTTGGCTCGGTTATTATCATTATTTATCATTTTATTTTATCTTATTTTTTTGCTGTAGCGGGATTTATTTTATGTATGTAGACAGGTTTTAGGGTTTGGATTTAGCTCATTGTCTCACCTGTCCACCTCGCTGCCCAGATCACTGCCGCCGCTCCCACGCCCGCTGCTGCTATGGTCACTGTTCGAGTCACTGTCATAGCCCCCCGGCGGCGGGTACTTCCCCACGTGGGCGGGGTACTGCTGGGTGTACTGTGGTGAGGGAGAGTGGTGCGTGCGAAGCGGGG
>NW_020872699.1:0-10000 GCF_003789085.1 Penaeus vannamei
TTTATCATTATTGTTATTATTATCATTAGTTTATATTATTGTTATTATCATTATCATCATCACTATCATTATTGTGATCATAATAACAATGATGATGACAATAATTCTTCTCTTTACTATCACTATTGTTATTCTATTATTATCATCATTATCATTTGTATTGCTATAATTGGGAGTAGTATCACTATTATTATCATCATTACTACTATCATCATCATCATCGTCATCTGCAGCAGCATTATAATTACAATCATCATTATCATTATCATTGTAATTATCATTATCATCAACAGCATTATTATTACTATTATCATTATCGTCATTATTATTATTATCATCACCATCATCATCAACATCAGCGTTATTATTACTATCATCATTATCATCATTATTATTATTATTATCATCTCCATCATCATCAACATCAGCATTATTATTACTATCATCATTATCATTATCATCATCATTATCATCATAATGGCATCGTAACTACAATCATTATTGCTCATTATTCTAGTTATCATTTGTTTCAATTACTCACTATTGCTGATATGATTTTTTTTTTTCATAATCGATGAAAAGTTATTTTAAGATGATCAGAGATTTGTTTTTGTCCTTTTGTTTGTTTGTTTTGTTTATCTGCTTGTTTTTTTTTCTTTAAAATGTTCTTAGACATGGAACTCAACATTATAACAATGCTGAACATGTGTGATGGGGATTTTAGTATGAGGAATATAAAGATTGCAATGGCAAAAATGATCAAAATTTTACAGGGAATGGTGATCATATATCAGACACGCTGAACGTCCCGCACACAAATAATCAAACACACACACACATACACGCAAACACACACACACTAACACGCATACACATGCCGTAACATTTAACATGCGTGTGCGCGCACAAAAAAAAAAAAAAAAAAAAAAAAAAAACACGCGCGCGCACGCGCGCTGTAGCATTTAACATACTTGCGCGCACATAAAGACACACACACACACACGCTTTATCATTTAACACACGTACGCGCATACAAAACACACACACAAACTCAGACACACAAACACTTACACACATATGCCGTAGCATCTAACACACGCGCGAACACAAAGACACACATACACTTACCGACACACACACACGCACACACACTCGCCCGCGCTCACGCCGTAGCTCTGAACACACGTGCGCACACACAAACACACACACACACACACGCAGATACACAGAGAACGTACGCATATGAGACAGAAAAAAAATCTATTATTGGCTAATACCTTAGTCTCCCCTCTGATACCCCCCCCCATTGAGGGTAAAGTGTCGGATAACTGGTAACAATGAGATCATGGGGGGGAGGGGGGAGGGGGGGGGAGTCGGAAGGGAGGGAGGGGAAGAGGGAGAGAGAGGGGAGGACAGAGAAGGAAGTGAAGGGGAAGGCGAGTGAGAGGGGGGGAGGAGAGGGGAATGGAGGATAGGAGAAAGAGGAAAGGGAAGGGAATGGAGGGAAGAGAAAGAGAAGGAGGAAGGGGAGAGGGAGAGGAGAAAAAGGAGGAGGGAGGGAAAAGAGGAGAAAGAGGCGGAGGGAGGAGAGGGAGGAGGTCAGGAGGAAGGAGGAAAGGGCAGACTAGAGAAAGGGGAGAGAGAACAAAAAGGAGGAGGAAGATAAAAAATGAGGAGAGAGAGAAGGAGAGGAGGAGAGAGGAGAAAAAGAGAAGTAAGGAGAGAAAGGTGAAAGCGGTGGAAGGAGGTGAGAGAAAAGAAAGAGGAAGAGAGAAGGAGAGAGAGAGGGGAGAGAGGAGGAGGGAGGAGAGAGAAGATAAGAGGAGGGAGGAGAGAAGAGAAAGAGGAGGGAGGAGAGGAGGAGAGAGGAGAAAGAGGAGGAGGGATGAGAGAGAGGAGAGAGGTGTGAAACGAGAGGTGAGATAGGAGAGGAGGGATAGAGGTAAAGAGAGGATGGAAGAAAAGGAAAGAAGAGAGAAAGAAAGAGAGGAAGGGAGAGGAGAGAAAAAGAGACGTAGAAAAGGGAGAACGAAGGAAGAGGTAAGGATGAGGAGAACGAGAAATGATGGGAAGAAGGATAAAGAGGAAGAGGAAGAGGAAAATCGGAATAAGAGAAGTAGGAGAAAGGGGAGGAAAAAACGGAAGAGGAAGAGGAAAAAGAGATGGGCGACGAAATGATGGAAGAGAAGTAGGGAAACGAAAGGAAGGAGAGGAAGAAAAAACACGCAAAAAAGAGATAGGAGACGAAAAAAAAGTCGAGCACGAAAGGAAAAAGGAGGAAGAGATAGAGAAGGAGAGGGTGGAAGGAGGAGAGGAGGAAGACCAAAGGAAAGAAGAGAAGTAGAGGGACGAAAGGAAGAAGAGGAGATAGAGGAAGAGAGGAGAAGGGGGGGGGGAGCCAGCGCGTTTCCGGATCAACCACATTACGGGGAAGATTAACAGGAAAGCAAACCAGGCAGAACAAACACTGATTTCGGAAGCAGATATGGCGAGTCTCCTTCAACGCACACGCACACACGCACACACGCACACACGTTTCACGCACGCACGCAACACACACACACACACACGCACGCACGCACGCACACACGCACGCACACGCACGCACTACACGCACGCACACACACACACACACACACACGTGCATATGCGTATATTCGTGTGTGTGTTTGTGTATGTGCGTGTGTGTGTGTGTGTGTGTGTGTGTGTGTGTGTGTGTGTGTGTGTGTGTGTGTGTGTGTATCTGTGTGTGTGTGTACGAGAGTGATTGCGCGTGTGTGAGTATAAAGAAACAGAGAGGCAAAAGGGTATTTAAATTAAGATATAAATATAGTCATCATACTATAATCATAATAATCGAAATTACTGTATTTTCATTTTTCTTTATATAATCACCACCATCATTAATATTGCCTCTAGTACTACATCTTTATTGCTGTTAGGATTGTTATTTATTTCACTATCATCATTATCTTTATTATCATCATCATCATCAGTATCCACTGTTTTAATTTTAATTTTCATTATTTTCAATATCTTGTATTCATTATCAAGACCATTTTTACAATCACTATCATTAATCATTATCATCATTTTATTATTATCTTATCATATTATTATTATATTATAATTATTGCCAATACTGTCATTCTTATTAATATCATGTCTCTGTTATCATTGTTATCAGTATTATGAATAATATTAGTCGTTACTGTCATTATTATCATTTTTATCATTATCACTGTCCCTTCTCATCATGAACCTTGTTATTCTTATTTCTTTCATTGTCATTATCACTGTTATTACCATCTTTTATTATAATTATCCTTAACATCATTTCTTATCATCGTTATTACTATCATTTATCATTCGTGTTGTGCATTGCGATTTTTTATCTGTCTTATCTATGCTTCTTGTTTCGTAATCATTGTTTTCTTAATCTTCTGCATGTTGTTTAGATTTAATGTGTTTGTAATATTCGTCTATCTAAATATCGAATGTATATTTTTCTATGTATGTATTTATTTCTGTATCTTTTGACTAAGACGTACACACACACACACACACACACACACACAAGCACAAACACATGTACACACCCAAGCACAAACACATGTACACACACACACACACACACACACACACAAGCACAAACACATGACACACACATACACACATGCACACACACACACACACACACACAAGCACAAACACATGTACACACCCAAGCACAAACACATGTACACACACATACACACATGCACACACACACACACACACACACACACACACACACAAGCACAAACACATGTACACACACATACACAAACACATGCACACACACATACACACATACACACAGATACACATACCCACCTTCGATACATGCTAGAGGCTTTTCACACAAAAACACTCAAGCCAGATTAACCCTTTCTCTCTCTCTCTCTCACTCTCTCTCCCCTCTTCCCTCTCTCCCCTCTTCCCTCTTCCCTCTTAGCCCCCCCCTCTCTCTCCTGCCTCCTTCCCTCTCTCTCTCTCTCTGTCTCTGTCTCTCTCCTGCCTCCGTCCTCTCTCTCTCTCGCTCCCTCCCTCTTAGCCCCCCCCCTCTCTCCTGCCTCCTTCCCTCTCTCTCTCACTCTCTCCTGCCTCCTTCCCTCTCTCTCTCTCCTCCTCCTTCCCTCTTCTCTCTCTTCTCTCTCGCTCCTCTCTCTTCATTCCCTCCCTCCTCTCTCTCTCCTTTCCTCCCTCCCCCCCCTCTCTCTCTCTCTCTCTCTCTCGCTCCTCTCTCCCCCCCCCTCTCTCTCTCCGTGGTAAACCCCCTTCACACTGACCCTCACTCACGGCTAATACACCGTTAATAACCCCTAACTACGCTCTCTCGTTGAGGATCACACAGGTGCGCTTTCAGGTTGGGGAAGGGAGGGGGGTGGGGGGTGGAATGGGGGAGGGAGAGGGGAGGTGGAATGGGGGGAGGGAGAGGGAGGTGGAATGGGAGGGAGGGAGAGGGGGGGTGGAATGGGGGTGGGTGGAATGAGGGGAGGAGGGGGGAGGTGGAATGGGGGGGGGGAGGGAGGTGGAATGTGGGGAAGGGGGGGTGGTGGAATGGGGGAGAGGGAGGTGGAGGAGGTGGGGTGGGAGGAGGGAGGTGGAATGGGGAGGGGGTGGTGGAATGGGGGAGGAGGGAGGAGGGGGGAGGGGTGAGGGGATGGGGGGGAGGGGGTGGAAATGGGGGAGGGAGAGGGAGCGGAATGGGGGTGGGTAGGAGGGGAGGGAGAGGGGGAGGTGGAATGGGGGGGGAGGGGAGGTGGAATGGGGGAGGAGGGGGGGAGGTGGAATGAGGAGGGAGGGAGGGGAGGTGGAATGAGGGGGAAGGAAAGAGGGGTATGGAATGGGGGAGGGAGAGAGGGAGCGGAATGGTGGGAGGGGGAGAGAAGAGAGTGGAATAGGGGAAGGGGAAAGGGGAGAGGGGGAAGAAAGAGGGGAGGTAGAATAAGAAGAAGGGGAGAGGGAGACGAGAAATAAGGGGACAGGGAGAGGGTGAGGAGGACTTGGGGAGGGGAAAGGGAGAGGGGAAAGGGAGAGGGGGGAAGGGAAAGAAAGTGGGGAGTGGAAAGGGGGAAGCGGAAGGAGAAGAGAGAGGATATGAGAGAAGGAATGGAGATCGGAAAGAGGGGGAAAGAGAGGAAGAATAGGAGAAGCGAAGAGGAACAGAAGAAGAAGAGGGGAATGGAGAGAAGAGAAGGAGAGGAGAAATGGAGGCGGAGGAGAGGAAGAATGTGGGAGGGAGTGGTGGAGAGAGGGATAGGGGGAAGGGAAAGGGAGAAGCGGGTAGAGGAGAAAGGGGAAGAGAGGTAGAGGGAGAGAGGAATGAAGGGAAAAGGGAGATGAGGTTAATCACCATTTCTGACTCTCATTAGTATCAGCATTAATATCATCATCGTTATCATGAATTTCGTTATCAACAATCTTATCAAGCCCTCCGCATTATGCACATCATTATCATCCTCTTTGTTATCATCATCATCATCATCATTATTCACATTATCATTATGGTCACTCTTATCATCACTATCATCGTTATCATCACCGTTCTCATTTCTTTTAATGATTGTTATTATCGACAATATCATCACCGTCATTATTATCAATTGCTAGAGTGTGGCCATTACCCCCCCCCCCCTAATCCACTAGCAGAAGAAAGCGAAAGGGAATAAGCGATTAATCCGATAATTGCTTATTCCCCTTTCGCTTTCTGCTCACTTACCCCCCCCCCCCACCCCTCTCGGTGTATCTTTATGTCTATCCATTTCTCATTTTCTCTATTAATCAACGTATATGTATATCTATTTCTTACTCCTCTTTGTCTGTCTCTCTTTTATTCTTCTCTCCGCGTTTCTATCGTTCTTGCTCTCTGTTCTCTCGTTCTCCCCTTTTTTTATCTGTTTATCGGCCTTTCTTCTCTCTTGCATCCCTGTCTTTCATCTGCTCTTTCTCTTTCTCTCTCTTTTCTATTAGTCTCTTTCTCGCCTCCATTTCCCCGCCTTCTATCAGTCTTTCTGTCTTTTCTTTCGTTCATTCCTTGTCTATCTATCTGCCTATCGGCCTTTCTCTCTTCTCTCTATGCATCCTCTCTCTTTCATCTACTCTTTCTCTCCCCCTCCCCCCCTCCCTCACCTCCCTCTTCCATCTACTCTTTCTCCCCCCCCCCCCTTCCTCACCTCCCTCTTCCATCTACTCTTTCTCCCCCCCCTTCCTCAACTCTCTCTTTCATCTACTCTTTCTCCCCCCCCCCTTCCTCACCTCTCCCTTTCATCTACTCTTTCTCTTCTCCCCTCTCCTCTCTCTTTCATCTACTCTTTCTCTCCCCCCCCTCCCTCACCTCCCTCTTCCATCTACTCTTTCTCTTCTCCCCTCTCCTCTCTCTCTTTCATCTACGCTTTCTCCCCCCCCTCCCCCGTTCCTCACCTCTCCCTTTCATCTACTCTTTCTCTCCCCCCCCCTTCCTCACTTCTCCTTTCATATACTCTTTCTCCCCCCCCCTTCCCCACCTCTCTCTTTCATCTACTCTTCTCCCCCCCCCCCCTTCCTCACCTCTCTCTTTCATCTACTCTTTCTCCCCCCCTTTCCTCACCTCTCCCTTTCATCTACTTTTCTCTTTCCCCCTCTCCTCTCTCTCTTTCATCTACTTCTCTCCCCCCCCCTCCCTCACCTCCCTCTTCCATCTACTCTTTCTCTCCCCTCTCCTCTCTCTCTTTCATCTACTCTTTCTCCCCCCCTTCCTCACCTCCCTTCCTCACCTCTCCCTTTCATCTACTCTTTTCTCTTCCCCCTCTCCTCTCTCTCTCTTTCCCTCCTCCCTCCTTTATCCTTTCCCCCCTTCCTCACGTCTCTCTTTCATCTACTCTTTCTCCCCCCCCCCCGTTCCTCACCTCTCCCTTTCATCTACTCTTTCTCTTCTCCCCTCTCCTCTCTCTCTCTTTCCCTCCTCCCTCCTTTATCCTTTCCCCCCCAATTCGACTCAATTACAAACAGGAGTGACAACAATACAGGTATTATTCGCCGCATTGTTAGCGTGTTCAAAGGTGCTTCTCCCGCCTGGCAACACTCCTGCAGGTGTTGCCAGCGACTCAAAAGAGATGTGAATGAACAGATTAAAAATAAATAGATCTGTAAGAAATTGGTATGTTGATGAATCCGTTATCGAGGGAAACGGCGCATTTTTTTTTTTTTTTTTGTCTTTTCGAAAAGGAGTTTGTTTATATTTATATTCGAAATTACTTAAAGTTAGTATGTAAGTAGTGTGTATGTCTCTCTATGGCTACGTAGAAATAGATATTTATTGACTACGAAAGAGACAGGGTTATCTAAACAACAACAACAATAATAACAATAATTTACATTGTGGCCCATAGAATAAATTTTAAACAGGAAAACATAGCATTCTCAAAAAAAAAAAAAAAAAAAGTAAATAAAAGTATAGCAACAAATACTAATATACAAACCGAATAACTATAAAATGCCGGACTACTAACCTTACAATCTAATAATAATAATAATAATAAAAAAAAAAAAAAAAAAAAAATCAAGTATAAAGCAGTAGAACACTAACCTCTCAACTGAACGAAAACATATACTTTTAAAACTGTGAAAACAACACGCCATAAACAGCTTTAAAAACGCATAAGCATGAAAAGGAAAACAAAATAAAAATACCTTAACGTCAAGTATGATAAATATAAAACAGCAAACTACTAAACACGAACCAAAACCTGCAAATGTAAGCCTGTAAAACATTAAACATCAAACTCAGTCCAAAAACGCAGGAATATGAAATGGTAAAACAAAAACCATTCATTAAGGTTAAACAATAACCATTACTTTCAAATGCAAAACAAGCTAATTAGAGCATCATGTGCTGACAAGTAACGTACCATAAACCAATTATTATTATCATTATCGATTATCAATATTATTATCCTTATTATTATCATTATTATTATCATTATTATTATTATTATTATTATTATTATTATTATTATTATTATTATTATTATTATTATTATTATTATTATTATTATTATTATTATTATTATTATTATTATTTATTATTATTATTATTATATTATTATTATTATTTATTATTATTATTATTATTATTATTATTATTATTACCATCGTTATCATCATATTATCATCATTATTATCCATATTACTTTTATTATCATTATTCCTAATCAAGCAAGTGAACATAGTGTGATTCACCTCACAACATCATAAATTATTCGATGAACACTTTTTTTTATGGTTGTGTTATCGAAGCGTTGACAAAGACGTTATGATATGGACGAATGAACGAAAAAACTGACCGAAACGTAGTGCTGCTCAAATATTGGCTTATGGGCTAAAAGATTAAATTTAAACACAATTTTTAATGCTTTCAATACTTGTGTAAGGATAATATTTATCTTTCCTTTAGCCAAATGTACAAACCGATTACAGACGGCTATACCTCGCTTTATTAAACTATTTTAGATGCTGTTATATTAATGGATTTATCTTTATAGATGTATTGCACCCAAATCAAATCTGAGTCCCTTAAAAAAAAAAAAAAAAAAAAAAAAAAAAAAAAATCTTTCCCCAGTGGTCGCTCATACTGCGCAGTGCTGTATTTCATTGTATTTTTTTTTGCAAACAACAAAACCTATTTTCCCAATCCCTTCTTTCAACTCAGACTTCGTAACTGACAATCAAGCGAGTGATATTTAAGAAAAGTAACGACAGATTTTAAATTCTGGAGGCCACGCAACGGTTCTCAATCTTGAATGGTATTTTCCGTGGACAAGAAGGTTTGGTTTATTCTATTTATTTGGTTTACTTATTTTTTTACTCGCTACTGCAGGCTATAAGTACTGTCCACTTTAGCTTGCATTCGTGACTTTTGTTTTACACGTAGATGGCTAGTCGGCCGCCAACGACCAAATTAGTAGGCCTACGTGACTCACCTGATATTTCATTTCTTAGCATTTTCAGGATTTTTTTTTATTCTACCAATATCGATGTTATTATTATTATTATTATTATTATTATTATTATTATTATTACTACTACTATTTTTATTATTATTATTATTATTACTACTACTACTACTGTTACTACTACTGATTATTATGATTATTACAATGATGTTGACAATACTAATAGCAATGAAAAATAATCTTTACGAACATCAAGAAAAAGGACAAACATGAGAGATACTTAGTACTAATAATTGATTCCTTGGCCATTAAGCACTGCTGAAACCATCTTTGTGTAAAATACAAGGAAAAAAAAAAAAAAAAAAAAAAAAAAAAAAAAAAAGAAAGACATGGCATGTACCTTTCACCTAACCGACATCCCAACTTGATATTTTGGTTAGTACTTACACAGACATACAGATGTAATTAAGTGACTGCGGTAATTAGTATATCATAAGCCATTTTTAACCTCCATCTCAAATATTTGATATTCTTATTTACGTAATTATAAAGCAGTATTCCGTAAAGTCAGGACTTCTTTGTTCCGTCTTGTTACGAACTTCGAAGAAAGACAGTCAAGTTGGTTTGCAATAAATTTTGAAAGCACAACCCTAGACGTAAAAGGAAAATAAGAGAAAAGTCTGACAACAAGGTCTGAATGTTCTTAAAATAAGACCAAGTCACTCAGTAACTTCTGAATACCCGTTTATACCGACATGAGCAAGACTGAGGAGGGACTGTTCTCTTCTTCCGACCAAAGGGACCGAGCATGCAGTTCTTCCCCGCCCTCAAGCCCGTCACTGCGGAAAAAAAAACCGTAAGGCGGCTTTGAAAACTTGCAACAGCCTTAGGATCGAAGCCGAAGCCGACGCCACGCAAAAGTGCTGTTGGCCTAAAATTGCCCCTCATTTTGATCGATTGAAAGGCTGCGAGACACTTCCAGTTGGATGGATGAATGACGTTTAGTGTAAGATTTTAAAAAAGAT
>NW_020872699.1:25488-27988 GCF_003789085.1 Penaeus vannamei
ACACCCAACACCGAGACTGGAGAATCTGGGCTTGTCACTCGATAGGACATGACATTCTAAAATCCTTTTCTTTAATACCATTTCCTTCGCAAACTAATAATAAGGGTAGTAGAGTAGATGTAAAACGTGATAAATTGATGTGTTCGTTGTGTTTCACGGACACGAAACTACGATACTGATTAATACCTTTATTTTACATGTACAAAGCCTATAATCACATATTTTATACAGAATTCTAGTTGTACAGCAATTTTAACCGTAATAAGAACCTACAAACATGTAAATAAGAGTTTCCTGCGACCTTTTACGAACACCAAGATAAATGACGGAGATACAAAACTCAATGAAAATATTCAATGAAAATATAACCATTAAAAATCATTATTTTCCATCCTTTTTTTGAAAATTGAAGAGACCAAGATGATCGATCATATTCACAAAGCATCCGTAACTTTCGTGACGTCATCAAAATAAATCCCCCAAAAAATAAATTCCAAAAATAGAATCAGACGCCATGACACCTCCGAGTTGCTGCTGATCCAGCCTTTCCCGAGAGAAAATAACGCGTACTCGAGGAAACGACGCAAAAATCAAACGCATTTGTAGCGGTTGGCGTATGCGACGAAAATCACAGAGGGGAAAAAAAAAAAAGAAAAAAAAACTACCTGGTTATAACGGGACGATAGACACTGGCGTATAATCTATTAGAACCAGCAAGAATTATAATGGATAAGCAGGTGGCAACAGGAAGGAATTCGGTTGAAATTTGAATCAGTTTCATCGCGGCTAGGGTGTGCGTGAGTGTGAAAACCGTTTAGCCTTTCTGTCTGCAAAATAACATGGAAATAACGAAACTAAGTGGCGGATAGTGCATTGAAGCCAACAGTGACGGGGAGAACCTGACGACTTGCAGGCCGGACATCCAGTATTTATTAAGGTAAGATATTATCAAAATATGTACGAGATTCAGATTTTCAGGGGGAGAAGCCTCCTGCATAGTGTGGATGTGCATATATGCCCGGACTCGATCCTGGCAAACCAGGCGGTAGGGTTGAAGCTGCCCTTTCGTTACAAAGAAAGTGCATCGCAATTGTAAAGTTATTGAATTGTGTACCTCTGTCTTTCGCCTTCACCCTGTAATTTCCCCGATGCTCGCCATACCCTCCCCTGCTACCGGGGCCCAAATCGTAGCTCTGCATGCGGCGTGAATCACTGCCGGATTCGAATCACGGCGAAAGCTATTGGGAAAGAAGACGTTTCCTGAAAATCACTGTTAGGGGCCATTACCAGATTCACCTTCCTTCCCAGGGGTTTGGTGTGTACCCCATGATCAATGCTGGAAACTCCGGGGCGGTTCTCACGGAAGGCTAGAGACTAAGGCCCGTACTTTTAAAACCTTTCGCCAGGGCTGGCGAAAGGTTTTCGGGGCGATCCGGAATTTCGTACTTTTAAAATCATGCCTGGCGAACGTTCGCCAGGGCTGGCGAAAGATCATATTGGAACAGCCTGGCGATGAGAGCTGTTTGAATACCATTTTCTTGCTTTCAAATTATAAATTAGTAACATATTTGTGTATGATAGGATGTAGGAATCACATTGAAATTATAAAATATCTTAAAATCATAATTTGTTATGAAATAACGTATATACGTATTTTTTTCAAGACCTTCGATGTTCCAGTCGAGAGCTCAAGACATCAGCTGTATTCCTACCCCCTACCCTACCCCCCACCCCCGAGATGACTTATTTAGATTTAGGTTGTTATTTTGGTTGTAAGTATAATGTTCTATTCACAAATGTTACCAGAAGTGTTTTTTATGGCGGCATGTTTACTTTTGGCTATAGAAACAGAGCTGTAGTGCTCCATCGCCCTATAATGAGGCGTCTTTAATGATACCCTTGTAGGCCTACAGTTCAATATCTTACATCAGTTAGGAATAGTAAAATAGTAATTTTTAAACTCTTGTTAAAGTATAAAGTTATTTTTTGTATAAAAGTATAAGGTTGATATAGTATAGTATAAAGTACTTTTAAAACCTTTCGCCAATGCTGGCGTTCGCCTGGCGAAGCTTCGCCAGGCGAACATCTGAGTGAGGGAGGCCCTGACTTTTAAACCAAGGCAGGTGTTCGCCAGGCCTGGCGAACGAAAGGGATCGCCAGGCGCTAACATCTTGGATTCCTGCTAAATATAGCGCTTCGGCGAATGAAAAAAAACGAGAAAAAGCAAAAGGTTTTAAAAGTACGGGCCATAAAGTTAACCTTGTTATAGTATAAAGTGTAGTATAGCATAAAGTATAAAGTTAATTTTGTTATAGTATAAAGATATTTTCAACTTCTTTGTTATATAAAGTTAAATTTTAACTCCTTTGTTATAGTATAAAGTGAGACTATTGCGGAAACAACATTTTCGTCTTCTCTCGAGGTTAATAATTAAGTTTAGGTTATGTTATGTGCACTGCAGATGTAAACAAATTTGCGCTAGATTTAGCGGGAATGCAAG
>NW_020872699.1:40488-60488 GCF_003789085.1 Penaeus vannamei
CCATCATAATCATAGCCATCACAACCATTACCATCATAATCATCACCATCAATATCGTCATAACCATCATAATCATAACCATCACCATCATCATCATCATCACAACCATCACCATCATCATCATAATCATCACAACCATTACCATCATCATCATCACCATCATTATATCCATCATAATCATAACCATCACCATCATCATAATCATCACAACCATCACCATCATAATCATCACCATCATCATCATAACCATCACCATCATCACCATCATTTATAACCATCATAATCATAATCATAACCACAAACCATTATCATAATCATCACCATCATTATAACCATCATAATCATAACCATCATCACCATCACCATCATTACATCCATCATAATCATAACCATCACAACCATCACCATCATTTAAACCATCATAATCATAATCATAACCATCACAACCATCACCATCATTATAACCATCATAATCATAATCATAACCATCACAACCATCACCATCATTCATAACCATCATAATCATAATCAATAACCATCACAACCATCACCATCATTATAACCATCATAATCATAATCATAACCATCACAACCATCACCATCATAATCATCACCCATCATTATAATCCCAATTACAAACGGGACCTGTGGGGATTCCCCTTCCCGCCCTCCCAATCCCTCCCAATCCCCAAATCTTTCCCTAAATCCACTCCCTTCCCCCCCACCCACCCCCACCCCCCGCCCCCCTCACTACTCCTCCCTCTACATCTCCCCCATCCCGCTTCCCTCCTCCCCCCCCCTTGTAAGCCCTCTCTTCTCTTTTTCTCCTCTTCCTCCTTCGCTCCCTCCCTCTCTCTTCTCACTCCCCTACCCCCCCCTTTCTCTCTGAACCCCCTCCGCCTCCCTTTCTCTTTGTTTCCTTCCATACTCTTTCTTTCTCTTCCTTCTTTTTTATCTTCTTTCTGTCTCTTCCCTCTTCTTATTCTTCTCTTCCTTCTTCTTTTTTCTCTTCTTTCTGTCTCTTCCTCTTCTTATTCTTCTCTTCCTTCTTCTTTATTTCTCTTCTTTCTGTCTCTTCCTTCTTCTTTTTTCTCTTCTTTCTAACTCTTCCCTCTTCTTATTCTTCTCTTCCTTCTTTTTTTTCCCTCTTCTTTCTGTCTCTTCCCTCTTCTTATTCTTCTCTTCCTCTTCTTCTCTTCTTTTCTTCTCTTCTTTCTCTTCTTTCTGTCTCTTCCCTCTTCTTATTCTTCTCTTCCTTCTTCTTTTTTCTCTTCTTTCTGTCTCTTCCTTCTTCTTTTTTCTCTTCTTTCTATCTCTTCCCTCTTCTTATTCTTCTCTTCCTTCTTCTTTTTTCTCTTCTTTCTGTCTCTTCCCTCTTCTTATTCTCCTCTTCCTTCTTCTTTTTCTCTTCTTTCTGTCTCTTCCCTCTTCTTATTATTCTCTTCTTTCTTTTTTTTCTCTTCTTTCTGTCTCTTCCCTCTTCTTCTTATTCTCTTCTTTCTTTCTCTTCCCTCTTCTTATTCTTTTCTTTCTTTTTTTTCTCTTCTTTCTGTCTCTTCCCTCTTCTTATTCTTCTCTTCTTTCTTCTTTTTTCTCTTCTTTCTGTCTCTTCCCTCTTCTTATTCTTCTCTTCTTTCTGTCTCTTCCCTCTTCTTTTTCTCCTCATTCTGTCTCTTCCCTCTTCCTTTTTATTTTCTTCCTGTCTCTTACCTCTTCTTTTTTTCTTCTCTTCTTTCTGCTTCTTCATTTCATTCTGTCTCTTCCCTCTTCTGCTTCCTCTCTTCCCTCTTCTTCTCTCGTTTTTGCCTATTCCCTCTTCTTCTTTTGCTTCTCTTATTTCTGCTTCTTCCTTTTTGCCCCCTCCCTCTTCTTCTCCTCTTCTTTTTCTGCCTTTTCCTCTTCTTTCTTTTTCTCTTCTTTCTGCTTCTTCTCTCTTCTTCTCCTCTTCTTTAATTCCCCTTTCTCCTTCCCTTCCTTTCCCCTTCCCCTCCTACCTTCCTTTTTCCTTCGAAGAAGAATGATACTGATAACACTAATTATTATGATAATGATAATGATAATAATAGTGATTATGATAATTATGATAATAACAGAGATGGTGATGATAATAATAATAAAAACAATAATAACAATCATCATGATAATATTGATAATCATAATAATAATAATAATAATAATAAGGATAGTGATCATAATAATAATAATAACATCAACATGAATAATAACAATAACAATGATGATAATAATAACATTAATGGCAACGATAAAGATAGAGATAGAATTGGATTCCTTTAAAGATATCTTTCGCTCGCGTGTAATTCTTAATATCTATGTTGTCAATCATCATTACGAATTAAGTAACTTCTTAATTAAGTAATTAAGAATCAGAATAAAGTAACTTCATTAACTAAATAATTTAGAATCAGAAGAAAGTAACTTCTTAATTAAGTAATTAAGAATCAGAATGAAATAACTTACCATTATTATCATCGTTATTATCATTATCAGTATTATCATTATTGTTGTCGTTAACATCACTATTTCTCATTATTATCATTATCATTGTTACTGCTATTATTGTTATTATCATTATTATATTTTGTTATTACAAATATGGTTAGCTATATTATTATTATTATCATTTATCATGATTATTATTATTATCATAATAATTATTATTATTATCATTCATAATACTTTCAATAATAATATATTATAATGGGTATCATTATTCTGTTTATTATAATTATCATTATCTGTAATATTTTATTAATAATTTCATCTTTATTATCATCACTGATTTTGTTATCATTATTATTACTATTATTATCAATCGTATTATCATTATCATTATTGTTATCGCTATTATCATTATCATTATTGTTATCGCTATTATCATTATCATTATTATTATAATTATTGTCGTTGTTATCAATACCATTATCATATTATAATAGTGATGATAATATTGATAGTGATAATAATGATTGTTATTATTATTATCACAACCATCATTATTATCATTATCAATAATTGTCATATTATTATCAGTAATATAATTACTGTTATTATTGTCATCATAATTATTATGATTATAATTATTATTTATATTGACATTATGATTGTAATAATGATGATGATTATTATTATCATTTTTATAATTATGATCATTATCATCATCGTCATCGTCAATGCCACCGTTATTATCATCATACTCATTAATGTTATCTTTATTATCATTATCAGTACTGATATTTTCATTAATAATAATGATGATTATAGTAATAATAAAATGATCATTACTGTGACTGTTATCTGTTATCTTTATTATGTTGTTATCATCGTTACCATTAATTTTCTTTTTCTTATTCTCTGTATTATTACCATTATCATTATTGACGTTATTATGATCATCATTATTGTTATTATTATCATCATGATTATCATTAATAGAATTATCATTATCATTACTATTATTATAGATATTATGATTATCTTAATTTTTATTATTATTATTATCTTTATTATTAATTATTATTACTATTATTTTTTTTATATTATTATTGTCATTAGTATTATTTTTTTATATCATTATTGTTATCACTTATTATTATTACTATTATTATTATTATTATTATTATCATTATCATCATCATCATCACTATTATCATCATAATCATCGTCATATAAGCTATCTGAATTTTAATAAGCTCTTAATCCCGTGACCAATTCCTCGACGGACGGCTTCGTTTCAGGTCGAGCGCCTTAAGTAACATTCACGACAACGAAATAGAAAAGGACGAAGAGAAATGTAACAATGCCGAAGAAAAGCCGAGCAGCCCTGAGTCTCGCTGCCTCTTTCGAGCCGGCACTGAAAGATCCGTCCCTCTCGAAGCCGTTTTCCGGGTCGTCGCCACGCGTCCGAACAAAGATGGAGACGGGTGTGGCCTTCCTTTCCCGCGGTGACGTCATGGCGCTCTTGCACGTTGCCAGATGCACGGTGATGATGAGCGACAGGTACACGATGCCGAAGACGAACCAAATATCAATGAATTTGAGATAAGATGCTTTCGGAAGGGACGAGGCCGTTTCGGTGTAGAGCGAGATGAAGACGAGCAGGGTGGTGAGGCTCATCCTCACCGCCGCGTTCGGGAAACGAGTCTACCGGTAGGAAGAGAGTCCCGTATCTGTGAATTATTATTATTATTATTTTTATTTTTATTATCATTATTATTCTCATTATTATTATTATTCATTGATTATTATTATTATTATTATTATATTATTATATTATTATTTATTATTATATATTATTATTTTTTATTATTGATTATTATTTTATTATTGCGTTAATTATTATTATTATGTATTATTATTATTATTATTTTTTTTTTTTTTTTTTTTTTTTTTTTTTTTTTGCGGAAATGGCTATTTCTCTGAATATGATATTACTCAACTCTTTTTGTTATACAGCGAATGGTAGTGATTTGCTGATTACGATGATGAGATGATGTATGGTGATGATATACGTGATGATGATCGATGATAGAATTGAGGATTGAATGATTAATGTAGATGATGATGATGGATGATGATGATTATATTATAACGATGATGATAATGATGATTACGATGATTGATGATAATGATGTTGAAGATGATAATAGGATATATACCGATGATGGTGATGATGATGATTGTGATTACGATGGTGATGATGATGAATAAGGTGAATTACGATGGTGATGATCGATAATATTGTGTCGATTACGACTGGTGATGATCGATGACTCAATGGTGATTGACGATGGTGAGCTGATAGTAATGAATAATTTGGTCGATGGGTGGCGGGACTGCTTAGATGATGATGCTTACGATGATGATCTGCATGATAATGCATGAGGATAATGAGATTACAACGGCTGTTGACCCCCCGAATCTGCACATGGACGGTTCAACTTTATCTCGCACTCTTGCGATTTATAATATTGAATAATACATGTCTCACATGATTCTTACACTCATTCTTGTTGAAATCGACTGAACATTTTTTATCTTTCGTTAATCTGATTTTATTTACCACCAGAAAAACATATCAGGTAATGAATCAATTTGCTTGCTTAAAGCATATCATTCATCAATCATGCTACCCTCATACGATCCCTCACTTTTGAATATTTGTAATAGTAATCAGAGGAAATGTTGATTATGAAACATAATGATTGATAATGTAATGGCTGCAATTATGATGATAATATGGTAATTGATTATTACATGACTATAATGATAATTGCTTTACTAATGTATTGATGATCAATGGCATTGGGTAATGATTATAATGATTGATAATGATATTATCGGCTACATTATCGATGATATTATAAATGGTAATTGATTTATAATGAATGATTTTATATGATATATGGCTTACATTATCTGTTATGATAATATGGTAATGAATTATAATCTTTGTTTATGACTAATGATAATTATACACTTTAATGATGATTATCTCACACAATACATACACACCTTAGAGAGAACATAACAGACAGACAGACAAGATACGATTGAGCAGACACCATTTCATACGCCTTTTTTCACTTTTCCCCCTCCTCCCTCCCTCTTCCCTCCCCCCCTCCCTTATTCCATCTCTCCGTTCTTCCCTTCTCTCTCCTCCCTCCTTCCCTTCCTTCCTTCCTCTCCTCCTCCTCCTCCCCTCTCTTCTTCCTTCCTTCCTTCCTATCCTTCCTTCCTCTTCCTATCTCATCCTCTCCCTCCTCCCCCCTTCTTCTTCCTTCTTCCTTCTCCTCCCTCCCTCTTTCTCCCCTTCCTTCCTTTTACATTCTCTTCCTTCCTCCCTCGCCTCGTTTCCTCCCTTCCCTCCTTTTATTCCACTTCTCCGTTCGCCTTGCCTTCTTGTACATCCCTTACCACTTATTCCTTTCCTTCCTCGCCTCCGCTTCCTCCTCTCTCCCCTCCCTCTCTCCTCGCACCTCTTCCGCTCCACTTCCCCTCCCTCTTCGTCACCCCCTTCCTTTCCTCGCCTCCCTCCTCCCTCCCGTTCTTCCATCCTACACTTCCTCCCTCCTCCTCCTTCACCTTCTTCTCCTATCTCCTCTTTCTCCATCTCCATCACCCCTTTCTCTTCCCTTACCCTTCCTCCTATTCTCCCTCCCTCCTCCTTCCCTCCCCTCAATCTCCTTACCTCTTTCCTTCCTCCTCTCTTTCCGCATCTTCTTCCCCGCCCTTTTCCTATCCCTGCCCTTCTAGCTTCTTCCTTATCTTCCTTCCTCTTTCTCTCGTCCCTCCGCTCTTTCCCTATTTTGTTTCTTTCCTCCGCTCTTCCTCTTTTCCTTTCCTTCCTTCGCTCCCTCCCTCCCTCCTCTTGTCCTATCTTCTTCACCTCCTCCCTCTTCGCTCCTCCTCCTCGTTTCTTCCTATTCTTGCTCTTCCTTCCTCCTATTCTCCTCCCTCCTTTTCCGGCTATCTTGTGTCCCTTCCTCCATCCTCTTTCCTACCTTCTTCCCTCCGCTTCCCTCTTTCCTTTATTCTTCTTCCCCTCCTTCTCCCTCCTCTTTCCTACTTTTCCTCCCTGCCTCTTTCCCATCTTCTTACCTGCCCTCCTCTTTCCCTATCTTCTTCCTCCCTCCTCTTTTTCCTGCTTCGTCCCTTCCCCACCTCCGGCTCCCTTCTTCCCTCCCTCCTTCCTCTTTCACCTATCTTCTTCCCTCCCTCCTCTCTTCCTGCCTGCCCTTCCCTCCCTCTCTCTGCCTCCTTCTCCCTTCCTTCCCTTCCCTTCCTCCCTTCTCTCCCTCCCCTTCCTATTCTTTCCTAGATCTTTCTTCCCTCCTCCTGCTTTCCCTATCTTCTTCCCTCCCTCCCTCTCTTCCTTCCTCCCTCCCTCCTCCCTCTCTCCCTTCCTCCTTCTCCTCTTTCCTATCTTCTTCCCGCTCCCTGCCGTTCCCTTTCTCCCTCTCCCGCTTACCTCTCCCTTCCCTCCTTAACCGAGTCCCACGAGCAGCGACGTCGGCATTGCTCACGTGGCTTCCGGCTTCCCTTACCTTAGCCCTCCCTCCCTCCCTCCTTCTTCCTTCTCCTCCCTCCCCCTCTTCCTTTCCCTCTCTCCTTGCTCCTTCCCTCCCTTACCCGAGTCCACGAGCAGCGACGTGGGATGTACGCTATGGCGAAGGAAGCGGTGGAATGCGCTGCCCCTTCCCTCCTTCTCCCTCTCTTTCTCCTTTCCTTCCCTTCCTCCCTTCCTTCCTTCCTCCTCCTCTACTTTCTCTTCTTCGCTTCCCCTTCCGAGTCCCATCGAACAGCGACCGTCGGCGATGGTAGCGCTGGCGTTTAAGACGTGGAACTCGCTCCCTTCCCTCTCTTTCTCCCTCCTTCCTCCCTCCCTTCTTCCTTCCCTCCCCTTCCGCTTCGCTTCCCTCCTTACCGCACGTTCACACAGCCACCGCGCACGCTCGGGCATGGACGATGGCGAAGTTCGTCATAGAGTTGGACTTCTCGCCTCCCGCGCCATTTTGCGGGAGAGGGACACGTTGAACCCGCCCGCACGCCGTGGACCCGCACTCCATCACCGCTCGTACTCCACGAGGCTCGCAGGGGCAGAGGCGTCACTCCCGAGGTCGAGTGGTTTTGATCCTGCAGGTCTCGGCGGGGGGATGCTTCCGGAATTGTGAGGCGCGCGGCGCGGATGTTAGGATCTGGAGGGGGGGGTGTGCATCGCTTCAGCCCGGTCCTGGAGGGGTGGGTTGGAGGGAGAGAGAGAGACTAAGTGGAGGTTGGGGATGACGTGAGAGAGAGAGTATGAGATTGGGGATGGGTTTGGTGGGATGAATGAGTGAGTTATTTTCAGTTGCTTAGGGGGGGAGGGGTGGTTGGAGAGAGAGAATGGAGGGGGCGGTGGTAGTGAGAGAGAAATGAGAAGAGGTTGTGGGGGTTTAGCTGTGGGGGAGATTTGAAGAGATTAGGGGGCTAGGGGGGGGGGAAGAGTGAGAGCGAGTTTGTCGTAAGAGGAGGTTGTGAGAGGGCACTCAGAAGTGGAGTGGAGATACGACGAGAGACGAGAGAGGCGGGGGGGAGGGGGGACGGGGGAGGGGCGAGAGAGAAGGAAGGGAGAAAGAAGAAAGAGAGATAGATAAGATATATATATATATATATATATATATATTACTCATATATAGGGTTATTGTATAGATAGAATTGAGAGATGTAGAGAGAGAGCAGGGTTGAGAGAGAGAGCAGAGATGGAGAGCAGAAAGGAGAAAGAGATTATACTGAGAAAGAGAAAGTTGAGAAAGCGAAAGTATTTGCAAAAGAGAAAGAGAAAGGTGAGAGAGAGATTTGATGAGTAGTAGAGAGAGAGAGAGAGAGGAGAGAGAGAGGAGAGTTTAGAGAGGAGAGAGAGAGAGGGTGGGGGGTATTTGAAGTGAAAGAGAAAGTAAGGAAAGATATAGGCATATTTTAATAGAAAGAAGAGAGTGGGGTGGGGGCATGGCGGGGAAAAGAAGATAGGTGAGAAGACACAAGGAGTGGAAAATAGGGAGTCATTTTAAAGTTTGGAAAGGGAGAATGATTATTAGGATTAAGAGATAGGGAAAAGGGGACGATGGGAAGGAAAGGGAGAGAGAGACAGAGGGAAGAGAAAGACGACTATCATAGGAACTGAAAACTTAATAAACTTAATAAAAATATTAATAATATCAATCTACCTTTACATAAGCGATGCATTCTTGCTCGGCCCATGGATACTGCCGTAGCTGAAATTCACACGGAATGGTCGCCTTCGCTGTCAGTGCTAAACTCAGCGGGTTCTGGGAACCTCTGTAGCTAATATAGCTGTAAGGGACCATGGGTATAAAAATTTTTTTTATCGCTGTTTATCTTCGACATCCTATATTTCCAGATTGTTTTAATATTGATTTCTTTTTTATTATTGTTTTATATTCACTTCGCCGATTCGCTCTCATCATTATTTTTTTGTACATTTATAGTGATTAGTATTTTATTCAGGAAATGTGTGATGTTGAAAATGAATGTTTTGATTATTTTTTATTATTCTTATCATTATTCAATGGATTTACTCATCATTTTAATGCTGTATAAATGTATATATTTACGTATACTAAATACACAGTCAAATACAAGAATAAAAAAAGCTGACTAAAGATATTAATTTATTAGAATACAGCTTATTGTTTAACATAGATAAATTAAAAGTTAGAGATAGATAGATAGATAGATAGATAGAGAGAGAGGAGAGCTTAGATTGTTACGAAGAGAGAGAGAGAGAGTAGAGAGAGAGAGAGCAGAAGATGTAGCGAGAAGAAGAGACGAGAGAGCAAGGGATTGAATTATTGAGAGGGAGACGTTAAGCAGAGAGAGACGAGAAGAGTTAGGATTGAGTGTTAGTAGAGGAGAGAGATTTTTAAGGAGAGAGCAGGTCGAGAGAGAGAGAGAGGAGAGAGAATTTTCAAGAGGAGGAGAGAGTAGAAGACGAGAGAGAGAGAGAGAGAGAGAGAGAGAGAGAGTGGAGGGGGGAATAACAAAATAACTTAACAGTAACACACAAAAGTCATCAACCCGAGAGAAAAAGAAAAGTAAAACTGCTTTCCCCCCTTTGCTATAAAAAATACTCGTGATAAATAAAAACTAGAAAATAAGTTTAGGAGTGCAAAAGAAATGCTTCAAGAGAATCCGGAAAACAGGCTAGATCAGTAGCTACTCTTCGAGGCTCTCTTCTATTTTGTGTGTCGATTCTATTTCTATGAAAAATTTACCATTTAATGTCGATTCGCATAGCACTCACGGATGCTTTGTGATCATGTGTGCATTCATTTTGGTCTTTTTCAATATAGAACAATTAGTTTATGGGAAATAATGATTTTAATGGCATTAGTGATTTTTCATTTTTGTCCGTTTAAACATGTCATTATCGAATTGGCCCTTGTCTGTGGGTACGCTGTTGGGTGCGTGGTCTGTCGTGTGCTGTCTGTCTCGTCCTCATGATCAATCTTTATATGATTCGAGGGTCTCGCTCAATAGCAGAGATGTACAGCTCTAGTGGACGGAATGTGAGGAGTTTTATATAAAATTCGAGCTCATAAGTGTCATCTTAATGATCAGACTTCGCACTTGTCTAAGGTCAGATCAGGAGAGGCGGAAAGGGAGCATCCTCAGATGTGTAGTTCATACACATTGTACGCTGCGTATATTCGGATTAGACTACATGAGTCTATCCGTGTATACAGAGACCATGACTATACTAGCTAATAGAGTATGAGTGCCACACCAGTAACACTCAATATAAGTAAGTATAATAATGGCAAGCGCTGTTGTGTATTATAAATACAAGAGGTGGAGAGAGAAATGAGAGAAAAGACGAGGGAGGAAAGATCTGATAGAAGAGTGTGGTAGAGCAGAATAGAGGAGATTTGAGAGGACGAAGGGGGAGATAAGACATGAATGGTAGAAGAGAGGTTGGGAGAATAAGAGAGAGCGAGGGAGAAGATAATTTCGACTATTATGAATAATACGGATAACCTTTTTTTTTGGACGCCATGATGGGATTGTGCTTTTATTTAATAATTACTCACCCACACGCGCTGGTGATAAAGAGGTGGAGAGAGAACATGATAGAGAAAGAACGAAGGAATGAAGATATGATAAAAATGAGGTGGAATTAGAAGCAAATGAGAGAAAGAAGAAGGGAGAACGATATGTAAAGTCAGGTGGAGAGAGAAATGACGAAGAAAGACGAGGGAGAGTCGTTATCATGGATACAACGAGGTGGAGAGAGTAAACTGAGAGAAATCGACGAGGGAGAAGATATGAAATCTAAGAATCGGTCGTTACTACTATGTGAGCCAGAGTAAATGGTAGAAACGCACTGAGTGGCAGATAGAATTCATGAATAAAATGAGGTGGATTGACGAGAATATGTAACGAGATTAAGGTATGACGTAGAGATGAGGCATAATGAATATAAGAGGTGTGAAGAGAGAAATGTAGAGAATTTCATTGCCAACGTTTGGAGAAAGATATGGCGTATTTAATAGTTCTTATGGTCTTCGCTTTCCCGCCATCGCAGTCAATCGTTAAATGATGCTAACGATAATGCAACGAGGGAGAAGATATGATAATCAGGTCTCAGGTGGAGACGAGAAACATGAGCAGAAAGACGAGGGAAGAAGATCTGATGATAAGACGGGTCGGACGATCGAGATCACTTCAATGAGAGAACAGTCACGAAGGACGACAGGCTAACATCCTTGACATTAATGAAATCGGATAATCCCTTTTTCTTTCTTTTTTTGCGCGCATGATGTTCGGCTAGAAACACTACGATTAGTTCCTTATATTATATCATTATCCGTCCTCCACCGCTGGTTGTATTTAAAAGTTTGGTGGATATACGTCAGGAGAAATGAGAGTAAAGCGATACGGGACGCAAGATTCATTGATAACACGCACGTGGCTCCTCTGGGACTGAGAAATGAGGAGAATCTACTTGACGCTTAGGGCCCGAGAAGACTACATGAATAAAGCAGTGGAGAGAGAAAATGAGAGAAGTCCCCACGGAGGGAGACTCAGTCGATTGCGCTAATAATGATAAAAGAAGCGTGGAGAGAGAAATGAGAGAAAACGAGGGACGCTAAGATAATGATAAGAGGTGGAGAGAGAATGTCTAGAGAAAGGGACCGATCGCGGTTCCGAAACAGAACACAATTACAAATGGATAAGAGGTGGAAGGAGAGAATGAGAAGAAAGAACGAGGAGAAGATATGATAAAAGAGGTGGAAAGACGCTTAGAAAATGAGAGAAAGAACATACCCGAGGGACGAAGATATGATAAAGAGACGTGGAGAGAGAAATAGAGAAAAAGACGCCGATACTAGGGAGAAAGCGTGTCACCGCGATTCCGGGTTATCTGATATACACGAAGGTGGAAGAGAGAAATGAGCGAGAAAGAACGAGGGGAAGACTAATTTTTGACATTATCGTTATAATTTCGTTATTAAAAGCCATTGTTACTTTAATTTGGTATTTTTTGAGGCAGACAAAAAAATAGATCAGGAGAAAGAAAGAAAAAGAACACCCCACTACCGCTGGATGATAAAACGAGTGATGGGAAGAGAGAAATGAGAGAAAGACGAGGGTAGAAGAATGATGAAAGAGGCTGGGAGGAGAGAATGAGAGAGTAAAGACGATGGGGAGAAGATTATGCTAAAGAAGGTGGCAAGAGAGAATTGAGAGAAAAAACGAGGGAGAAGATATGATAAAGAGGTGGAGAGAGCAATGAGAAAGACGTAGGGAGAAGATGAGAGAGAAAGACAGAAAGACGAGGGAGAAGATATGATAAAAAGAGGTGGAGAGAGAAATGAGAGAAAGACCGAGGGAGGTATGATAAAGAGGTGGAGAGAGAAATGAGAGAAAGACGAGGGAAAGATATGATAAAGAGGTGGAGAGAGAAATGAGAGAAAGAGGCGAGGGGAGAATATATATAAGAGGTGGAAGAGAGAAATGAGAGAAAGAACGAGTGAGAGGAGATGAAAATTTGACGATTAATGAAATCGGATAAGAACGGTTGGAGGGCATGATGGGCACCCACATGGTGAATAAAGAGGTGAGAGAGAAATGAGAGAAAGATCGAGGGAGAGATATGATAAAGAGGTGGAGAGAGAAATGAGAGAAAGACGAGGGAGAAGATAATTTTGACATTATGAAATCGGATAACCTTTTTTTTTAATAGTGTTAAAAGTCACCGTAAGAACAATTTAGCCAATGCTTTGATTCGACTACAAACCTTATATGAAAAAAGGCAAAAATTAAACCAAAATAGGGAATAACACAAAAGATAGATTTTGAAAAATACTGACGTATAAATGATTATTATTATCATTACTACTATTACTAATTGTACGTTTACTCTGTTAATATCATTGTTAGTGTTATTACTATTATTATTATTATTTTGATGATTTATACTATCATTGTTATGGATATTATCATTATTATCAATAATAATAATATGATTTATATTATTATTATCAACATTGTTATTGTTGTAATAATTATTATAATAATTATAATCATTATTATAGTTATCATTGTTGTTATTGTTTTATATTGTAATCATTATACTGACATCCCTCCTCTTCTGCCTGTAGTTGTAAATGCTTCCGTGACCTGACCTTTTGCGAGACGACCTTCGACCGCGTCTCCAGGTTGAGGTTCCTGAATTCGACCCGCTTGTCCCTCCAGGTGGATGTCACCGTCAGGTCCATTGTCAAGACAGACTCGAGCAAGTCGAGTTTGCGAAATCCTGGTTTACATTTCCTCACTATTCGACCTCGACCTGCATGTCGAATACGGGAGGTACGTACTATTCTGGCGGCAGGAGTGAGGTAGCGCCGGAGGCAGCGTGCTAGGTGTAAGCAGTTTCCATACGTCCGCGCGCGTCGCGTTGCGTACCGTAGCTTGTGGTCGGAGACGACAGCTACGCGGAGGCTTCAATGCAGAGTGCGTCGCGTGGCAGGTGTAGCTGAGTCGGAGGCGCAGTTTTAAAGCGACATGGAGGATTCTCGGGCCAGTAGGCCTTTTTTTTTTTGTGTTCTGGGGGTTATCTTCGGTATTATCTGCCCTCCTCGGGCGGCTGCGTCTGCTCTGACCAGCTGTTCCACTGGCGGACGTCCAGCGAGAGGCATAGACGCATAAGAGAAAGGAGGGTGCAGGGCGCAGCGCTCCGAGGCAGTCCCTGACAATCCGGAGTTATGTGGCGGAGGCACCAGTAGGGATTCAGCCCATCACTAAGGATGATGTTGTATCCCTCTTGTAGTCTCTCGTGGAAGTGAACCGAAATTGCTTAGGGGGAGGGTCTATTAGGATTCGGGCTGTTTGAGGCCGGGCCTGTCCTGTTAGATAGATAGAGCACAGTACTCCAGACTCTTACGGCAGACTAGAGAGGTTAGGCTTCTTCGCCGCCCAAAGGCGGAAACCTAAGATCGGAAAGCCTCTGAGCTGCCTCCCGTGAAGCTTTATATTATCATTGAGGCCGAAGTCTTTTTGCGATACTGCGGGCTGTTACGTTCCCACTGGTCCTGGCTTCGTTCGCATCCCCGGCGAGCTCGCTGCGCGTCGCCTCAGGCATCCACGTGAAGTTTGCTGTCTGGCAAGACGAGAACTCGCGACGGGTGGATTCTGGGTGAACGTCCGCCCCTCGTCCTACCGAACACGCCCCACACAACTTGCGGTAGCCCCTCCGAGTAAATCGCATCCATCCATGCTGGCTGCTGTAGCTCTCCGGTCCAGGCGCACGCAATCTCCAAGTGGGCTTCGGGACGCGATGCGCGGGAAACGCACGTACATTTCGTTTTCGAGGACTATTGTGTGCTGCAATCCAGGTAACTGGCGCGCGGTCGTGGGACTCGGACGACAATCTATTGTGGTTGAAGGGAGCAGGAGGGTCGTTCTCGGTTGGTTCCGCGGCGCCGCAGGGGCCCCTCGAGTGGGGGTGGCGATGGACCACTCTTGGCCTTCGGTGTAGTGCAAGCGTCCACTTCTTTGATAGGTTAGCGCGACCGACAGGCGTAGATATGGCGTGCGCACAGGGAGGTCGCAAGTTGCAGGCGAAAAGCACGTCGACCATCGACCTCACTTGGTAACCTCAGAGGCGCGGTCGGCCAGCAGCGTCGCACGGCCGCTCACTTGTGCACCCACGAACGGCCTGGTTTGCTCACGTAGTCCTCCGCCGTCTCGTCCCTGCTCCTGGCCCAGGGGGAAACCAAACAAAGACAAATAAGCCAGCGAGCCTAGTGGTGATGGGCCGAGCAGTTAGCCGCCCACGCTCAGAGTTGCAAAGGGCGGACGCCTCGCCGCCACCACGCCCGGCACGCGACCGCCGACGGGAGCACCCCCTATTTGAGGACTGTGCTCGAGACTGGCGAACGCACGCAGATGGGGTACCATCCCACAGAAGAGAGACGCAGGGGACGTCGCGGGTGAGGCAGCCGATGGTACATGGAACAGGCCTCACCGGCCCTTCTGTTCGGCTACGTTTTTGACTGGACGGTAACGCGTCTGACAAGGCAAGGGGCGTCTTGGGGGCGGAGGCGGCCGGAGTAAGTTGCCGGCGAGTGGGGGAGGCTTCCACACGATGGTTATATATAATATTATTATATTATATAATATAATGATATATTATATAATAATAATATATATAGTAATATATTTAGAGAGATAGAGAAGAGGAAGAGAGAGAGGAGAGAGAGACAGACAGACAGACAGACAGACAGAACAGACAGAGAAGAAAAAGAAGAAAAAGGAAAGAAAGAAAATAGAAAACGAAAACGAAACAGATGGTAATGACGTCGTCCCTGCACCGCACTGATGGCGTAGCTGAGGACGACGCTGTTTTCGAGAATGGACCGACGTTGAGCCAGAGGCAGAGCGTGAAGGCGAGGAGGGGAGGGGGGCGGGTGGCGCCAGGCCTCCTCCAGCAGTAAGCTCAGGTGGGTTTCTACGTCCGTCACCCCGTCAGGAGAGAGCTCGTACACCGTGTCCGAATCCCTTGCTGTGGCTGTGGACGGGCAGAAGGTTACTGATTTTTTTATGTGGTTATTCGTCTTTTGTCCATATATATACAAGACTGATATACACCTAACTATATACGTGTGTGTGCGAAAAAAAATATGTATAATTATATATGTATAAATGTGCATATATATAATATATATAATATAATAAAATCATACCATAATATATATATATAAATATATATATATATAACTATATGTAATACTACACACACACATATATTATCCCTATCCTATCTATCTTATCTATCTATCTTTATATGCTTAATTCTATTCTTTTATCTGTCTATTCTTATCTATTTCTATTTCTTCTATATATATGGTATTATTATATCATATATTTTATTTTAATTTCTATTCTATATATATCACACACAGGTTACATTCACACTGCTCATATGTCTTATACACAAACATCCATAATTTATATCCGAGTGCCTATCTACGTTATCCATTTAATCATCCGCGTCTATACAGCTGTGTACAAACCGAAGCGAAGTAAGCACAGCATCAAGAGAAAACGGAGTCCCGATGAAAGAAAACGGAGCCTAGTCGGTCCCGATGAAAGAAAACGGGGCCTCGTGGTCCCGATGAAAAAGAAACGGGGCCTCGTCGGTCCCGATGAAAGAAAACGGGGCCTCGTCGCCAGCATCATGGACTGAACGAATTTCAGTTAGCAAACAAAAGATGTCACTGAATATCTGGAAGGAAAAAAAGAAACAAACATTTATCAATACATGGACATGCACGACCAAGAGTTAATCATTGCTCCGTCAACATGATCACCATTTCATTGATGAGTCAAGGGTACCATGAGCTTAATTAACACAATAGAAAACGAATAACGGCTGTGGCAAGGTTACGGTGACGTAATCGCGCGTGAAATGACGTCATTCGGATACACAAAACAATTGATGAAGGAAATAGGAAGAAAATTATGTGTTTTTTATAGTTTTCCTTTGCGAACGAGGAAACTAAGGGGAGAGTTTTGTTTTACACACACACACACACACACACACACACACACACACACACACAGAACAGACACACAGACATGAACACATATATATAGTATTATATATGTATATATATGATATATATATGTTATATATGTAATATATATGTATATATATGTATATATATGTATATATATGTAATATATATATATATAATATATATATATATATATATATATATATATATGTTGTCGTGTGTGTGTGTGTGTGTGTGGTGTTGTGTGTGTGTGGTGTGTGTTTTATTTTGTTCAAAAGCTATTTATTCCACTGCAGGACTTAGGCCTCTCTCATTTCCTTGCTGGGATGTCATTTGGCAGTTCCAACCCCGCGTTTGACCTCTCGGGGCGATAGGTCGCTTTCTCGCCGCGGCTAGGAACCGGACTCAGAACACGAAGTCGGATTTCAGTGCATTAACCACTGGAACATCATGGCATGTATGTATGCATATATTATATATATATATATATATATATATATATATATATATATATATTTATATATGTATATAATTACACTCGCACATCGTGTGTGTGTATGTATGTATCTATGTATACACACAACCATATATATGTATATATATATATATATATATATACATATATATATAATATATATATATATTATATATATAATATATATATATATATATATGTGTGTGTGTGTGTGTGTGTGTGTGTGTGTGTGTGTGTGTGTGTGTGTGTGTGTACTTATGCTCCTGTTTATATATGTAGAGTACGCACACACACACACAAACAGACACACACACACACACACACTATTAATAACTGGACGCACTCAGAGGGAGCATACCTCCGCCAAGGCAATGGGGTCACATAGGCGGTAGAAATATTCAACATTTGAAGATTTACGCTGGCGACGCCAATCCAATGGGGGTAACTGATGCAATTATTAAAAACAAATCCTGGATCTCGATCATGATCCAGATCACAACCGAATTTTAATGGCTTCTAAGTTAGGCGAGGCCTCTGGTTAAAAAAAAAAAAAAAAAAAAAAAAAAAAATGTTTATAACTTTTTGAGTTATAAACACAGCCTCCTTTGTCGGGGTAATGGTAGTGATATTAATGATAACACCAACAATCATGATAGTTAATGATTATAATAGTAATAGTATTAGTCCTAATATTAATTACTAATACTAATAATGATAATGATAATAATCATACTGATAATACTAATGTTATGATAATGATAATGATGATAATAGTAATAATAATAACGATGATAATGACAATGATGACAATAATGATAAGAGAGCGTCACTATAAGCCTATCCTAAATCTAAACCTTGTCACAGTTATCTTAATTAATTCGTACACATCATTAACTGAATAGATAATTTCCGACATGTGTTTGGATACGAATCAATGTCATTAACACGAATTGATTGCCGTAAAAGAAATACCCGTAAAAGTAAATGGATAAAGTCAAATATCATTTTCTGAATACATTTGGCCCGCCATCTGACGTCATCATGAATAAGAGTTGCCGATTATGATTTTTCTTGTTGGTATGATCAATGACGACTTTAATTAAACGAAATTAGTCAACGACCAAAAGGACTGCCTTTTATACGAATTGTTAACCAGTGTAAATAATTTCCAGCTCATTCTTAAGACCTAATAGTCCTCTTGTTACGTTTAGCAACTCAATTATGAAGTTATAAGTCATGTGAGTTGCTAACAATTATTTTCCACGTTTGTCTAATCAACGTTGACATCGGTTAAATGGTTAATTTAGTGCGTAATAGATCACTTGCCTTTGATACAGACTGAGTAGTGCGTGTTTACCCAATTATCGTGTGAGTGTTACAGTATAATTGTGTAATGGATGAACAACACAGGTGTTTTTCAGGTTTTGAGAGGCTTATAAATGCAATGATTAAGAAAAAATATTGAAAATCACATTTAATATATAGTTATGCTGTTATATCTTCAAGAACCATTTTATACATTTAAAGAAAAAATATTGTGATACATACATCACTTTACACACAGTGGCATGAGAGTTATTACTTCAGAACATTCTTTACAAACATAGGGAGTAATTAAAAAATTTGTAGCTTATACTGTCATAGGACCATTGATTTTTAACAGTTTATCTATCTATCTGTCTATGATATACATATATACATATATATGAGGCTTTGTTTGGAGCAGTGGACCCCAGCGCCATGGTCCCTAAATTTACCCAGTTTGTTCTGCGTGGTCGAGAGAAATCGCTCAAATACGGTTGAAAGCCTATAGTATTGATCCAGATTTTCGACCTACTTGGCAGGAGCATATTCATCCTCTGTGGCTGGTGGGATGATAGGAACAAAGACACAGACAGACAAATAGATAAAGAGATAGATAGACAAACAGGCAGGCAGACTGAGACAGACAGACAGACTGATTGCATGAGTTACCCCTATAATCTTGACAATAGGGATAACTGATGCAATAATTTAAAAAACTCCTAGTTCCTGATCATGACCTGGATCACCGCCAAAATTTAATGGCGACTAGGTTAGGCGAAGACACACCTCAGGTAAATATTTCATAAAAATCTGTTCTTAGCTTTTTGAGTTATCCTGCTAACCAACCAACCAACGCTACAGAAAACGGAGGTGATAATGAAAATAGTGATAATAAAAATGATAATGATAACATTAACGATGATAATGATAATATTAATGATAATGATAATTGGCAATAGTAATGATTAAGATAATGATAATGATACTACTACTGCTGCTAATGATGTTAATAGTGATAATGATAGCAATAATGACAATGATAATGACAATGAAAATGATGATAGTAATGATAGTAGTACTAATGATGATAAAGATGATAATCATAATGATTATTATAATAATGATAAAAATAACAATAATAATGATAATACCAAATATAAAAATGGCAATGATATTAGTATCAGTAATAGTAGTAATTGTGAAACTAGTGCTAATTATAATGTAAAAGAAAAATGATGATACTGATAATAATAATAGTAATAATAATGGTGATTATGATAATAGCAATGACAATATTATTAATAATAAGGATAATGGTCATAATAACAATAATAATAACAGTATTAGTAGTGATGATAATGATACTAATAATAATGATAATGATAGTAGCAGTAGTAATTATAAGAATAGTAATACTACCACTAATAAAAGTAAAAAAAAATAAAAATAATGATAATAACAAACATAATAATAACACGAACAAAACTAACAAGAGAAATGTAGATAATAACAATGAAAATAATGATAATATCACACTTGACGCAAATAATTCTGAGGATAACAAGCCTATGTGTCTTTTTTCCCGCGCAAAAGGGTTTTGTATTGATCGGCTCTTGTCCTCA
>NW_020872699.1:72988-100488 GCF_003789085.1 Penaeus vannamei
TTTGTTTTGTTTTACCTTCTTGTCATTTTCACCTTTTCTCTTTCCGAAAGCGGTAATTGAGATTTCAGTGGGTTACACCTAATGCCATATCACATACTGGAATTATGGGTTATAACCTGTCGTAAAAACAACTATTTTACTACATTTTCTTAACTTACTTGCTCGACTTCCACATTCCTAACATGCTATATCAATACAATAATGATAATAATAATTTATGATAATAAGAATGATAATGACAACATCAATGACAGTACGATGGCAGTGATGATAAAAATAGTACATTCGCATTGCATTTACTCATTAATTACGTCGACTATTCCTGCTATATTTCGTTAATGTACATGGACAGGAATCTCTTGATACCTAGTAGGTCTGGTTCTAGAAAAAAAAAAAAATAATATTAACTTGTAGTATATTGTTACTATCTTTTTTTTGTGATCATTATTGTCATTATCACTATGATTATCACATATTGTCATTATCACTATGATTATCATATGTCATTTATATGCAAAAAAGATACGGTAATATTTTAGTATTTGTGGCACTTTATCCAAAGGATCACTCGCTACCTATCAACAAATTCGAATGTTTTGCTCTGGCTGTGACTTCGACAATGTTTACCTATCTTTCTGCATATTCATACATCTAAAAAAACATGTATATTTGTTATTCTTGTTTCTTATTAATGCTGCCTTCGATATCACTTGAATTACGCTTTACTGACCCTTTTGAGCCAAATGATAAACGTTATATTTTTCTGAGAAAAATTCATAACCTTTTCACGTGCGTTTCGGTATAAGATATCTTTAAATGGGCAAAAGAAGAGTTAAGAAATGAGATGGAAATAGTAGGCATCTTACCCATATGGCGATCAGTTAAGGCTAACGAGCTGAACGGACAGGTTGGCTCGTGTGTGTGGGCGGAGCGTAAACTTGAAATAACTTTCAAATTTCAAAGAATTGCAAGAAATGAATGACAAGGACGCTGCAGATAAAGCCAATTATTTAACACAGCTGTGGTATTAGCACAGTTTATACAGTAACGTCATTAAATAAAGATACACGAAAATAAGACAATAACAGAATACAGAAAGATAATGCACATCTATAGTGCTGATAGAGAAATACCACAATGATACGGTGATCTGATAATACAAAGCACTATTCTGCATATTCATTCTGACTTGTGTTTTGGTTAGACAATTAGATGTTGGGTTAATAATAAGCGAGTGTAATAGCTGAGTGTAATAGATAGTTGTGTAAGAAGAAGTAAAGTGTAATAGATAGTTGAGTGTCATGTATAACTGAGTGTAATAGATAAGTGAGTGCAATAGAGTTCAACAGATAGCTGAGTTCAATCGATAGTTGAGTGTAATAATAGTTGAGTATAATAGGTAGTTAGGTTTAATAACTGGATGTAATAGATAATATGGTGTAATAGATAACTGATTAATAGACAGCTGGGTTCAACAGATAATTGAGTGTAATAGATATTTGGGTGTAACAGGAAGTTAAGTGTAATAGATTACGGAGTGTAATAGATAGCTAGATAGGAGATGAAGATGGGGAGATATTATTATTCGTCAAGATATACACAAAATATATGAGAGAGAGTTAGAGAGAGAGAGAGAGAGAGAGAGAGAGAGAGAGAGAGAGAGAAGAGAGAGAGAGAGAGAGAGAGAGAGGAGAGAGAGAGAGAGAGAGAGAGACAGAGAGAGAGAGAGAAGACAGACAGAGAGAGAGAGAGAGAGACAGACAGACAGACAGAAGAGCGAGGGAAAAGAGAGAAAGAGAGAAGGGACAGAAAGAACAATAACGGCACGATTAATCTTGCTTTTCACCTGCCAATCCTGCCAGGTGCGAGGCGCAATCGATATGCCCAAAGCCCACACCTGTTTACCCAGTAGATTAAGCCACCCCGCCATCTTTGTTCATCATTTCAAAGTTCAAGTGCACTCCGCCATTACTCATTTCTGGCCACAGGGAACGCATATGCAGTATACTTATAATGGTGTATGAAAGATGCCAAAAAAAGCATTTAATAAAGGTTCTATCAGAGTTCGATTTAAAAAAAAAAAAATGCTTAAACAGTTCTCAAGTGATTAATTTTGGTCGTATTGAAAAACTGTGAACTGTATGTCAGTTGTGTCTGTATGTGATGTGCATCTATCGGTATTCTCATTTACACACATGTACACACAACTAACACACATACCTATACAAGCCGCTATACCTACATATGTACCGTATGTTCCTTCAGTTCCAAACGTGCATGAGCCATTTATTCAGAATGAAAACTGTATGTTGTATACACACACGCACACACATAGATAAATCAATAAGGTGATACAAACAAAACCAAATAAACGACCAGATAACCAAAAACCAGATAACTAAAAAAAAAAAAAGACCAGATAACGAACCAAAAAAAAAAAAAAAAAGACCAGATAACTAAAAAAAAATAAATAATATAATAATAATAAAATAATGAAACAAATGACCAGATAACTAAAAAAAACATAAACGACCAGAGAACTAACAAAAAAAGACCAGATAACTAAACAAAAATAATAAGAAATAAATGACCAGATAACTAAAAAAAAAAAAAAAAAAAAAAAAAAAAAAAAAAAAACGACCAGAGAACTAACCAAACCCACTTCCTGCCTGCTTCTGCCCCGGACTCGCACCCCGCCTTGCAGCACGGACGAGGGTGTTCCGCTTCTTCCCCGACGGCCAAAGCGACGCCCAAACTCGAGTCGTCTTGGACCTGGATGCCCTCAGGGGTCCCTCGGCGGCGCCTTCGTCTTCGTCGTCGTCTTCGTCTTCTTCGCCTTCCTCGCCTCCTTCTCTTCCTCCTCCTTCATCGTCTTCTGCTTCGCTCTCTCCTATTCCTTCTTCACCGTCCCTCTCTCATCCGCAGTCTACCGTGTCCTCTCCACCGGTTTCTCCACCTCTTTCTTTCTCTTCTCCTTCTCCTCCTCCTATCCCTTCTTCCACACCGTCATCGCCACCTCTTCTGCCTCCTTCTTTATCATCGTTTACCCTCTGCCTATGGTTCAAGGTGGAACGGTTTACGGAAGTCAGCACAGTCCTCAGCCACGCGGTTTCCGAAGACTACGACAATAGCATTACCATGTGTAAGTTACCTGCTTTACGTACTTAAACACACACACACACACACACATACGCATATACACACACGCACGCATACACGCATCACGCATACACACGCACGCACACGCACACGCACGCATCACGCATACACACACACACGCACGCATACACATGTATACACACACACACACGCATACACATGCATACACACACGCACGTATACACATGCACGCATACACACACACGCATACACACACACACGCATACACACACATACACATGCATACACACACACATACGCATACACGCACGCACGCATACACCACACACACGTACGCATACACACGCACGCATACGCATACACACACACGACACACACACACGCATACACCACACACACGCAACACACACACACGCATACACACACACACACACACACACACACACGCATACACACACACCACATACACACACACACACACACACGCATACAACACACACACACACGCATACACACACACACACACACACACACACACACACGCATACACCACACACACGCATACACACACACATACACACACACACGCATAACACACACACGCATACACACAACACACACGCATACACACACACACGCATACACACACACACGCACACACACATACACACACACGCATACACACACACACACACACACACACACACACACACACACACACACACACACACACACACACACATATAAGGGTCTGTGTGTGCGTGCGTGTGTGTATGTTTAGCTGAATAAAAACACTATACAATTGTTTATTGAACTATGGGACAACAGTTTCAAAGTCCTAACGGCAATTTCATATTTGAATTGAATTCACTATTTTGAAAATGTCTCTGCTTAAAGAAAATAAAACGTTTAGTCATTTTTTTTTTACCTTACAGTATATATATCTATGTGTGTGTAAGTGAATGTTGTCTGTATATGTCTGTACATCAGATATTTACACAGGAGTGTATTATGAAAGTAATTATCGTGCTCTCCAGTTGACTTTGTCTTTGTTTTTTAATATTTTTTGAGCAAAAGTCATTTGAAGTTCGTTTTAACTTTACAATCATAAAATCCAATACAATCATAAAATCCATGTTTGTTACATGATGTAATTCCAATCTTAAAATCCAATCTTAAAGCCCAATACAATCTTAAAAACCATGTTTGTTACATGATGTTATGGTGAACTGCGAAATATTCGTGTTTTATCTCCGCTTGCAGTCGCTGATCCCAACGGCTTACTAGTACGTTATGCGGACGTCATCAAGCTCCTGCACCCACTGCCGCTGCGTCCCATGTGGTGGTACCCCGCTTGCCTGGCCGTGTCCCCCAACCTCCTCCGAGTCTGGGTGGCGGGGGAGTCCGACGGCTCCTCCTCTGCCGCCCCGCCGCCCCTTGTCCTGAGTGGGACCCTCGTGCTTGGACAGGAGCAAGACGGCCTGGACAGTGACTTTGGAGAGCATTCTTCCTTCTTCGGTCAGGTGACGGGCCTCGTGCTATGGCAGAGTGATCTGGCAAACTCTCTGCTGGAGGAGTGGGCCAATTGCCAGCCCCCGCGTGTGGAGCCACTTCTCTCCTGGGACGCCATCGAGTGGGTGATCCATAACGAGAGCGGCAGACTCGTGGTGCAGGATGGGGGCCCCTGTGAGAACGGGAATGATAAGCTGATGTTGTTCACGAATAAGATGAGTTGGTCCCAAGCACGCCTCTTTTTGGAATACTTGGGTATTGCCATGGCACCCGTGCACAACCTGAAGCAAAGAAAACAAGTGGAGGCCTTAGTTTCCCTTGCTAATGGGTCTTGCACGCACCCTAATAAGGGAGGTTCCTTCACCTGGCTGGGAGTGTTCTACAATCGCACTTCGAAGCAGTTTGAAAACCTCTCAGGACAAGCCATTGGCGTGGTTCCTCTCTGGCCCCCTCGGTATGTACGCTTATTGGAAAATATGGAATCCTGTCCTGATCCTTGCGCGGTTTACCAATCAACTGATGCTACGTGGCTGATTGGGAATAATAATCTCGAGTTATGCTCCGTGGGGAAGTATGAGCATCCACCACCAATCTTTTACTTATATGACCCAAACGAGAGCAGTGGCATGTTCCACTCGATGTTCATCCTGACAGCCCTTGATTCTGGAGGCAATTCAACAGCCGTGTATTTCCATGGATTCAAACAGGACATCATCGTCCAGTCTGCAGATTCGAACCGGTGGTGTCTCCGAGAGGTCAAATCACCCAAGGAAGCTAACCGAACCGGCGCTCCCTGCGTCTCCTCTGACGGCCCACCCGTAGGACGACTCAAGTGGGACGTAGGGGAGTCTTCAAAAGTCCTCGTCCTCAGCAGGTGTTCGTCCGAGGAGTACACATGCAGAGACGGCAAGTGCATATCTCTCTACAGCCGATGCGATTTTATTTACGACTGCGCAGAAGGCGACGATGAGCGGGGCTGTTTCACGGCCCAGTTGACGACAGGTTACGTAAGCTTGCTTGCTCCTCAGATTCCCCTGCGGGCCGAAATTACAGTGTCTGTTATGAGGATTGGCAACGTCGACCTCATGAACTTCGCCATCGACACCGACTTGAGTGTCACCGTGGAGTGGAGAGACAGTCGGGTTAATTTCCGCCATTTGCACCCAAGCATCTCCACAAGAAAAGTTATAGTAGAAGATAAAAAGGTATTCGTAGTTTTTCCTTCTGTTATATTTTGTGGGCACTCAAGTCTGTGTTATCCACATGCCGTTATTATATAGGCTCTCGCCCTCGTCAATTCTTTTGTTTTGTGATTGAAATTATGATAATCTTGGTTTAACAGTGAAAATATGTGAAATTCCAATATTATATTAGATGTATGTAATTACCCGTTTATTATCTTTATAAAACACACACAAACATATTCATATATACACATATATGATTTTAATTACAGATATGGTCACCAAAGATCGAGATTTTCAACAACTTGAAAACGAATCCTGACACAGAGAACCGACATATCTTCGTTCGAGGGCAAAAATCTGACGAAACTGTGCATGGAGGTTAGTAAAAAAAAAAAAAAAAAAAAAAAAAAAAAAAAAAAAAAATGCTGTGCTCTACATTCCCTCAAAAAAAAAAAAAAAAAAAAAAAAATATTGTCAGTTAACCCTTCTTGATCCATGGGATATATAGGGTTCTGATTGTCTAAAGCATAAAAAAAAAATGAGATTAAATGAAATATATGCCCTACAGATCAACTATTCGTTATTTAAGCTCACCATTATACATTTAACCACATCCTCATTCTAAACACATTCAATGGTGGTAGTGGACAGTTTGTGTCTTAGCGAACCTTTTGGCAGCTTCTTTATCATTTGCTACTACAGAGGGTTTTCAATCTCCAGCAACAATGAAGATGGATATATTGACAGATTAACATAGAAGAGATCAGATAGAGGAACATAGCATGACAAATAGTGGATGGAAGGAAACAGAATAGATCCCAAATACACACACACACACACACACACACACACACACACACACACACACACACACACACACACACACACACACACATACACACACACACACACACATACCACACACACACACAACACACACACACACACACACACACACACACACACACACACATATATATATATATATATATATATATATATATATATATATATATATATATATTATAGATATACATACATGGGATTTGATCTCGGGTCAGCAAGATTGCTACATAAGGACACAATAATCACATATGTATATACATACATACATACATGCATACATACATATATATATATATATATATATATATATATATATATATATATATATATATATATATATATTAATATATATATTTATATATGTGTGTGTGTGTGTGTGTGTGTGTGTGTGTGTTACCCATATATGTATCTGAAATATTTGTTTTTGCAATATCATTTCAAATTACCGAATAAACAAAAAGTAAGAACAAAAAAACGTACATTTTTTGTTGATTGATTGAGAAAATTGTGAAATGAGTTGCCATACTTGACGCACAAGAAGCGCCTGCTGTTCCTGAATATAGGAAAAGTTCCCCAGCGTCAGTGTAGCCAGATTAGGATGGGAGACCGACCGTTGTGGACAAGCATTCTGGGTTAGTTCACGAGGCACAAAAATTGTTGGCATAAAGAGAATATGGAATACAACCCAAAATATTACAGTAAAAGTGCGTCACTCTATATATATATATAATATATATATATATATATATATATAATACAAGCCGAATTATCACAGTCTGTTATTACAAACTTTTAAAAAACTGCTTAGGATATGCACCTACGACACCTGGTATATAATAACCTCATTCAACGACTGTGTCACCTTTCAAGAAATATTTGTTCATTATCTGAATGAAAAGTGCTCCTAGAAATGTGACAGGAATTTGAACTTTCATCTGCCTGTCAACCGTTTGCAATAAGAGGATGTCAACAAAACGCCGCGGGGCATACTGTCATATTGTATTTCATGCAAAGAATTATATATTTTTCCCTATAATATCATTGATTAAATGGACAATGAATCGTACTATTCCTTTTCTACTTAATGTCTTGTGCACCAGCAAATAAGGTACATGTTATTTATTTTATTTACCTAGTCCAGTATATTTTTAATCTTTTGAGAAGCGGTACATGGAGAGTCTGCTTCGAACAGTGAGTCGAGTCTTCGGGTCCCGTGAACGAAGCCCGAAATTCATGGGCAACTTCGAAGCCAAGCCCCGCCTTATCACCTTTATTCATTGCAAATATTGAATATTTATTTTACTTTATGCTTTTCTTGGATTCCTTTTGATACTTTTTGCCATTATTATTACCATATTCAAAGAAGATGTCTTAAAAGACACCATAAAATATCGCACATTGTTGGCACCAAGAAAGGGGCTGAGCTAATGACGTCATCGCATTTCACGAATGAGAGTTTGCTGTGAGATATCAGATATAGCTAGATACAGAATTATTTGTATAATATACTTGCTTCTGCTGTAATTACCAGGAGTAAATCCAAATTTCTTCTTTTATTTATGATAACGAAGAGTTACTTACCAGTAACAGCTGTCAGAATACTCTACGGAAGAAGTCCATTTAATTTTTGGGTTAAATGGAAGTGGAGCTATCTGGTTATACGTTCCTTGGTTACTGCAGATCGAAAACAGGAAGTCCTGGTATTGAGGAACAATTAGATATCAGAATGACGATCATAAGTGCGCTAACTACAGTGAAGAGATCTCATCACGTATTTCGTTCAAGAGTCTGATATAAGCCAAGTGTATGGTTTGTTTTCCTAAGTCTTACAATGGAAATGGTGGCAAGAATATAACAAGACATAGGCATAGCACAGGCACACAAACTGTAAATGAAAATAACAAGAATAATCACACAATTACAGACAGCAACAGAGTTATATCTGCATATGAAAAGGACTATCCTTGGTGGAGATCTCTGGGACCACCAGGGAACTCACTGGTTTAGGAAAGTTGTTGTGGCAAGTTAGGGATGGACCTGCCTGGCTGCTCACTAGGAAGGACCCTCGTGGTTGGAACTGGGGGACTGGTATGACAGTGACTCTCCCTTCCTCAAGAGCTTTTCGCTTTCGTGACCTCTTGACCTCTCTTCCGACCAGAGTTTATGAACTACAAAGGCAGTGACAACCCATTGTTAGTCACGGAGACATTGCAGGCTCGCTCACAGTGTGATTATCAATTGCAAGATTATCCAAATGACAAACAGCTGTGTGACGTCATAGTGCAGGTGCGTTTGTGACACTGTGGCATCAGTGTCAATGAGTATTTTGTCTGTTATCTTGTGACATATGTATGGTGACTGTCTTGTTTCAATTGTGACGTCATGATTTTATGATGGTATTGTGAGCATCTTGCTTGTTGCTTTTGTGACATAATAGTTATAGTGAGTGATTTGTCAGTTTAAGTTTTGCCGACGTAATGGTTATGGTGAGTCCTTTGTCTCAGATCATATGATGTCAGTCTGTTTATGAATGCTTGCAATACGAATGTACATGCCCAAAACTGTGATTAAAATCATGATTAAATTTAAAAGGGTTATTGTAAATGGGAACCGGATTTTGTCATTTATTGTAGGAACTTGAACTTGATTTAACCCATTCGTCCCATTTGGCATCCATTTTTGTTAATAGTTTATGATGGAATGGAGAGGAGCATGGTATTAATAATTTTTGAAGGCCTTTACACAAAGGGTCCCTCTCTTTTTAGTAAATACTAGTTCTTAAAGCCCGACTTTTTCTTACTATAGAGGGATGATGGATATAAAAGATGATTTGATAAACATACTCTGAACTTCGCTCTTCGATGAAAACAATCTATGGCCCAGATTAGTTTAATATAGTAAGCAAATAACTGTTTGAAACTAATCACGCCCACGCGTCATTCAAAGCTCAAATTTCCTCTATTACTCGCAGCCTGACTTTCATCTTAATGCAAAGCTTTTTCACTTTCGAGCTGAGACACATGTGTGCATACGTCTACTACTGTCTCGCAGATACATGGGTTTCGGTCCCTTAAATGGGTGGTGGCAGCCTACCCTTCTGTGGGTAGTTAACTCGCTAAAAACCACTTGGGGAATTTTGTGATAAGCGTCTTGTTTGATTGTTTATATGCAATTGTGTGATATGTTCATTGTGGTTTGTTTGTCTGTTTGTTGTAAGGATTCCATATAAATTGTTTTTTTTTTTTTTTTTTGTTTTTTTTTTTTAGAATATCTCAATTGTTGATTATTTCATTGTCATATCGTTGTTGTTGTTGTTGTTTTTTCCAAAACCTCCAATAGAGTTTAGTTGGTTTGGTTTGTCTGTGCGATTACGTACGAACCTCGTACTTCGTTTTATTAATTTTGAAATTTGGCGAGTACTCTTGTTTCCATTAACTTTTTAAAAATATCTTGTTTGTTTTCTTTTTGTGTGTGTGTGTGTTCTTAGTTAACTTGCTTTGTTTTTTCATCTTGTTTATCATAATGATCATTGTGTTTATGACTCTGTATCCTGATCTTATTTCTATCATTACAGTTTATAATTCTAATCGTAGATCACTCTTATTTTTCTTAACATTTTGATAATGACCCAAATAGAAACGAAGAATTATTTTTTTCACCTTTATCCATCACACTATCACTACAAGACTTAGCCATTAATAGTAACACCAAACCCGCACTTCTTTGACCCATTCACTTCAAATCCAGCCAAATCCAACCCGCAGATTACCAACATCAGAACCGATGCCCTGATTTTATCGTCGTCCTCGAGGGTGAGTTCCTGCCCCATCCGAGTGCAGCAGTACGAGGTCATCGAGTGTGACCTCCAGTACCTCCCGAACACCAACAACTTCACGCTCCGCCTCGAGCTGAGAAGGCAGAGGATGCACTTCATCTGGACCATGTACTTGCCCTCAGCGCTGCTCCTCGGCCTCGGGTGAGCGAAGCGAAGGGGAAAAGTCAATGGTTAAGAACTGAAGTTGGCTGGACATGTATGCTTTTTATTTTTATTTTTTTTTATTATTATTTTTTTTAGATTATTATTATTGTTGTTGTTGTTGCATATTGTTATTATTAATATCATCACTGTTGTTTTTTACCATATTTTTTTTATTATTGTTATTGTTGTTGTTGTTGCATATTGTTATTGTTAATATCATCACTGTTGTTTTTTACCATGAAGTTGGCTGGACAGTGATGTATGCTTTTTTTTTATTTTATTATTGTTGTTGTTGTTGTTGCATATTGTTATTGTTAATATCATCACTGTTGTTTTTTACCATCACCATTGTTATTATTGTTGTTTTTTATATTATTATTGTTATTATTGTTGTTGTTGTTGTATTGTTATTTTAATATCATCACTGTTGTTTTTACCATGAAGTTGGCTGGACAGTGATGTATGCTTTTTTTTTTTATTGTTATTATTGTTGTTGTTGTTGTTGCATATTGTTATTATTAATATCATCACTGTTGTTTTTTACCATGAAGTTGGCTGGACAGTGATGTATGTTTTTTTATTTATTTTTTTATTATTGTTATTATTGTTGTTGTTGTTGCATATTGTTATTATTAATATCATCACTGTTGTTTTTTACCATGAAGTTGGCTGGACAGTGATGTATGCTTTTTTTTTTATTGTTATTATTGTTGTTGTTGTTGCATATTGTTATTGTTAATATCATCACTGTTGTTTTTTACCATGAAGTTGGCTGGACAGTGATGTATGTTTTTTTATTTTTTTATTATTGTTATTATTGTTGTTTGTTGTTGCATATTGTTATTGTTAATATCATCACTGTTGTTTTTTACCATGAAGTTGGCTGGACAGTGATGTATGCTCTTTTTTTATATTCTTTTTTTATTATTGTTATTATTGTTGTTGTTGCATATTGTTATTATTAATATCATCACTGTTGTTTTTTACCATTACCATTGTTATTATTGTTGTTGTTGTTGCATATTGTTATTATTAATATCATCACTGTTGTTTTTTACCATCACCATTGTTATTATTGTTGTTGTTGTTGCATATTGTTATTATTAATATCATCACTGTTGTTTTTATCGTTACCATTGTTATTATTGTTGTTGCTATTGTTATTTTTTTTTATTATTAATACTATTACTATTATTATTATTATTACTATTATTATCAATATCATTATTATCATTGCTGTTATCATCATTTGTATCATTTTGTTATTATTATTATTATCATTATTGTTGTTATTTTGTCTATTCATTTGTTAAGAATGTTTTTGGAGAAGAATAGGTTTGTTCCTCAACTGTCTGCTAGAATGGACGGTTCCAATGCTTGGCTATTTTGGGCAGAGGAATGCAAGCAAGTCACATTTTTCTCAACTGTCTACTAGAATGGACGGTTCCAATGCTTACATTTTCTTTTTCTTTTTCTTTCATCTTCTCTTCTACATACGTTTCTTCTCTTCTATTTCTCTTTCACGTACGTTTCTTTTTTTTCTATTTTTCTTCTACATACATTTCTTCTTTTCCGTTCCTCTTCTACTTACGTTTCTTCTTTCCTATTTCTCTTCTATGTACATTTCTCTTCCATTTCTCATCTACGTACATTTCTTCTTTTCTATTCCTCTTCTACGTACATTTCTTCTACATTTCTCTTCTACATGCGTTTCTTTTCTATTTCTCTTCTACATACGTTTCTTTCTTTTCCCATTTTCTCTTTCTACGTACATTTCTTCCTTTCCATTTCTCTTCAACGTATTTCATAGTTTCCCATTTCTCTTTTACGTACATTTCTTTCCATTTCTCTTCCATTTCTTCTTTCCATTTCTCTTCTACGTTTTCTTCTTTTCCATTTCTCTTCTATGTACATTTCTTCTTTTCCATTTCTCTTCTATGTACATTTCTTTCTTTTCCATTTCTTCTTCTATGTACATTTCTTCTTTTCCATTTCTCTTCTACGTACGTTTCTTCTTTTCCATTTCTCTTCTACGTACATTTCTTCTTTTCCCATTTCTCTTTATTTCCCTTTTCTTCTACGTACTTCTTTTTTCTCTTTACCCATTTCTTCTCCATTTCTCTTCTACATACGTTTCTTCTATTTCTCTTTTACTCTTCTTTTCCATTTCTCTTTTACGTACATTTCTTTTTTATTTCTCTTCTACATACTCTTCTTCTTTCCCATTTCTCTTTTACGTACATCTCCTTTCCCATTTCTCTTCTACGTACACTTCTTCTTTTCCATTTCTCTTCTACGTACGTTCTTTTTCTATTTCTCTTCTATGTACATTTCTTCTTTTCCATTTCTCTTCTACGTACGTTTCTTCTTTTCCATTTCTCTTCTACGTACATTTCTTTTACGTATATTTCATACTTCTTCTTTTCCATTTCTCTTCTACGTACGTTTCTTCTTTTCCATTTCTCTTTTACGTACATTTCTTCTTTTCCATTTCTCTTCTACGTACGTTTCTTTTCTATTTCTCTTCTGCATTTTCCTTTCCATTTCTCTTTACGTACATTTCTTTCCCTTTCTCTTCAACATACGTTTCTTCTTTTCCCATTTCTATTCTACGTACATTTCTTCCTTTCCCATTTCTCTTCAACGTACGTATCATCGTTTCCCATTTCTCTTCTACGTACGTTTTTTCCTTTCCCATTTCTCTTCTACGTACACTTCTTCTTTTCCCATTTCTCTTCTATGTACATTTCATCTTTTCCCATTTCTCTTCTACGTACATTTCATTTTTCCCATTTCTCTTCTACGTACGTTTCATCGTTTCCCATTTCTCTTTTACGTACATTTCTTCTTTTCCCATTCCATTTCTCTTTTACAGACATTTCATCGTTTCCCATTTCTCTTCTACGTACGTTTCATCGTTTCCCATTTCTCTTCTACGTACACTTCTTCTTTTCCCATTTCTCTTCTACGTACATTTCATCTTTTCCCATTTCTCTTTTACTACACTTCTTCTTTTCCCATTTCTCTTCTACGTACGTTTCTTCTTTTCCCATTCCATTTCTCTTCTACGTACGTTTCATCCTTTCCCATTTCTCTTCTACGTACGTTTCATCGTTTCCCATTTCTCTTCTACGTACATTTCATCGTTTCCCATTTCTCTTCTACGTACGTTTCATCGTTTCCCATTTCTCTTTTACGTACATTTCATCTTTTCCCATTTCTCTTCTACGTACGTTTCATCTTTTCCCATTTCTCTTCTACGTACACTTCTTCCTTTCCCATTTCTCTTCTACGAGCGTTTCCAAAAGGTCTCTCGTTCTCTCTCCCTCCTTAGCTACGGCACCCTGTTCCTCCCGGCAGAGTTCTTCAGCGAGCGCGGGGCAATGAGCCTGACGACGCTTCTGGTGTTCATTTCGTTGTACACCGAGACGTCCTCGACACTCCCGAGCACGTCGTATATCAAAAGGATCGACATTTGGTTCGTTTTCAGCATCGTCTATCTAACCCTCATCATCATGCTTCACCTCGTTACTTGTACGTCTGCTCTCGTCGCTGCCTCTTCCTCTCCTTCTTCGCTTTTCTCTCGTCCGCTTGTCTCTCCCGTTCCTTCCTCTTTGGGGACGGCGGGAGCGAGTGTTCGAGATGGAAAGCAGTTCTCGAGGGACAGGTTGGTCTTGAGAGCGGCTCAGGTGGGTTTAGGGGCCGCTGGTCTCGCTTTCTTTGTCATTTATTTCGGTTGCCCTTAAAAAATTCAGTTTTCCTTAAAATCATCCGGTTTTCTTTGTCTTCTCTTTCGGTTGCCCTTAAAATCATCCGGTTTTCTTTGTCTTCTCTTTCGGTCGCCCTTAAAATCATCCGGTTTTCTTTGTCTTATATTTCAGTTTCCCTTAAAATCATCCGGTGTTCTTTGTCTCCTACTTCGTATATCAAAAGGATCGACATTTGGTTCGTTTTCAGCATCGTCTATCTAACCCTCATCATCATGCTTCACCTAGTTACTTGTACGTCTGCTCTCGTCGCTGCCTCTTCCTCTCCTCCTTCGCTTTTCTCTCGTCCGCTTGTCTCTCCCGTTCCTTCGCTTTTCTCTCGTCCGCTTGTCTCTCCCGTTCCTTCTTCTTCGCTTTTCTCTCGTCCGCTTGTCTCTCCCGTTCCTTCGCTTTTCTCTCGTCCGCTTGTCTCTCCCGTTCCTTCGCTTTCTCTCGTCCGTCTCTCCGCTTCGCTTTTCTCTCGTCCGCTTGTCTCTCCCGTTCCTTCGCTTTTCTCTCGTCCGCTTGTCTCTCCCGTTCCTTCGCTTTTCTCTCGTCCGCTTGTCTCTCCCGTTCCTTTCCTTCGCTTTTCTCTCGTCCGCTTGTCTCTCCCGTTCCTTCGCTTTTCTCTCGTCCGCTTGTCTCTCCCGTTCCTTCCTCTTCGGGGACGGCGGGAGCGAGTGTTCGAGATCGAAAGCAGTTCTCGAGGGACAGGTTGGTCTTGAGAGCGGCTCAGGTGGGTTTAGGGGCCGCTGGTCTCGCTTTCTTTGTCATTTATTTCGGTTGCCCTTAAAAAATTCAGTTTTCCTTAAAATCATCCGGTGTTCTTTGTCTTCTCTTTCGGTTGCCCTTAAAATCATCCGGTTTTCTTTGTCTTCTCTTTCGGTCGCCCTTAAAATCATCCGGTTTTCTTTGTCTTATATTTCAGTTTCCCTTAAAATCATCCGGTGTTCTTTGTCTCCTACTTCGTATATCAAAAGGATCGACATTTGGTTCGTTTTCAGCATCGTCTATCTAACCCTCATCATCATGCTTCACCTAGTTACTTGTACGTCTGCTCTCGTCGCTGCCTCTTCCTCTCCTCCTTCGCTTTTCTCTCGTCCGCTTGTCTCTCCCGTTCCTTCTTCTTCGCTTTTCTCTCGTCCGCTTGTCTCTCCGCTTCGCTTTTTCTCTCGTCCGCTTGTCTCTCCCGTTCTTCGCTTTTCTCTCGTCCGCTTGTCTCTCCCGTTCCTTCGCTTTTCTCTCGTCCGCTTGTCTCTCCCGTTCCTTTCCTTCGCTTTTTCTCTCGTCCGCTTGTCTCTCCGTTCCTTCGCCTTTCTCTCGTCCGCTTGTCTCCCGTTCCTTCTCCTTCGCTTTCTCTCGTCCGTGTCTCTCCCGCTTCGCCTTCTCTCGTCCGCTTGTCTCTCCCGTCCTTCGCTTTTCTCTTCCGCTTGTCTCTCCGTTCCTTCCTCTTTCGGGGACGGCGGGAGCGAGTGTTCGAGATCGAAAGCAGTTCTCGAGGGACAGGTTGGTCTTGAGAGCGGCTCAGGTGGGTTTAGGGGCCGCTGGTCTCGCTTTCTTTGTCATTTATTTCGGTTGCCCTTAAAAAAATCGGTTTTCTTTGTCTTCCCTTTCTTTAATTATCCGATTCTTTGTCTTCTCTTTCGGTTTCCCTTAAAATCGGTTTTTCTTTGTCTTCCCTTTCTTTAATTATCTGATTTTTTAAAAATTTATTTTTCGGTCGCCCTTAAAATCGGTTTTCTTTGTCTTCCCTTTCTTAATTATCCGATTTCTTTGTCTTCTCTTTCGGTTCCCTTAAAATCATCCGGTTTTCTTGTCTTCTCTTTCGTCCCTTAAAATCATCCATTTTTCTTTGTCTTCTCTTTCGGTCGCCCTTAAAATCATCCGGTTTTCTTTGTCTTCTATTCGGTTTCCCTTAAAATTACCCGGTTTTCATCTTTCGACTTTTATGTATATCTTCATTATCTTCACCTGCTGCTTTCTTTGCTTCATTCAGTGTTCTTTTCTTTTCATCTTCGTTTTTCTTTCTTTTTCTTCCATAGTCAGTCTCCTTCCTCTTTCCTTCTCCATTCAGTCTTCCTTTTTCTTCTTCGCTCATTTTTGTCTCTATTCAGTCTTCCTTTTCTTCTTCATTTTTTTTCTTTCATTCAGTTTCTTTTTTGCTTCATTGTTTTATTTTTTTCTATATTCAGTCTCCTTCCTCTTTTCTATTTCATTCATCCTTCTTCTTTCTCTTCTTCATTCAGTCTTCCTCTTTTTTCTTCTCCTATTCAGTCTTCTCCTCTTCCAATCATCATCTTCCTCTTATTCTTCTTTATTCAGTTTTTTTTCTTCTATATTCAGTCTCCTTCCTCTTCTCTATTTCATTCATCCTTCTTCTTTCTCTTCTTCATTCATTCCTCTTCTTCGTTTCTTCTTTATTCAGTCATTTTTTTCTTCTTCATCTTTTTCATTTTCATTCAGTTTTTTCTTCTACTTCATTTACCCATAAAGCACCGATATTGACCAGTCTGTCTGTCTGTGTATGTATGTATGTGCGTCTGTCCCTCCGTGTCTTTATCTCACTGTGTACGTACATACGTATCTGCGTGTCCTTCTGTGCAGATGTGTGTAAGTATCCGCTGAGTGTCTTCATGTGCACTGGATATGTGTGTTTGTGTCTCCAGTCTCTTCATGTGTCTCGGTGTCTGCCTCCTTATGTGCGTATATCTGTGTGGTGTGTGTGTTGTGTGTGTGTGTGTGTGTGTGTGTGTGTGTGGTGTGTGTGTGTGTGTGTGTGTGTGTATGTAACATCTGTGTGTGCGCGTGCATGTGTGTGTGTGAGTGTGTATGTGTGTGTTTGTGTGTAGAGTAGAGAGGATGAAGGGAAGGACAAGGCAAGGAACCCAAATATCCTATTAACTGCCCTCTTCAAAGCGTAGGATAAGAGACAAAAAATCCTTGCAGCCATTTCTCAAGCTCATCTTATCCTTGTGGATGGTATTGTTACAGTCCAAATGAGAACCAGACACGCCGTAGTAATGGAAATGGGTATATTGCTCCCGGGTATGGTTATCCTTCAGTACAAGTAACTTTTTTTTTTTTGGGGGGGGGATCACGAAATGTTTCTGGTCGGTTATCCAAAGATTTTATGTATATATATTTTTTTTTAGATATTAAAGATAGATAAACAGCATTGGTACCCCAAAACTCAACCCCCCCCCTCTTTAGGCAGCTCACCCAAAGACTAAGATTGATAGATATTTTTAAAAAAAAGTTAAAGAATAAAAGACTAAAATGAATAATAAAATAGATATGAATAAGAAAAGTAAGATATTTAAAATACGATAAAAAAAGAAAGAAAAATAATAATACGCTTGGGTTCTGCTTTTTTTTTTTTTTTTTTTTTTTTTTTTTTTTTTTTTTACCTTTTTTTTGCCCATCGTGATCTCTTTTAAACTTTTGTCCGTTGAGGATATGTACAAGCACTACTCTCTGTCTCTGTCATTCTCCTCTCTCACTCACTCTCCCCTCCTCTCTCTCTCCCACCCAATCTTTCTCTCCCACTCTCCCCTCCTCTCTCACTCCTCTCTCACTCACTCTCCCCTCCTTCTCACTCACTCCTCCTCTCTCTCACTCCTCCCCTCCTCTCTCACTCACTCTCACTCCTCCTCTCTCACTCACCCCTCCTCTCTCACTCACTTCCCCTCCTCTCTCACTCACCTCACTCTCCCCTCCTCTCTCACTCACTCCTCTCTCACTCCTCTCTCACTTCCTCTCTCACTCACTTCCCCTCCTCTCTCACTCACTTCCCCTCCTCTCTCACTCACTTCCCCTCCTCTCTCACTCACTTCCCCTCCTCTCTCACTCACTTCCCCTCCTCTCTCATCACACTTCCCTCCTCTCTCACTCACTTCCCCTCCTCTCTCACTCCTTCCCCTCCTCTCACTCACTTCCCCTCCTCTCTCACTCACTTCCCCTCCTCTCTCAACTCACTTCCCCTCCTCTCTCACTCGCTTCCCCTCCTCTCTCACTCTCACTTCCCCTCCTCTCTCACTCACTTCACTTCCCTCTCTCTCACTCACTCACTTCCCCTCCTCTCTCACTCACTTCCCCTCCTCTCTCACCACTTCTCTCTCTCACTCACTCCCCTCCTCTCTCACTCACTTCCCCTCCTCTCTCACTCACTCTCCCCTCCTCTCTCACTCGCTTCCCCTCCTCTCTCTCAAGCTTATCAAATCATCTATCGGAAACCTTATCAAACATTGCATTTTTTTGTCACTATAACCGTATCCACCTCTGTTTTGATCTTATTAATATCAAGTTAGATGTTCATGCTGAATATGTATTGTATTGTTGTATTCCTAGAGGTTGTAGATTTGTCTCTGTATGAAGGCGTAAGAATTGACTAAATGCGATTTTGCACAAAATAAACAGTAAATCATATAGAGTATATTTTGCCTTCTGTTTGTTTGGTGTGTATTTTTGATGTATCCACAGGGAGAGAAAGGAATAACGGGAGGAAGGAGAGAGAGAGAGAGAGAGAGAGAGAGAGAGAGAGAGAGAGAGAGAGAGAGAGAGAGAGAGAGAGAGAGAGAGAGAGAGAGAGAGAGAGAGAGAAAGAGCGAAAGAGAGAGCGAAAGAGAGAGCGAAAGAGAGCAAGAGAGAGAGAGAGAGAGAGAGAGAGAGAGAGAGAGAGAGAGAGAGAGAGAGAGGAGAGAGAGAAGAGAGAGAGAGAGAGCAGAGAGAGAGAGAGAGAGAGAGCGAAAGAGACAGAGCAAGAGAGAGAGAGAGAGAGAGAGAGAGAGAGAGAGAGAGATAGAGAGAGAGAGAGAGAGAAGAGAGAGAGAGAGCGAGAGAGAGAGAGAGAGAGAGAGAGAGAGAGAAGCGAGAGTAGAGAGAGAGAGAGCGCTAGAAGAGAAAGGAACGCAGAGAGAGCAAGAGGAGACGAAAAGAGATGCGAGAGTAGAGCCAAGAGAGAAAAGAGAGAGAGAGAGGACGAGAGATGAGAGAGGACGAGAGAGAGAGAGAGAGAGAGAGACGAGAAGAGAGAGAGAGACGAGAGAGAGAAAGAAAGACATGACATAGTGTTTGGACCGAGAGAAACCTGAGAGAGAGGCTGACAGAAGGGAAAACGGAAAAAGGGACCTGGAACGAGAAATGAACAAAAAGCCCCCGTGTAACCGCACTCAGTAGACTCATCCTTTCTGGCAAAGAATGCACATCTATATAACACTTCCCGAGTCAAACCAGCGAAACTATTACTCCCTCATTTCTTTTTCTTCCAAAGCAAACAAAATGAAAAACAAATTTAGCCAAAAAAGAAAGAAACAATGGCCTTTCTCTCCTTAAAAAAAAAACAAACATCAAAGTTAAAAAAAAAACTCCCGAGTATAGCACGTCCACTCTTCCGTAGCGCTACTGCAACCCCTCTCAACTTAACCCCCCTCCCCCCCATAGGCCTATGCACCTCCCCTCCCATAGGCCTATGCACCCCTCCCTAACGCCTCCCCATAGCGCCCTACTGCACTCCCTCCCCCTCCATAGGCCCTATGCACCCCTCCTCCACCCTCCCATAGCGGCCCTATGCCACCCCTACCCCCCTCCATAAGGCTCTAATGCACTCCCGTCTCTCCATAAGTGCCTTCATGCACCCGCCCCTCCCCCCATAGGCCTTGCACCCCTCCCCCCTCCCATAGCGCATCCCCCTCCCCCCTCCCATTAGGCCTATGCACCCCTCCCAGGGTTCCTCCCCCCCTATGGCTCCTATGCATTACCCCCTCCCTCCCATCTGGCCTATGCCACCCCTCCCCTTCCCTATTAGGCCTATGCAACCCCTCCCCCTCCAATAGCATATGCAACCCCTCCCCCTCCTCATAGCCTATGCACCCTCTCCCCCCTCCCATAGGCCTATGCAGCCTGCCTCCACCCTCCCATAGCCTATGCACCCCATCTCCGCGCTGCCCATTAGGGCCTTAGGTTGCACCCCTTCGCGAGTTATGCCATGTGCACCCGCTCCCATAGGTGCCTTATGTTTGCAGCCTCCAACCTCGCGCTGCTTCCCAGTTGGATGGCCATGTTCATCCGCCTTCCCTACCCATGCTCATAGGCCTATGCACGCCCTCCTCCCCTCCATAGGGAAACACTAGGTCTAGCCCGCGTCTGCCCCCTCCCGAGGTTGTGATGTGTGGTGTGTGGTGCTTCGTAATCTGTGTGTGTGTACGTCACCCCGCTGCGCGCCCCTTTTTCCGCATAGGCCTATGCATACTCCCTCCCCCGCTCGCCATTGATCCGTTATACTGTCAACCCTGTGCTGCTGCTCGCTTCGCGTACCCCATTGTACTGTCCTGTGCGTAGTGGTGTGTGTGTGTTATCCTGTCCGGGCCTTGGGCAATGTGTGTGTGGTGCTGTCCGTCTTGTCCGCTGTGCGCGTGTCTGTCGCGTGCATATGTGGTGCGCGTTGTGCGGATAATTATATAATGTATGCATATATGTTATTATATATGTGTATATGTATGTATTTTGATGTTATACATATGCCAATGTCGTATGTATTTAGGATACATGTATGTTACCTTATGCATACCATTTATGTCATGCTCATACAAATCCCTGCTCTACTGCCTCATACTTCATGCATACCATGTCAATTTAATACCTTAGAACCATGTATTGTTACTTATGCAATTACAGTGAATGTTTAACTTATGCATACGTAGTAATACTAGCATACCATGTAGTTTATAATGCAATAACTTATATTATACCTTGCTAGAGATGACCCATGTAATGCCTCCCCCTCCATAGTCCTATGCCACCCCTCCCCCTACCCATTATAACTTATGATAACAAGTATGTGTATACTATCGATACATGTACTGTATACTTAATTCCATACAAATGAATGTTATACTTATTGAACATTATGTCACCTTAACTTCTCGCACCACTTCGCCTACAGGATTGGTCACTATCACCATGCACTCTCACACCATGGATCGCGTGACTATAATTCCATGAAAGTTCACTATATTACAAGCCCACCTCCAGTATGTCCCCTACTACCTTATGACATGTAATGTCATCACTTAGCATACATGGATGTATCTTATGCATACATGTTGTAATATGGCAAATAAACGTAATGATAACGATGGCAATACACAGTAATGTATCTACCTAGCTACGTGAGTGCGTTCAGTGCGTGTAATGTAGCCACATCGTGCTATACTAATGAATACAATTGTACGGACCCCTCTCAACAAATTTAGGCAGCTATGACAGCTCCCTCCCCCCTTCCCATATAGCGTCACTGTTAGTGCAACCCCAATCCAACGCACCGTGCCCATAGACCTCTATATTGCACCCCTCACCATCCTTTCAAACATAGCGGCCTATAATTATCATAAGGTATAAACAAAGGTATGAAATTATATGATATGTATTAATATTATAAATACAAACAATTAGCTAGAAAGCAGACAAGAAATATTCAGAATCCGCTGACCAGCACCAATAAGTCCAATGAGATACGCCTATGCCAACCACACCTATCACCCCTCCTCATAAGGACCTAACTAGCTGACACAACCCCTCCCCCCTACATGCAAAGTACATATCTCTCCACCATACAAGATGACACAATGAAGGCCAATGTCTCGACGCAGGCGTAAATCTAAATAGGCCGGAAACTAATACACGAAGTCTAACGCGGCGGATCCTTTGGCGATGGAGGTCACGAGGAATTCGGACAAGAGTGGAAGTCCTGTGCTGATATACAAGGTGGATATAAAATGCAAATACAATCCAATATAATTCCACAATAGAATTAACCTAGCATAATAATAATATGTGTGTGTAATTAATATGCTATAAGTGTTTGTAAGCATGCAACACGTGAGTCAATCGTGGATAAATAACACGACGTTGATTAAAATTAAACATTCAAGCCAAGTTAGGACAACAACATAAAGAAATACCAGACCAGAAAGAGAGCACGAACGACCGACAGGGCAAAAGACCGCAACAAGAGACGAGACCGAAGAGAGAGCGAACAAAGAAACACGAACAACGAAAGACGCAAACAGACCGAAGAGCAGCAAGAGAGATTGAGAGAGTATGATAGAGAGAGATGAGAAGAGAGCAGATAGAAGGGAAGCAGCGACGGAGAGAGTAGGTAGTAAAAAGCGAGGGAAGTGATAAGGAGGAGAAGATAAACAACATAGATATAATAGATTAACAACGAGAAGAGATGGACAATAAGAACGTAAGCAAGGTAAGAAAGACAATAAATCACATTAACAGCAACCACATTATAACTGTATTACATTTTCTCTCGATTCGAACTATTTATACAATAACGATTTAACAGATCACTGGCAATAATCAGTTCGAGGAGTGACTTGCCCGTTCTTACTTTATTTATATTAGCTATATCATCTCTGCAAGCGTTTTCTAGTAAAATCAAGTTACAATTCTAAATATAGCGTTTAATTTTTGAAGTGCCTAACAAACTAACCATAAATTGTAGAAGAAATAAAAGACACAAAAAAATTAATCTCATTTATATAACCGAACCTTCAACAACCGTTGCAGACATTCCGATAACACAGAAGGAAAGCAGGATGCGGCACTGAGACACTGAAGCAGAAGAACTATTATAAAAATGAAACAATAAGAAATGATAGTCGATCGATAATCAAATGCTATAATGACCCATAATCAGAGAGGAGAGAGAGAGAATGACATGAGAGATGAGAGAGAAAAAGATATGAGGAAGAGAGAGAGAAGTATGAAGACAGAGAGAGAGAAGAGATTGAAATAGCCCAGAAGATAAGAATAAACAAAACCAGCCCATTAGCTTGGCAGATATCAATTAATTCTTTTCTAATTCGTTGGGTAACAGCCAGGAAAACGTGAGAGAGGTAATAGTCAACAGTCATTTGAAGTAGCTTATTTCGTCCAAGTAAAAAAAGCCATATTTTTATCAAACGCTAAAATGTATCCTTGTTTTTTTTTTTTTTTTTTTCTGTATTTATAAAATTGCACAAAAATAACACATATATTTAGGAATATATTATTACAGAATATGATTATAGGCAAATCTACTACATGTAACATAAATATGATATACCACAATATAACATAGAATAATAACAACAAATATATAATAATAACCATATCAACAATAAAATTCAACAATCAAAGAATTTGGTATCACGCGGTAAAAAATTCACCTGAACAGACAGCAAGATATCCAAAATCTCTTAAATCTTCTATTGGTAGATAAGATTATAAACACGTAACTATTCCACGACGTCATTCTAACTATCGAAAAAACAAAACACCTCTTTTTTTTATTATAAGATGAATGTTATTTCTTCCCGTCATTTTTATATACGCTCTAATATTAAAGAATCTCTAGTCAAACAATGAAATAATAACTAATATCTAGGAAACGACCATTCCGCGTTTCGTGCCGACAGAATAAACTAAATTAAAACTTTGTACTCTTCTGAAATGAAATCCCAAGCCCAATCTGGCCAGTTTATACCCGGTTTCTTATCGCGATCCCTCTCTCACCTCAACTGTTTCTATCCGTTAACTCTATTTAAGTACAACTACCCTTAGGACGGTCTAGACGTGGTTAAGCACACCAGACCCCAACCACCGAGCTAACCAAACGACTACCAGCGGACAGCAACAGCACCTTATGTCTTACACACCCACAACTCACATCAATCATCTATCCTTAACACTACATCATCTATATTTATTATATATATATTATTATATATAAATACTAGATTTAAAACCACAATTATTTTATATTTAGCCGCCTATATATATATATAACGGTATTAAACACCGTTATTATATTTTATTTGTGTTGTCTTTGTTTTGTGTTTTGTTTGTGTTTGTGTGTGTTGTTGTATATTTATTACATTGGGAGGGGGTGTGATTGTTGCTCTGTGAAAGTCTAGATTTTTGATATAACTATGTGGACAATATGACGAAAAATTACGGACGATCCCATCAATACATCCTTAAGCTTATATTAGATCCAACGGTCACTAGATAAATAACCACACTTTTATGCTATATTCCCTTAAAGTTGGAAATCCGTATTGGGTCTCTGCGGTATACGAATAGCAGCTTTGACAGGTGTTTATATTAAATTTTTCTGAATATAAATACCATACACCAATGACCTCACCTACACATTCTTATCTCGGTTTAGAAACATACATTTGCGGCTGATCAAAATTGCACACACAAACAAAGAATCCATGTAATTATCTGGTTTTCTCTCTCCATGGTGAGACAAAAAAAAAAATAAAAAACTCGTCTGCGTAACAAAAAAGAAAACATAGAAAACAAAAATGAAAATAAATTACAAAGAACTTGAATAACAAATAACAAAACCACCAAAATCAAATATCCTAAGTATATGAGATATAAATATATATATTGTGTTGATTGTGTGATGTGTGTAGTGCGATGTATGATGCCATAAAATGTGTAGTATGAGATGTGGTGTTTAAGATAATACAAAATAAAAAATCTTAATACATATAATATGTAAAAATAAAAAAAATAATTGTAAAACGTGGCTGATTGTAACTTTTTTCTCACTTGGTTTTTCGTCTTTCCAAAGACCAATGAGATACGGTGGGGCCGTAGTGATGGAAGGGAGGGACCATAATTTAATAAAAAATCAGCTAGTTATCTATTCCGTAAAGAGTGAATTAAACCTATATCACTTACTGTTCATTAAAACACATATATATGTTGTGTATAGGTTAAGCGTACTGATTTTCGACAATTGAAAATGTATAACATTAACGTTGAAATATATTTATGTAGTGTGCTGACACAACACATCACACACACTATCACACATCACTACAACCATCACTGTATACTACACCACAACACACACACACACACCACACACCACACAAAGTGATATATAATAGTATACTATTATTAAATATGTGAATCTATATACTATAGCTGTGTCGGTAGTGTGCACTACACACACCCAGCTACACAATACTGTATCCGATTACACCTACCCTACACACTAATTATGATTGAGTCCACTAAGCATGTATGACAAACTCACCAAATCTGAGATTCGAATTTCAACCAACCTACCTTTTTCCTAACAATTACCTTAATCCAAAGCATAACAGACACACATTCTACATCCGTAGCACATGATCACCATGTGATCGATCCACATACACAGACACACACACACTACCACACTATGACCGTATCATCGCTGATATAACATATAATACACAACGTATGTGTGCCATACCACTAACAGGTTACATCCATCACTATACTAACAGTTAGGTAACTTATAATATATTATATATATATTATATAATATATAATATATATATTATATATATATATATACACATAACACACACCCACACATCCACCACAATATAACCATACACCCATACAACAACACATACACACACATATATTAATATATATATATTAATATTAATATATTATAATATATTAATAATATATATGTTATTATGTATATACTATACATACTACATTATAACATACATATAACTAATAATATATATATATACCACATATATATATTCATATATATATACATACCTATACATATATATATTATTACTATAATACTATATTATATAAATTACATGGTTATACATATTTACACTATACATGTGAAGCGTGAGTGTGTTATTTTAGTGTATTTTTTCAGTGTAAATCATACATTATACTTATCGATATATATCTATCATATATATATATATCATACTTTAAATGTATAGTGTATAGTTAATATTTAATATGTATAATCTGAATAATAACGAATGTGCAACTTGTATGTGTTTGTCACTATTACACATTGTAATATTAATCATAGTAATAGTAATTTGTATAAAACTAGCAGAGAAAAATAACAAAGGAAAGAAGAAACATTGTGTAAGAGAGAATGATCGATGTAAGATATAATAAGACTCCACTTGTGTGTGTGTATGTTGTCATGTGTTGTGTGTGTTGTGTTGTGTGTGTGCTGTGTGTGTGTGTGTTGTGTGTGTGTATGTGTGTGTGTGTGTGTGTGTGTGTGTGTGTGTGTGTGTGTGTGTGTGTACACATATATACATATACACATGTACACACACACACACATAAAATATTCACGTTATGTATATATTTCATGCAAATCAGACGCAATATGTTATGACAAGGAGTTTTCACTCTTTAGAAGAAAACAGCTGATTTTTATATTGGTCCCCCCTTCCATCCACGGCGCCATCTCTTGGCTGGAAGACGAACCCAAGGAGAAAAAAGTTAAATCAGCCACGTTTTACATTATTTATTTATTTATTTATCTTTATTAGAGTCTTAGTTGATTTAGTTAAGCTTTTATTTGTATGGTTGTACATATTTCCGCTGGTATGATTTGTGTATGGTTTGTATTGCATAGTTCTATTTGCAATATTAAGGTTTTCATTTTTTTGTTTACATGATTCCTGTCTCTCTTATTTGTGCTTACGCGAACAGTTTTGTTTTGTTTGTGTTTGTGCGGTTGTCACCAAGGTACTCTAACCAGCAAAATAAATGACAATGGATTACTTGTTTGTGTGTGCAATTTTGACACCCCGATATTCTAACCAGAAAAAAATAGAGCATGGATGAATTTAATCAGAAAATTTAAACACCGTCAACCGCTTTCGAACCGCAAGCCCAACGGATCCACTTTAAGGGTAAGCAAAGTGTGTATTTCCGGCCGCTGGATCAAAGCTTAGGAGTTTGGGTCGTCCGTAATTTTTCGTCATCGTCACAAGTCTACAAATCTCAGACTTTAGAGCAACACCCCCCCCCCCCAAAAAAAAAAAAAAAAAAAAAAAAAAAAGTGTACGTTAGCGGGCAAAAAAAAAAATAATAATAATAATAATAATAATAATAAAAAATAAAAAATAATGATGGAACAATCTCTCCCGACCTGTACGTGGGTCTTAACCCCCCCCCCCCCGTGTTCGTTTTATAAGGATGAACATTATGGAGGATCCTTGAGTTTAAATGCAGATGCTGTATTCAAGTAAAAGTTTATATTATATA
>NW_020872699.1:105488-107988 GCF_003789085.1 Penaeus vannamei
GATAGCAGGAAATAAATGAGGATAACAATAAAGCAATGAATAAATAGATAAAAAAATGTTTCTCACTGTGGATTGGCAGTGTAGAAGCTATAGTCATATAAAGCATATTGTTACTTTTATGATTACTGTTATTATTTTGTTATCATTATCATCATTATTATCATTATTCTTAACATTATTATTATTACTATTATTATCAATTATTATTAATGAGCACAAATTTAAACGCTGAAGTGGCTATGTTTCATTATCATATTATAATGATATTGATAGCAATCTTAATGATGATGATAATGATAATTATTAATAATATAATGATAGTGATAATAATAACGGTGGTGATGATAATAATGATAATAAGAAAAAATGTTAAAGATAATGATGATAATAACAATAATGATAACAGTAATAATAATAATGATCTTAATGGTAATGACAACCATTATAATGATCTTAATTATAAGAGCAATAGTAATGATAATGGTAGTAATTATAATGATAATGATAATTGTAATAGTAATAACAGCAACAATGATAATGGTAATAATGACTTAAATAACGATATTCGCTTTGCTTCCTTTTTCTCTATTTCTCCTTTTTTTTCCCCTTCCTCTTCCTCTCCCTTTCTACTTCTTTCTCCTTACCTCCTCTAGTTCCCTCCCTCCCTATTCTCCTGATCTCCTTCCTTCCTCTCTTTCTGTCTCTCTATCCATCCTTCTCTCCTATTCGCCCTCCTTCCCTCCTCCCTCCTTGCTATCTCTCTCTCTTCTATCATCGCCCTCCCTGCATTCCTCTTCCCCTATTCTCTCTTCCTCTATTTATTTGGCTCTTCCTTGCTTACTCCTCTCCTTCCATCCCTCTTTCTCTCTTTCCATCCCTCCTCTTCTTTCCATCCCTACTTCTTTTTCTTCTCTCCCTAAACCTCTCGTTTTGTCTTCCCTCTTTCCATCCCTTCGTTCTTCCCTCCTTCCCTCCTTCTTCCTCTCCTCCTACTCCTTCCTTCTTCCCTTCTTTCCTTCCTCTCACTCCACCCCACCTTCTTCCTCTTCCTCCTCTCCTCCCACTCCATCCCTCCTTCCCCTCTCTCCCATCTCCACTCCATCACTCCATCCTTCCTTCTTCCCCCTCTTTCCCACCTCCCACTCCATCCCTCCATCCTTCCTTCTTCCCCCTCTTCCCACCTCCCATCCCATCCTCCATCTTTCCTTCATCCCTCTCTTTCCCATCCCATCCCTCCATCTTTCCTTCATCCCTCTCTTTCCATCCCATCCCATCCCATCCCTCCATCTTTCCTTCATCCCTCCATCTTTCCTTCATCCCTCCCATCCCATCCCATCCCATCCCATCCATCCCTCATCCCTCCATCCCATCCCTCCACCCCCTACAAATAGAGCTTCTTGATCAGCGGCGCGTGCACGGGCTTCGCGTGCCGGACGTGGGCCATCCCGTAGGTGGACCTCAGGCGCATGTGGTCCGGGTACTGGTCCTGGCCGTAGCCGGGCCGGTTGCAGAAGGGAGAACTCAGGGTGTTGATCGGCCAGAAGCGCTGGGGTTCGTGGCGGGCCTTCAGGCGAGCGTCGTACTTCTCGCTCTGCTTCAGGTACCTGCGGGAGAGAAAGGAGAGGGGTGGGTGATGCGGGGGAAGGAGAGTGGGAGAGAAAGATTGGGTGGGGGAGAGAGAGAGAGAGAGGAGGGGAGAGTGAGTGAGAGAGGAGGAGAAAGGGGTGGGTGATGGGAAGGAGAGGGGGGAGAGAAAGATTGGTGGGGGAGGGAGAGAGAGAGAGAGGAGGGAGAGTGAGTGAGAGAGGAGGAGAAAGGGGTGGGTGATGCGGGGGAAGGAGAGGGGGAGAGAAAGATTGGGTGGGGGAGGAGAGAGAGAGAGAGGAGGGAGAGTGAGTGAGAGAGAAAGGAGAGAGGGGTGGGTGATGCGGGGGAAGGAGAGGGGGGGAGAGAAAGATTGGGTGGGGGAGAGAGAGAGAGGAGAGAGAGAGGGAGAGGGAGTGAGAAGAGGAGGGGAGAGTGAGTGAGAGAGGAGGGAGAGTGAGTGAGAGAGGAGGGAAGTGAGTGAGAGAGGAGGGGAGAGTGAGTGGGAGGAGAGGAGAAAGGGTGGATGATGCGAGGAAGGAGAGTGGGAGAGAAAGATTGGGTAGGAGAGAGAGAGAGAGAGGGGGGAGAGTGAGTGAGAGAGAGAGGGGAAGTGAGTGAGAGAGGAGGGGAGAGTGAGTGAGAGAGGAGGGGAGAGTGGGAGAGAAAGATTGGGTGGGGAGAGAGAGGGAGGGGAGAGTGAGTGAGAGAGGAGGGGAAGTGAGGAGAGAGGAGGGGAGAGTGAGTGAGAGAGGAGGGGAAAGTGAGTGAGGAGAGGGAAAGTGAGTGAGAGAGGAGGGGAAAGTGAGGAGAGAGGAGGAGGTGAGTGAGAGAGGAGGGGAAGTGAGTGAGAGAGGAGGGAGAGAGTGAGTGAGAGAGGAGGAGAGTGAGTGAGAGAGGAGGGGAGAGTGAGTGA
>NW_020872699.1:112988-124846 GCF_003789085.1 Penaeus vannamei
TTGGGGCGCTTGGGGAGCAAGGGCGGCTTGGTGGTGGGCGCGGGCGAGGGCGCGGTGTTGGGCCGCAGGACCACGTACTTGGTGCAGTTGGTGGGCGCGGGGTGGTCCACCAGGCGGATGGCCAGCGCGCGCGACCCCGTCAGCTCCTCCAGCGTCTCCTCCTCGGGCCGCCGGGGGAGCAGCGCGTCCTCGACGGTGTCGGCAGGGAGCTTGGACGCCTCCCGAAGGATCCTGGTGGCCGAGGGCGTCGAGGGGGAAGGCGCGTCGCGACAGGCGACCGACGACCGGCCGGAACTCCTGAAGGAAAACTTCCGTTAGCCGAGAGGAACGCCGCTCGCAGCGCCTCGCACTTCCTTTAATATTCTAGATTACTCTCTTTCGCTCTTAGGACGCTAGTACTTCCTCTTATACTCTTTACTCTTACTCTCTCGCTCTTAGTACGTCCTCTTATACTCTTCTTCCCTAGTACTTCCTGTTATTAACTCTTTCATTCTTTTACTCTCTCTCTCTCGCTCTTCGTTACGTCCTCTTATTACTCTCTCTCTTACTCTCTCTTTCGCTCTTAGTACGTCCTTTCTTATTACTCTTTCACTCTTACTCTCTCTTTTTCTCTTTAGTACGTCCTTTCTTATTACTCTTTCTACTCTTAGTACTTCCTCTTATTACTCTTTCACTCTTAGTACTTCCTCTTTATTACTCTTTCACTCTTACTCCTCTTTCGCTCTTAGTTCCTCTTATTACTCTTTCACTCTTAACTCTCTCTCTCTTCGTCCTCTTATTACTCTTCACTCTAGTATTCCTCTTATTACTCTTTCACTCTTTACTCCTCTTTATTACTCTTTCACTCTTAGTACTTCCTCTCTTTCACTCTTAGTACTTCCTCTTATTACTCTTTCACTCTTATTACTCTAGTACTCCTCTTATTACTCTTTCATCTTAGTCCTCTTATTACTCTTTCACTCTTAGTACTTCCTCTTATTACTCTTTCACTCTTAGTACTCTTATTACTCTTTCACTCTTAGTACTTCCTCTTAATTACTTTCACTCTTAGTACTTCTATTACTCTTTCACTCTTTCTCTCTCTTTCACTCTTAGTACTTTCACTCTTAGTATTCCTCTTATTACTCTTTCACTCTACTCTCTCTTTCACTCTTAGTACTCCTCTATTACTCTTTCACTCTTAGTATTTCCTCTTATTACTCTTTCACTCTTAGTACTTCTTTCACACTTATCATTACTCTCTCTCCCCCAATACTTCCCATTACCAATCCTTTACACTCGCTATCCCTCAGGCGATTATGTAAATTATTATTATAATTTAATTATAATTAAATTTAATTCAATTATTAATATAATTAAATCTATTTAAATTGAATTAATTTAATTATAATTAAATTATAATAATAATTTACATAATCGCCTGAGGGATAGCGAGTGTAAAGGATTGGTAATGGGAAGTATTGGGGGAGAGAGAGAAGTAAAGAAGTAGAGTGAAAGAAGTACTAAGAGGAAGAGGAAGTATATAAGAGGCAGAAATACTAAGAGTAAAGAGTAATAAGAGGAAATACTAAGAGTGAAGAGTAATAAGAGGAAAGTACTAAGAGTGAAAGAGTAATAAGAGAAGAGAATACTAAGAGTAAAGAGTAAAAGTAAGAGGAGAAGTACTAAGAGTAGAGTCAATAAGAGGAAGTAATTACTTAAGAGTGAAAGTAATAAGAGGAAGTACTAAGAGTGAAAGAGTAATAAGAGGAAATACTAAGAGTGAAAGTAGTACCAAGAGTGAAAAGTAATAAGAGAAGTACTAAGAAGTAATGTACAAGAGTAATAATTAAATATGATTAAATTGCCCGTGCGACAGCCCTTCCGCGGCCCGAGCTCACCGCGCGGACTGCATCGCCGACGGTGTCCTTGTTCGCCTCCTGAAGGACGCCGGGGTCATGCTGCCTGAGGTCCTGTCCGCTCGCCGTCTCCTTCGCGTGTGCTCCGCCGCCGACCCCGCCATGAGCGCCTCGCCCGTGATTTGCAAGTCTCCGTTGGCATTTCCTTCCTCTTCTTCTCCTCCTCCTCCTCCTCCTCCTGCTGCCTGCTCGTCCTGGAATGGGAACGAATGATAACGCTTGAGATTTGAGTGTGTGTGTGGCGTGTCTCGTGTGTGTGTGTGTGTGTGTGTGGCGTGTCTTGTGTGTGTGTGTGTGTGTGTGTGTGTGTGTGTGTGTGAAGCGGGAGGATATACAGTATGTCTGTTTACTGACGTATTTGTGTGTTGCATCTTCGTCCTCTCCCTCCTCATGTTCTTCATCCTCTGTGACCTACTCTCTCTCCTCCTCCTCCTATTCCTACTCATCAACTCCCTCCTCTTTCCCTTCCATTCCTCCATATCCTCAACCTCCATCTTTTCTTCCTTTTTATGCTCCTTATCCTTCTTCCCATTCCTCTTACTCCTCCTTCCTCCTTTTCTCGCTCCTTTCCTCCTCATTCTCCTCTTCCGCTCTATTTCTCCTCCTTAACCCGTTCTTCCTTCTCTTAAGCCTCCTTCGTTTATTTATCTTTTTCTCTCCCCTCTTTGTCCTCATCTCCTTCTTTCTCTTTTTCTCCTTCTCTTTCGCCCGTTTCCTCGTTTCTCCTTTTACACATTCCCTCTTTCCCCTTCTCTCTTCTGTTCCCTTCTTTTTCCCCTATTTTTTTCTCTTCCTCTCTCTCTCTCTTTCTCCTTCCCCATCCCTCTCTCTCTCTCTCTCTCTCTCTCTCTCTCTCTCTCTCTCTCTCTCCTCTCCTCTCTCTCTCTCTCTCTCTCCTCTCTTCTCTCTCTCCCTCCCTCCCCTCCTCCCTCCTCCCTCCTCCCCTCTCTCCTCCTCCCCTCCCTCCCTCTCTCCCTCCTCTTCCTCTCCTCCTCCCTCTCATCCCTCCTTCCCCATTCCCCTTATTTCTCTCTCTTCACCCTTCCTTCCCCCCCTATTACCCATATTCCTCTCTCCTTTTCCTTTCTTTCCTTTCCCCCCATTTTCTCTACCTCTCTCCCTTTCCCTCTCTCCCCCTCTGCTACTTACTCCTTCGCAGTCCGTGTCCGTGTAGAGTCGTCCTTCAGAAACTCTACGGTTTCGCTCGCCAACATTCGGATCTGCGGAGGTTCCAGGGCGGGTTTTACTCGCTGTTCAGTATTCATTAATGTCGGATTGTGGTCGATATTGTTATTGTATGACAGTTATATATCATATTAGTATATTATATAGTATATTATATACTATTTAGAATCTGTTTTGGTGTTATCAAGATCAACGTTATGGCAGGAATGATTAACAAGGCTGGTAAAGTTTTTTTTTTTTTTTATTATCCTCCCTCTCCCTTCCTTTCGACCCTCACCCTACCCTTCTTTTCTACACCCTTTGCCCTCCTCCCTCCCCCTGCTTCCCCTATCTTTTTTCATTCCTTCCCTCTTTTCTCCTTTTTATCCCTCTCCTGGTCTTCCATCTCTTTAAGCCCCGTCTCTTCTTTTCCCTCTTCATCCCTCCCTTTCTCCCTTCCCTTTTCCCTCCTCCCTCCCTTCCCGTCCCTTCTCCCATCTCCCCGTCCTCTGTGCCTCCTTCCTTACCCTTCCTTATCCTTCCCTCACTTCTCTTCTCTCTTCTCCCTCTCTCGCCTTTCCTCCACTCCTGCCTCTTTTCCCCTTCCCCTCTTCCCTCTCCCGCCCGTCTACCATTCCCTCCCCGTCCTCCCTCCTTCCCCTCCTTTCCCCCTTCCGTCCTCCTCTTCCCTTCCTTCCATAACTCCCTCCTATTCACCTTCCTCCCTCCCTCTCCCCCTAAACAGCCAGCCCCGTTCCCTCCTCCCTCTCTGTCCTGTTCCTCTTCCCTTCTCCTACCCTCCCTCTCCTTCTTCTCCATCCTCTCCCTCTTCTCTCTTCTTCCCTCCCTCTCCCTATTCCCTTCCCCTTGTCCCCCCTATCACTCTTCCTCCTCCCTCCCTCTCCTCTTCCCTCCCTCTCCCTCTTCCCATCGCCCTCCATTCCCCCTGCCCTCCGTCTCCCTCCTCCCTCCCTCCCTCCATCCCTCTCCCTCCGCTCCATCCTCTCCCTCTTCCATCTTACCCCCTTCCCTTCCTCCTCCCTCCCTCCATCCCTCTCCCTCCCTCCCTCCCTCCCTCTCCCTCTTCCCCCTGCCCCCTTTCCTTCCTCCTCCCCCTCCTTCCCTCTCTCCCTCTTCCCCCTCCCCTTTCCCCTCCTCCTCCCTCCTTCCCTCCCTCTTCCCTCTTCCCCCCCTGCCCCCATTCCTTCCTCCTCCCTCCCTCCCCCCTCCCTCCCACTTCCCTCTTCCCCCTGCCCCCTTTCCTTCCTCCTCCCTCCCTCTCCTCTCTCCCTCCCTCTCCCTCTTCTCCTCCCCCCTCCCTCCCTCCTCCCTCTCTCCCTCCCTCCCTCCCTCTCCTCTTCCCTCTTCCCCCCTGCCCCCATTCCTTCCTCCTCCTCCTTCTCCCTCCCTTCCTCCCCCCCCTCCCTCTCCTCTCCCACTTCCCCACTTCCTTCCCCCTTTCCTTCCTCCTCCCTCCCTCCCTCTCCTCTTCCTTCCTCCCTCCCTCTCCCTCTTCCTCCTCCCTCCCTCCCTCCCTCTCCCTCTCTCCCTCCCTTCCTCCCTCCCTCTCCCTTTTCCTCCCCCTCCCCCCTTTCCTTCCTCCTCCTCTCTCCCCTCCCTCCCTCCCTCCCTCCCTCTTCCCTCTTCCCCCTTCCCCCTTTCCTTCCTCCTCCCTCTCTCCCTCCTTTCCCTCTTCCCTCTTCCCCCTGCCCCTTTCCTTCCTCCTTCCCTCCCTCCCTCCTCCCTCCTCCTCCCTCCCTCCTCCTCCCTCCTCCCTCCCTCCCTCCCTCTCCCTCTTCCCCTCCCACCCCACCCCACCCCGCCTACCTATCGCCTGCGCCAGAGGCCCCAGGGCGAGGCAGCCGTCCTGGCGACCCCCGGCAGGAGATGACCTCGGTCGTCGCGATGACCCTCGTGGCGCCCCGTCGGTACCTCGGCCTCTCGGGGAAGGAGCGCCCTGTCGTCTCCCAGTTGCCCAGCCGACTCGCCTTGTAGCCGCCCTCGTACTGTCGGGAAGGAAGGAAGGAAGGAAGGATTACGGAGTAAAGTGAGGAATTGAAGGGGAGAGAGGTAAGAGGACGTAAAGGGGAGAAATGGAAAGAGAGTAGGAGATTAAAAGATGGGGGGCGAAACCCCTTGCATGGTTAACATATATAATAAAATAATGCTCGTTCATATCTGGAGTTAGTGGGGGGGGCGGCAAGTTAAGTTACTTTACTGGTGAGTAATGATTAAAATAGTTAACTTAAATAAAAGTAAATAAAAGTAAATACCTCTTTTGTTTGATTTTGTTTTTTATTTTATTGAGTTTTATATAATTTTTTTGTTGTTTTTTTATTGGTTTTATTTTTATACGATAACAAAGTGATTACAGAACAATTAAAGTAAACAGATAATTTTTATTGATTTCTTTTTATTGTTTTTTATTGATTTTCTTTTATTGTTTTTTATTGATTGGTGGGAAGGGAAGGGGGTATAATAAAACATGCGTGGGGAGATTAATGTCAGCTTTTATATCTCGAGTTGCCTATTCATTCTTTTTATGCAGCTGTTTGTCTGTGTGTTGGTTTTGTCTGTTTATTTTGTTTATCTATTCGTGTTTTTTTTTGCTTATTTTGTTTATCTATTCGTGTTTTTTTTGTTTGTTTATTTTGTTTGTCTATTCGTGTTTTTTTTGTTTGTTTATTTTGTTTATCTATTCGTGTTTTTTGTTTGTTTATTTTGTTTATCTATTCGTGTTTTTTGTTTGTTTGTTTATTTTGTTTATCTATTCGTGTTTTTTTGTTTGTTTATTTTGTTTATCTATTCGTGTTTTTTTTGTTTGTTTATTTTGTTTATCTATTGTCGTGTTTTTTGTTTGTTTATTTGTTTATCTTTCGTGTTTTTTTGTTTGTTTATTTTGTTTATCTATTCGTGTTTTTTGTTTTGTTTATTTTGTTTATCTATTCGTGTTTTTTTTGTTGTTTATTTTGTTTATCTATTCGTGTTTTTGTTTGTTTATTTTGTTTATCTATTCGGTTTTTTTGTTTGTTTATTATTCGTGTTTTTGTTTATTTTGTTTATCTATTCGTGTTTTTTGTTTTTTATTTTGTTTATCTATTCGTGTTTTTTGTTTGTTTATTTTGTTTTATCTATTCGTGTTTTTTTTGTTTGTTTTTTGTTTATCTATCTTTTCGTGTTTTTTGTTTGTTTATTTGTTTATCTATTTTTTTTGTTTGTTTATTTTGTTTATCTATTCGTGTTTTTTGTTTGTTTATTTTGTTCGTGTTTTTTGTTTGTTTATTTTGTTTATCTATTCGTGTTTTTTGTTTGTTTATTTTGTTTATCTATTCGTGTTTTTTGTTTGTTTATTTTGTTTATCTATTCGTTTTTTTTGTTTGTTTATTTTGTTTATCTATTCGTGTTTTTTGTTTGTTTGTTTATTTTGTTTATCTATTCGTGTTTTTTGTTTGTTTGTTTATTTTGTTTATCTATTCGTGTTTTTTGTTTGTTTTATTTTGTTTATCTATTCGTGTTTTTTGTTTGTTTATTTTGTTTATCTATTCTTGTTGTTTTATTTTGTTTATTATTCGTGTTTTTTTTGTTTGTTTATTTTGTTTATCTATTCGTGTTTTTGTTTGTTTATTTTGTTTATCTATTCGTGTTTTTTGTTTGTTATTTTGTTTATCTATTCGTGTTTTTTTTTTGTTTGTTTTTTGTTTATCTATTCGTGTTTTTTGTTTGTTTATTTTGTTTATCTATTCGTGTTTTTGTTTGTTTATTTTGTTTATCTATTCGTGTTTTTTGTTTGTTTATTTTGTTTATCTATTCGTGTTTTTTTTTTGTTTGTTTATTTTGTTTATCTATTCGTGTTTTTTTTGTTTGTTTATTTTGTTTATCTATTCGTGTTTTTTTGTTTTGTTTATTCTATTTTTTTTGTTTGTTTTTGTTTATCTATTCGTTTATCTATTCGTTTTTTGTTTGTTTATTTTGTTTATCTATTCGTGTTTTTTGTTTGTTTATTTTGTTTATCTATTCTGTTTTTTTGTTTGTTTTTTTGTTTATCTATTCGTGTTTTTTTTGTTGTTTATTTTGTTTATCTATTCGTGTTTTTTTTGTTTGTTTATTTTGTTTATCTATTCGTGTTTTTGTTTGTTTATTTTGTTTATCTATTCGTGTTTTTTTGTTTGTTTATTTTGTTTATCTATTCGTGTTTTTTTGTTTGTTTATTTTGTTTATCTATTCGTGTTTTTTGTTTGTTTTTTGTTTATCTATTTTTTGTTGTTTATTTTGTTATCTATTCGTGTTTTTGTTGTTTATTTTGTTTATTATTCGTGTTTTTTTGTTTTTTTTTTGTTTATCTATTCGTGTTTTTTTGTTTGTTTATTTTGTTTATCTATTCGTGTTTTTTTTGTTGTTTATTTTGTTTATCTATTCGTGTTTTTTGTTTTTTTTTTGTTTATCTATTCGTGTTTTTTTTGTTGTTTATTTTGTTTATCTATTCGTGTTTTTTTGTTTGTTTATTTTGTTTATCTATTCGTGTTTTTTGTTTGTTTATTTTGTTTATCTATTCGTGTTTTTTTTTGTTTGTTTATTTTGTTTATCTATTCGTGTTTTTTGTTTGTTTATTTGTTTTATTCTATTCGTTTTTTGTTTGTTTATTTTGTTTATCTATTCGTGTTTTTTGTTTGTTTATTTTGTTTATGTTTTTTTGTTGTTTATTTGTTTTATCTATTCGTGTTTTTTGTTTGTTTATTTTGTTTATCTATTCGTGTTTTTTGTTTGTTTATTTTGTTTTATCTATTCGTGTTTTTTTTTGTTTATTTTGTTTTCTATTCGTGTTTGTTTGTTTGTTTATTTTGTTTTCTATTCGTTTTTTTGTTTATTTGTTTATCTATTCGTGTTTTTTGTTTTGTTTATTTTGTTTATCTATTCGTGTTTTTTGTTTGTTTATTTTGTTTATCTATTCGTGTTTTTTTGTTTGTTTATTTTGTTTATCTATTCGTTTTTTGTTTGTTATTTTGTTTATCTATTCGTGTTTTTTGTTTGTTTTTATTTTGTTTATCTATTCGTTTTTTTGTTTATTCGTGTTTTTTGTTTGTTTTTTTTGTTTATCTATTCGTGTTTTTGTTTGTTTATTTTGTTTATCTATTCGTGTTTTTTTGTTTGTTTATTTGTTTATCTATTCGTGTTTTTTTGTTTTGTTTATTTTGTTTATCTATTCGTGTTTTTTGTTTGTTTATTTTGTTTATCTATTCGTGTTTTTTGTTTGTTTATTTTGTTTATCTATTCGTGTTTTTTGTTTGTTTATTTTGTTTATCTATTCGTGTTTTGTTTGTTATTTTGTTTATCTATTCGTGTTTTTTTGTTTATTTTGTTTATCTATTCGTGTTTTTTGTTTGTTTTTTGTTTTTCTATTCGTGTTTTTGTTTGTTTATTTTGTTTATCTATTCGTGTTTTTTTGTTTTTATTTTGTTTATCTATTCGTGTTTTTTTGTTTGTTTATTTTGTTTATCTATTCGTGTTTTTGTTTGTTTATTTTGTTTATCTATTCGTGTTTTTTTTTTGTTTATTTTGTTTTTATTTCGTGTTTTTTTGTTTGTTTATTTTGTTTATCTATTCGTGTTTTTTTTGTTTTATTTTGTTATCTATTCGTGTTTTTTTGTTTGTTTATTTTGTTTATCTATTCGTGTTTTTTTGTTTGTTTATTTTGTTTATCTATTCGTGTTTTTTTTGTTTGTTTATTTTGTTTATCTATTCGTGTTTTTTTTTTTGTTTATTTTGTTTATCTATTCGTGTTTTTTTTGTTGTTTATTTTGTTTATCTATTCGTGTTTTTGTTTGTTTATTTTGTTTATCTATTCGTGTTTTTTTGTTTGTTTATTTTGTTTATCTATTCGTGTTTTTTTTGTTTTTTATTTTGTTTATCTATTCGTTTTTTTGTTTGTTTATTTTGTTTATCTATTCGTGTTTTGTTTGTTTATTTTGTTTATCTATTCGTGTTTTTTGTTTGTTTTTTTGTTTATCTATTCGTGTTTTTTTGTTTGTTTATTTTGTTTATCTATTCGTGTTTTTTGTTTGTTTATTTTGTTTATCTATTCGTGTTTTTTGTTTGTTTATTTTGTTTATCTATTCGTGTTTTTTTTTGTTTATTTTGTTTATCTATTCGTGTTTTTTTTATTTGTTTATCTATTCGTGTTTTTTGTTTGTTTGTTTTGTTTATCTATTCGTGTTTTTTTTGTTTGTTTATTTGTTTATCTATTCGTGTTTTTTTGTTTGTTTATTTTGTTTATCTATTCGTGTTTTTTTGTTTGTTTATTTTGTTTATCTATTCGTGTTTTTTTGTTTGTTTATTTTGTTTATCTATTCGTGTTTTTTTGTTTGTTTTTTTGTTTATCTATTCGTGTTTTTTGTTTGTTTATTTGTTTATCTATTCGTGTTTTTTTGTTTATTTTGTTTATCTATTCGTGTTTTTTTTTTTGTTTATTTTGTTTATCTATTCGTGTTTTTTTGTTTGTTTATTTTGTTTATCTATTCGTGTTTTGTTTGTTTATTTTGTTTTATCTATTCGTGTTTTTTTTTTTGTTTGTTTATTTGTTTATCTATTCGTGTTTTTTTGTTTGTTTATTTTGTTTATCTATTCGTGTTTTTTTGTTTATTTTGTTTATCTATTCGTGTTTTTTTTGTTTATTTTGTTTATCTATTCGTGTTTTTTGTTTGTTTATTTTGTTTATCTATTCGTGTTTTTGTTTGTTTATTTTGTTTATCTATTCGTGTTTTTTGTTTGTTTATTTTGTTTATCTATTCGTGTTTTTTTTTGTTTGTTTATTTTGTTTATCTATTCGTGTTTTTTTTGTTTGTTTTTTTGTATCTATTTTGTTTATTTTTGTTTATCTATTCGTTGTTTTTTGTTTGTTTATTTTGTTTATCTATTCGTGTTTTTTGTTTGTTTATTTTGTTTATCTATTCGTGTTTTTTTTGTTTGTTTATTTTGTTTATCTATTCGTGTTTTTTGTTGTTTATTTTGTTTATCTATTCGTGTTTTTTTTGTTTGTTTATTTTGTTTATCTATTCGTGTTTTTTGTTTGTTTATTTTGTTTATCTATTCGTGTTTTTTTTTTGTTTTGTTTATCTATTCGTGTTTTTTGTTTATTTTGTTTATCTATTTTTTGTTTATTTTGTTTATCTATTCGTGTTTTTTTTTGTTATTTTGTTTATCTATTCGTGTTTTTTTTTGTTTATGTTCGTTTTTTTGTTTATTTTGTTTATCTATTTCGTGTTTTTTATTTTGTTATCTATTCGTTGTTTTTTTGTTTGTTTTATTTTGTTTATCTATTCGTGTTTGTTTGTTTATTTTGTTTATCTATTCGTGTTTTTTTGTTTGTTTATTTTGTTTATCTATTCGTGTTTTTTTTTGTTTATTTGTTTATCTATTCGTGTTTTTGTGTTTATTTTGTTTATCTATTCGTGTTTTTTTGTTTATTTGTTTATCTATTCGTGTTTTTGTTTGTTTATTTGTTTATCTATTCGTGTTTTTTTTTGTTTATTTTGTTTATCTATTCGTGTTTTTTTTGTTTATTTTGTTTATCTATTCGTGTTTTTTTTGTTTATTTTGTTTATCTATTCGTGTTTTTTTGTTTGTTTATTTTGTTTATCTATTCGTGTTTTTTTGTTTGTTTATTTTGTTTATCTATTCGTGTTTTTTTTTGTTTGTTTATTTTGTTTATCTATTCGTGTTTTTTTGTTTGTTTATTTTGTTTATCTATTCGTTTTTTTGTTTGTTTATTTTGTTTATCTATTCGTGTTTTTTTTTTGTTTATTTTGTTTATCTATTTTGTTTGTTGTTTATTTGTTTATCTATTCGTGTTTTTTTGTTTATTTTGTTTATCTATTCGTGTTTTTTTGTTTTATTTGTTTATCTATTTTTGTTTTTGTTTGTTTTTTGTTTGTTTATTTTGTTTATCTTATTTCGTGTTTTTTGTTTGTTTATTTTTGTTTATCTATTCGTGTTTTTTGTTGTTTATTTTGTTTATCTATTCGTGTTTTTTGTTTGTTATTTTGTTTATCTATTTCGTTGTTTTTTTTTGTTTTTTTATTTTGTTTATCTATTCGTGTTTTTTTTGTTTGTTTATGTTTATCTATTCGTTTTTGTTTGTTTATTTTTTATCTTTCGTGTTTTTTTTTGTTTATTTTGTTTATCTATTCGTGTTTTTGTTTGTTTATTTTTTTATCTATTCGTTTTTTTGTTTGTTTATTTTGTTTATCTATTCGTGTTTTTTTGTTGTTTATTTTGTTTATCTATTTCGTTTTGTTTGTTTATTTTGTTTATCTATTCGTGTTTTTTTGTTTATTTTGTTTTATCTATTCGTGTTTTTTTGTTTATTTTGTTTATCTATTTTTTTTGTTTGTTTATTTTGTTTTATCTATTCGTGTTTTTTGTTTGTTATTTTGTTTATCTATTCGTGTTTTTTTTGTTTGTTTATTTTGTTTATCTATTCGTGTTTTTGTTTATATTTTGTTTATCTATTCGTGTTTTTTGTTTGTTTATTTTGTTTATCTATTCGTGTTTTTTGTTTGTTTATTTTGTTTAATCTATTCGTGTTTTTTTGTTTGTTATTTATTGTTTATCTATTCGTGTTTTTTGTTGTTTATTTGTTTATCTATTTGTTTATTTTGTCGTTTTTTTGTTTGTTTATTTTGTTTATCTATTCGTGTTTTTTTGTTTGTTTATTTTGTTTATCTATTCGTGTTTTTTGTTTTGTTTTTGTTTATTTTGTTTATCTATTCGTGTTTTTTGTTTGTTTATTTTGTTTATCTT
>NW_020872699.1:124946-129946 GCF_003789085.1 Penaeus vannamei
TGTCTCTGCTTTGTTCCTCTTTCTCTCGTCTCGCTTCCTCGTCACTCGTCTGCTCTGTCTCGTCTCTCTCCGCTTCTGCTTCCTCGTCTCTCCTCCGTCCTCCTCGTCTCTCTCTCGTCGTCTGCTCTCGTCGGTCGTCGGTCTCTGCGTCGTCTCTGCCTCTCTCGTCCTCTCAGTCTCTCGTCTCCCTCATCTAATTCTCCGTCGTGCTCCTCTCGTCCGTCTCTTCGTCTGGCTCTCCGGCTCCCCTCCCTCGCCGTCCCTGCCGCTTGCGCCTCCCCTCAGTCCCTTCCCGTCTCCTCCTTCCGCTCTGCCCTCTCCCTCCTCCGCTCGTCCTCGCACTCCCGCCTCTCGAATTAGTGTGTTCGCTGTATTTTCTTTCCATAGGTCAATGTCTAATTTTGTTCGCGGTCGGTCGGACGTCGTATTGGCCGTAGTTTAAGTGAATTTCATCATGGTGTTGCAATAGCGGTTACATAAATGAATTTCATAAAATTTTCAAGGATTAATGAATATAGATCATAAATCATTAATGCTATGGTGCCAACACTTTTATCATTAAGGCTCCTATTAATGATATCCTGTAATGGAATCGGGTATTATTACCTAGGGAATACGGGTTTTCAGTAATCGTAGGATTGAAAAAAGTTCATTAATTCATTATCAATTTATGCTGTAAATGCTTGTTTGCCGGTGTTTGTGTCTATAGAAATACGGAATTTAATGTAAAAGTGGTAAATGAGATGAAGAAGCATTAAGGACGATAAAAGATGATGAGAGCGAGGAGAGAGAGAGAGAGAGAGAGAGAGAGAGAGAGAGAGAGAGAGAGAGAGAGAGAGAAGAGAGAGAGAGAAAGAGAGAGGAGAGAAAGAAAGAAAGAGAGAAGAGAAAAAAAAATAAAGAGAGAGAGAGAAAGAAAGAGATAAAGAGAGAGAGAGAGAAAGAGAGAGAGAGAGAGAGAGAGAGAGAGAGAGAGAGAGAGAGAGAGAGAGAAGAGAGAGAGAGAGAGAGAGAGAGAGAGAGAGAGAGGAGAGATAGAGATAGAGAGAGAGAGAGAGAGAGGGAGAGGGAGAGATAAAGAGAGAGAGAAGAGAAGAGAGAGAGAGAGATATAAATAAAACTAAGATAAAAGAGAAACAAGGAAAACGATAATACTAAGGGGAATCATTATGAATATAGTTGTCATGATTATCAAAATAGTCATAATGCAACAACTCCCCTAATCAACACATCTACTAATGGTACTAATGTTGTGATTACCACTACTTAAAAAAAAAAACATAACACGATAACAGTACACTAGATAGTACAAATAAGGATAGTGAAAACAATGATGTTAATAATGATACTCATAGTAATAATGGGGATGATGATAGATATATCGAAAGTACTGGTGATAACGATAATGAAAAAGATTATGTTAAAAATAATAATGATAGTCCTAATAATAAAAGTAATAACAGTACTAATGATGACAACAATAAGTGCAACAATAATCACAACAATTATAACAGCAATAAAATGATAAGATGAAATAATAATAGTAATGATGATAGCGATGATGATAAGGATGATAATAATAAAAACCACAGGAAAAAATAATGAGAATAATAATCATCATATCAATTACAATGATAATAATGATAACAATAATGATATGAACAACTGTGATTATAATATCAATAATAATAATGATGATGTAATAAAGATTACGACAATAGAAACAAAATTAGCAATAACATTAACAAATCAATAATGAAAGTAATGATAATGATGTTTATAATAACAGTGATGTTATAAGGAAAACTCTAATAATAGTAATAACAGTGATAATAATAACATAATGATACTACTACGACTATTAAGGATGATGATAATGATGATGATGATGATAATGATAATATCAGCAATTTTGGTAGTAATATTTATGGTAATATTGATGATGATAGAAGTAATGATAATAATAATGGTAACAGTAATGATAATACAAATGGTAATAATAGTAATGATAACATCAACAACAGTAGTAGAAACAACTGCAACAAAAACAATGATAATGATACTAATAATCTTGTGAGGATGATAATTACAAAATAATTATGGAATATAAATAACAATGAAGATAACAGGAGTATCAATGATAACAGTAAACTATTGTGGACACTGATACTAAAACAAAGACCGTAATTATCACAATCCTAATAAAGAAAAAAGAAAAAAAATAATAAATAACCCAACAATACTTTACTGTGACTCGCATTTTCTGAGGAGAAGTTTGTTTATTTCCGGTTACAAAAATAATTTTCCAAAAGGTGCACAGAAGCCGAGGCAGCCGTGGCGGGAATTTCAAATTTTATGGCGCCAATAAACGTTGATTTGAGTGATCGTTTGTGTGATTATCGTTTCGCAAGAGTTGTAAACGCGCTCTTTAAGTTATCTAAACATAGTTGGTTAGATTTTTAGTGGAAATAATGGGAAAGCTGGAGTGAGGGGGGGGGAGGAGAAGGAGAGAAAGGGGAGGGGATAGCAGCGAAAAAGAGAGAAAGAGAGAGAAAGGAGTAGTATTGGGAAAAGGCAACGAAGAAGAGAGTTGTGAGAGTTGGGGGTAGAGGAAGAGAGAGAGAGAGAGAGAGAGGAGAGAGAGAGAGAGAGAGAGAGAGAGAGAAGAGAGAGAGAGAGAAGAGAGAGAGAGAGAGAGAGAGAGAGAGAGAGAGGAGAATGAATATAGTAATGAAGAGAGAAGAAAAGAAAAAGGAGACAGATAGACAGAGAAAGAAGAGAGAAGAGAGAGAGAGAGAGAGAGAGAGAGAGAGAGAGAGAGAGAGAGAGAGAGGAGAGAGAGAGAGAGAGAGAGAGAGAGAGAGAGAGAGAGGAGAAAGACCGACAGACAGACAAACAGACAGAGAGTGAGAGAGAGATGGGCAGACAAACAGAAAGTCAGAGAGCGAGAAAGAGAGACAGACAGACTGAATGGAAATATTGGGAAAAAAAAATCCAGCACATCTGCGTGATAGTTTCCAATAAATCATATTTCAGAAGACTTGTTATACAATCATGACGTCTAAATAAATCTTTACCTTAAGCATAATTCGTAAAAAAGAGCTTATCGAAACAGTGACGATATATGAATTATTAATCACAGGTATGCTGATGGCGATGATAGCCATGTTGATAATAACTATAAAGAGAAAAGAATATCTATGATGATAATGATAATGAGAATAATTGTGATGTTAATAGTAATAATGATAGCAATAATAACACGGAAAATAATGATAACAATAGTAATAGTAACAATAATAATGATAATGTCAATAATTATACTAATTATAGCAATGATAATAATGATAAAAAATAATAGTGATTACAACAATAATGATTATACTAATTACAGCAATGATAATAATGATAAAAAATAATAGTGATTACAACAATAATGATAATGATGACAGAGACAATAATTATAATAATAATAATTCACATAAAGGTAGTGGCAGTAATGTTGGTCGTACTAATACCAATGATATTAGTTATGATAAGAATACTAAGAGTATTATTGATATTAATGGTAATGGATATTACAATAATGATAATAATGATAATAATAAAAATAACAACAATGATATCAATAATGACAATAGTGATGATAAGAACAGTAACAATACCAATACTGATAATAAGAACAATAACAATAATGATAGTGATGGTGATGATAATGATAAATATGATAATGAATAAACCTCTTCTTCATGTCATTGATAATAAACATGATGACAAAAAAAGAAAAAAAAAGAAAAGAAGAAAAACGAAAAACGAAAAAAAAAAAAAAGAAAAAAAATAAAAAAAAAATGAAAAAGAAAAAACAAAATACAAACAAACACATAAAATAGATAGAGAGATAAGAAGAGATAAACCGAGCCGAAAATTCCGACTCGATCAAGAACAACACAGCGCGACATCAATAACCTGCAACATTTCCTGGATATGAGGACGCGCGATGAAAATTTGCGACTCTGCATCAAAATTTGCGTCTCACTTATGTAAGATTTGCGACGCTCTAAAACCAGGGGACGGTGGTGTTACGAAGGGAGGAGGAGGAGAGGGTGGGAGAAGAGGGATAGAGAGGTGTGGGAAAGGGGGAGGAGGGAAGGGCAAAGAGGGAAGCAAAGAATGGGAGAGGGATAGGGAGATGTGGAAAGGGACGAGGGAAGAGGGGAGAGGAGGGAGAGAGAGATGTGGGAAGGAGGGAGGAGGGAGAGGAGAGGAGGATAGAGAGATGTGGAAAGGAGGGAAGGAGGGAAGAATGGGAGAGGAGGGATAGAGAGATGTGGAAAGTGGGGAGGGAAGTGGGAGAAGGAGGAAAAGAGTGGAAGGAGGGAAGAATGGGAGAAGAGGGATAGAGAGGTGTGGGAAGGAGGGAAAGAGGGAAGAATGGGAGAGGAGGAGAGAGAGATGTGGGAAAGTGAGGGAAAACGAGGGAAGAATGGGAGATGAGGGGATAGGAGTGTGCGAAGGAGAGGGAAGCGAAGAATGGGAGAGAGGAGAGAGATGTGGGGAAGGAGGAAAGAATGGGGAGAAGAGAAAAGGGGATAGGAGATGTGGGAAGGGAGGAACTGAGGGAAGGAGGGAGAGAGAGGAATAGAGAGATGTGGGAAGGAGGGAAGGAGGGAAGAATGGGAGAGGAGGGATAGAGAGATGTGGAAAGGAGGAAAGGCGGGAAGAATGGCGAGAAGAGGATAGAGAGTGTGGGGAGGGAGGGAAGGAGGGAAGAAGGAAGAAATGGGAAAGGTGGAGGGGGATAGAGAGGTGTGGGAAGGAGGAAAGGAGGGAAGAATGGAGAGGTTAGGGATAGCGAGTGTGGAATAGGAAGGGAGGAGCGGAATAAATGGAGAAGAGGGGTAGGAGGTGTGGGAAGGAGGGGAGAATGGGGAGAAGAGGGTAGAGAGATGTGGGGATGGGAGGAATGGAAGAGAGGGATAGAAGAGATGCAGGAAGGAGGG
>NW_020872699.1:137446-139946 GCF_003789085.1 Penaeus vannamei
TATCTGAACGCATATTCATGAATGTATATATTTATGTGGGCATTCATTCACATCTATTGTTATCCCTGATTCCAGCCAAAGAGTTAATTAAGGAATTATTTAATTAGACTTCGCAAGTATTCATATTTTCCAGTTGGTCTTAAATTACAAGTAATTAACCCTGATTGCATCTTGTAGCGTAACAGCTGGAGGGCAATTAGAGCGAGTTTTAATTTCTGTTAATTGTTATTAACCTGTGTGAGGAAAAGCGTGTGCTGAGTGACGGTGGTTATAGTGATGAAAACGATATGTATGATCCTCGTAAATAATAAAAGGAATTGATTAGATAATTAGAGAAAGAGGAAATGGCATTATTAATAACCTTGGAGATGAGATGTTGAATAAATGAAGACTTGGACGCCAATGAAAAGGGAAGGACAATAAAATGGACGATTGTGTTATGTTACAGAAGGGATTTAATCTTTATGGTTTGTTTTTTATACGAATGTTTATGTACATATAAATAACAGCTGTGTACGCGGTACATTTGCTATTTCACCCCCCCCCCCACACACACACATAAGTCGGGCGTTTTGCATGATTAATTAAGCCTTAATTAAATCGTCTTATAAGATTATGACTTACACTCTTTCGTTATTTTTACCTTTTATTCATTTATTATCATTTTTTCACTATCATGATTGTACCAATGCCTTAATAATATGTTTTTTTTGTTCTAACGATCATCTGGGCCTCATACCGTATACCAATGTGAAATGTGGCCCAGTTAGTATCAGAGTGAGAGCACGGTGCACGGAGCAAATCAGGAGGATTACTCACGCGCCCATTCCAAGTCTGTGACAGAAATAGCAACAAAAGTGGGCGGTCTGCAGGTTTACCCCTTAGCTAGACTGACAGAGTTGGATGTCGTTTGGCATTGTGGTCACTTACTCGTACGGAGACTGTTATCGCAAAGAGGCCGGCACCCCCCCCCCCCCGAAAAAAAAAAAAAAATGCTGATTTTCCTGGGAGATTATTGTCAAATTTTAATCAACTGATATCTAGGACCAGAGACAGTCCGTGCGTATATTTCGATCATATTTCGTTCGTTATTTTTCGTGTATTTCTGGTTACAAACAGGCCAACGAACAAATTTACCAAGAAATATAACAATAAATAGAGCCATTACGCAACTACAGCTACAAAGATAATTGCCTGAACCAAATCCAAATTAAAACGATAATATGCCCAAAATGAATAAAGATAACATTTATCCATAACATTACAAAAGCAGCGAGAAGAATGATTATCATAATTATCATTAAAAAGAGAAAAAAAGACTCGCAAAGAAAAGAGCAAAATTACCATCATTGCATTCCTGCATCTTATCAATAAAGAAACACAAAATAAGAGAAATAAAAACACAGAACTACCTTCAACCAGAAACATAATTACCAGAAAAAAAAGAGAGAGAAAATAGAAAAACAAGAAAAAAATCCTCACACTAAATCTTCAATCATCAACATTTTCAACATGTTCCATCAAGTCCAAAGAGCAACACTGAGCAAAACCTTTGCTCACTTCTGCAATAATCAGCATCAAATAAAAATGGCAAAAAAGGAGCTCCTGGCAACGGTATATTTATCGGCAAAAAGATAGTAAAACGACACATGTTGGTGTTATTTTTCGTGTTGAGGGATTAGCATCTGACTGATATATTATCATTTCTATCATTTTCATCTTTTTTGTTATTTATTGCTATCGTTATCATTATTGTTGTTACTATTATTATTATTATCCTCCTCCTCATCATCATCATCATCATTATATTATTATTATTATTATTATTATTATTATTATTATCATTATTATTATTATTATTATTATTATTATTATTATTATTATTATTATTATTATTATTTTGGTTAGCAATATTATCGTTATTACCATTATTTTTCTTCTTATCGTTTATATTATTATTATATCTATTACTATATTATTATTATTACACTTGTTATTTGTTACTATTATTATTATTATTGTTATTATTATCACCATCATCATCATGAAAATAGTAATAATTATAACAATAATAACAATAATAAACAATAACAGTTACATCAATAATGATAATGGCAATAATAATAATGACAATAGTAAGAATAATGATAGTAGTAGTAATAATTATAATAAAAGTAGTAGTAATAGTAGTAGTAGTAGTAGTAATAGTAATGATAATGATTCCGAATCATGAATCGGATCACCAACACCGAAGTTGGGTTAAGAACACCTAGTAAAAAAAAATAATAAAATAAAAATAAATAAATAAAAATATAAATAAATAAAATAAAATAAAATAAAAAAAAATATTAGAAAAATGTGTTCACAACTTTTTGAGTTATCCTGTACAGGATTTGGATTATGATCCGGTTCACCACCATGATCTAATGGCATATAAGGTTGACGAAGACACCTTTGGTAAAAAATCGTAAAAATCTGCTCTTAACCTTTTGAGTTATCC
>NW_020872699.1:149946-152446 GCF_003789085.1 Penaeus vannamei
AATATATATACGTATACTATAATATACTTATTTATTAATATACATAATATCTACCTTATATATGCATATTTACCATATATGTTATACCTCTCATCATATGTCTTTCATTATAATTTATATCGCCTTATAATCTTTATATTACTGCTATATCACTATATATATATTATACTTATACATATATCACTCTTTTAATTATATACTCTCTTTATATTACTCTCTTCATATTCTATATATACTATATTATAACTATTTCTATATTCATAACAATTTTACGTATATATATGATACATATATTTATATATATATCTATTATATATTATTTATATGTATATATATATATATATATATATATAAAATATATATAGTGTGATATCTATACTTCTTCACACTATATATGTATATGTTATTCATCAATAATCACATCACAGTCACTCATAACGACTCATACTATTATATATCATCATATTATACTTACATTATAACTTATCTATATATATATAATAATATATATATATTATTATATTATATATACATTTATATATATATGTGAATATATACTATAATATAAATTTTATTTATTTTTTTTAATATTTATATTTTTAAAATAATTATTATTTAAATTTATTATAAACAACTCTATATATGTACTTTAATATCTCATATTACACTCATACATCTATATTATATAGTCCTATAATATTATGTATTATACATACATATCACTACTATACTATTCTACATTATTCTCACCTCTTTCATAAATCTCACTCATAATACTTCTCCTCCTTATATATATTTTATTATTGTAAATCATTATATTTATACTATTGTTCATATCTTTCTCAAATTCATATATTTATACTATATTAATTTTTACCTTATATTTCTTCTAATTTATCTTACTCATTACTATAACATACTATCTCTATATATATCTATAATATAATATATATATGATATATCCTATATTACTGTTACTATATCGCTATACATAGTGATATAATTCATACTATATACTTATACTCCTTTTATACATTCTTACTATTAGATATAATATAATAATATATTTACATATTGCTACTCACTACTATTACTTATTATTATATATATATTCATTATTACTTTTACCTATATCTTTTATTTGTACTAATATAATTATTATATATATTATATTCTACTATCCTATTCATATAATATATATATATATAATATAACTTATACATATAACTCTCACTCACATATAAATATATGCAATATATATATATGATATACTACCTTATATTACTTTATATATATTAATACTATTTTTATATATTTCTTACTCTTATTCATGACTCAGTATATATTATATATATATTATATATATATCATAATATGTATTATTATACTATATATTAGCTTACGTATATCTATATCCTATTTACCTATATATAACATATTTTATACTTATACTCTCACTATTTCTTATACTATATATATATATATAATATATAATAGTATATTATATATTATACATATATATGGCATCTACTCTTATATCTCTACTAATATATTTTATATGTCTCTTTATATACCTATATATATAATATATTATAGTATATATACACCTCCTACCTCTCATTATATCTCATAATATATATGCATATAATTATTCTATACTATATACTATACTTATTATAATATATATTATATATATGTGCATACTTATATATGTATATTATATACTCTACCTTCATCATTCTCTATAACTATCTCTCTCCTACTTATATTATATCAGTTATATTATATATGTATGTGTGATATTTTACTATATATATATTATATATATACTATATATATTCTATATATATATATATGCTCTTTCTCATATATATAATCTCTTTATTTATTATTTACTATTCATATTTATGTTATACAATATTATTTTTCATTATGATATATATATATATCATAACTATATAATTCATTATATGTACCTTGTATCATCATAGTATTTATACACTAATACTATTCATAATTTATATATATTCTAACCTATTCCTACTCTCTCTACTTTTATATATATATACACTTTACACCTACTTTACTCATCTCGTTATCATTACTTATTATATATATACCTACCTCTATATAATACTTTATATTATATATTTTACACTTTCTCAATTCTCCTTTCTAATATATACCTATCACTCCTATTATCTTTTCTATACATTACTACCTCACTCTTCTTTACCCTTTCCCCTATGCTACCCTATTATACTATCTCCCTTATACCTACTTCACTTTACCTTATATATTCCTCTCCTATCTACTTCTATATAAATATATGTATGATTTACTATTATTATCTATAATTTCATTTTTCATATTTATCTTCCCTTATATATATTCTTTTACTACTTCCCTTTACTTTCTCCCTTACTATTTATTATATCTATATACATATATTCACCCTTACTTCATACTACTTCTCATATTGCTCACTATTATACCCTTA
>NW_020872699.1:157446-159946 GCF_003789085.1 Penaeus vannamei
TTCGTTCATCCGGGTTCTTCCCGACTTGATTCGCCATCGTCACTTGTCGAGATTGTCGAGGCGCCATTTATCTTTGGTTGCTTATCCCTTTCTGTTATCACTGTAACATCCTCATTGTTGCCAAAATCATATTATCTTTATTATCATTATTATTTTCATTAACTCCACCAATGAGGTTATATTCTTGGCTGCGTTAGTTGGTTGGTTGATTAGCAGGATAACTTAAAACGTTATGAACAGATTTTCATGAAATTTGTACCGGATGTGTGTCTTAGCCAGATTTAAGTGCCAATGTATTTTGGTGGTGATCCGGATCTATTTTTTTTTCTTAAGGATTCGTCAGCATTGCGAAATAGATGGTACTTGATGTAATGAAAAAGAGGTGATTTTTTAATGTAATTCAAGTGGGAATATTCATATTGCACCAGTGACCCTATTGCCTTGGTGGATGCATGCGCTCTCTGAGTGCTTCTAGTTATTATAATTATTATCACCTTTATCATCATCATCATTGTTATTGGAGGTGATAGACTCCAACTTGAAGCAAGCCCCATTCAGAGACATGCTTCAAGAGGTCCGCATCATGTGTTCTGGCATCCAAATGGGAATTACCATAAGTCGTCACAAAGTCTTATTTATCAAACAGTTCCTTTGTAATGTTAGCAGCGGCTAGACACACCGGCAGACTGACAGAGCCTGGCAGACAGACAAGCAGACAGTCCGACATTCAGATACAACTGTATAAAAAAACAAACAAATTTATCCTAATTACCTCCATGTGCTAAGCAATACAGTGTTTACCATATGAGCAAGTTCAAGCTACTTCACAAAGTCAATATATTACAGCAGAATATTCTTACCCGTTTTATGGCCCATTAGAGTAGAATCGGAGAGGATCTCGTTCAAACATCACGATCACATGTGTCGGTTCAACTAACAGACGCGAGAGTTGCCGACTTTGTACCGAAATTGATCAAAATATAATTAGGCTACCTTTATAAACATATATGTATGTAAACACGCACACACACACGCACACGCTTGCACACACGCACGCACGCACTCACTCACACACACACACCACACACACACACACACACACACACACACACACACACACACACACACACACACACACACACACACACACACACACACACACACACACACACACACACACACACACACACACACACACACACACACACACACACACACACACACACACACACACACACACACACACACACACACACACACACATACATGCATACACACACACATGTATAATACAACTGAATATTTAAATCATTAATAGTAAATTCCATTAATGAATACCAAATATTGACGGTAAACTACAACTTTTTAGCTTCTAAATTTGCTCTAGTCTTAATCATTATTGTCCTGCTTGATATGATTAATATTGCAATATGCAATTCGTATAATTTCTGTTAGATAGCTTTTGTCATAAGAAAATAGTGATGATAAAAACAAGGACAATAATAATAATAATAGCAACAACAACAACAATAACAAGAACAACAGTAATGATAATAATAGTGTTAATAGAAATAACAATAAGGATAATGATAATAATAATAATGATAATGATGATGATAATAATGTTGATGATAAAATAATGATAGTGACAACAAAAGTAATAACAATAATAATAGTGACAATTGCAGTGATAATGATAATAATAATAAAATAATGATAATAATCACAATGATGATAACAGCAATAATAATGATGATAATGATAATGACTATAGCATCAACAACAACAATAATAATGATAATGATAATAATGATGATAACAATGATAATGATAATGATAATAATAAAAAGAACAACGACAGCAGCTTTGATAATGGTAATCAATATTACCATTATCATTATCATTATTGTTCTATCTTCTATGATAATTTTAATAGTAATTGTAATAATAATGATGATGATAATAACATGATTATGATGATGATGATAATAATAACATGATTATGATGATGATAATAATAACTATAATAATAACTATAATAATAATAATAATGATAATAATAATAATAATAATAATAATAATAATAATAATAATAAATATGATAATGATAATAATAGTAATGATAATGATGATAATAATAAATAAATAATATAATAGTAATAATAATAAATATAATAATATAAAATAATATAAAATAATAATAGTAGATAATGATATTAGGATAATGATGATAATAGAATCAATAATGATGTAGAATGATAAAAATAATAATGAATAGAAAAATAGAACAATATTGATAGTAATAAAGATAGTAATAGTAGTAACAATATAATAATATGATAATGATAAGAATGATAATTATAATATATAATATAATAAAATAAATAATAATAATAATGATAATAATAATAATAATAATAATAATAATAATAATAATAATAATAATAATAATAATAATAATAATAATAATAATAATAATAATAATGATATAATATAATAT
>NW_020872699.1:164946-167446 GCF_003789085.1 Penaeus vannamei
AAATTCCTCTACACCAACAGAAACTACATACACAGAGAGGAAAAAATCAAAAGACATCTCGAAGCAGGCTCTATTGAAGTTCATGGGAAAATGGTACACAGCAGACACAAGTTAAAAGGTATCAGAAATAAATACTCCGAAACAACACAGCCATCATCCAAGACTGCCAAATAATGTTTCTCAGAGTAATACAGCATAATGTCCTTCACTGGCACAACAGAAAATACGAACTATGTAACACCTATGCTTCACACAACTCAGATATCATTCTCCTAAACAGCCATGGCTAAAATGACAATGAGAGAACAAATACAACATATACCAGCGAAATAAATCTGGACAAAGATCTGACAGCGTAGCACTTGCTATCAGGAAAGGGCTCCAACAACAGATCCTAGATGACTTTGACAACGAATTTCTAGCTGTCAAAGTAGATACAACCAGAGGTCCCATAGTACTGGCAACTGGCTACCTACCACATCGTAGGCCATTCTAACCATTCCTAGACATACTAAGGTTACTAAGGCCATGCATACCGGTATACCTCCTTGGTGACCTATATGCTAGACACAGGACACTCGGACATTCTAACAACAATTATGTCGGGAATAGCATAACAAGGCTTATGGCAGGTGGAAGGCTAAATCATCTCGGCCCAGATTTTCCAACCCTTATAAGACATAAACTGGAAAACCTCAGGATAGATTAATCTCCCCTATTACAACGGATGAAACAGTAAATGTGATAAAAAGAATAAAGAATAAAGCTCCAGGCATCAGTCAAATAACGAAAACGGACTTAATGAATCTCTCTCCGAGAATGTTTCATCGACTAATTACAATATTAAATTCATCACTGGCCTGTGGTTATTTCCCTAGGAGATTCAAGCAGGCACTGATCACATTAATACCAAAAGCTGGAAAACCTCCTAACAGACCGGAGAACTTTAGACCCATCTCCCTACTCGAGATACCTAGGAAGATCCTAGATCGAATAATCAATAACCGCCTAAAAGCACAGCTTGAAAACAATCTGCTCCTAAACACCCAACAATATGGATTCAGAGAATTAAGAGGAACGACTACCGCAATCGCACTGGCATACGAAGAGATCGCACTCGCCCTAGCTAACAAAAATAAAGTAAATATCATACTCTGTGACGTAGCTAAGGCATTCAACAAGGTGTGGCACCCAGGCATCTCACATCGCCTGCTTCAACTAAACCTCCCCAGACCCCTCACAAAATTGCTCTGCAGCTTCCTACAAAACAGAACAGCAAAACTAAAAGTTGCCATACTTACTGGACAGGATTTCCCACTGCCAAGTGGGGTCCCGCAAGGCAGTGTTTTAGGAGTGGGTCCCGCAAGGCAGTGTTTTATCTCCTACACTGTATATAATTTATACCTCACCTACACCTCCCCCTCCAAGGAACAGTAACTATATTATATATGCAGATGATATCACGCAAATCATCACTCCTCGCAACAATTTCATTGGGCTTGCCACCGACAGAGCAATTGAAGAAATAAGCAAGTTTGAGGAATCTTGGAAAATCAAAACCAACACAAACAAGTTTCTTATCACCCCAGCTGCCAGAATCAAGCCTGTCACCCCTAACCTCCAGAGCACCAATGCTGAGGAAGGTAATATACTAAGACTAAATATCACAAATACAGGCATCTCATCACATGTAGAGGAGAGAATAAAAATCACTGGCAGCATCCTAACCAAGCCAAAAAGATTCTCAGGATGCCCTGAAGATGCATAGTTACGTCTATACAAATCGTTAATTCGACCAATACTGGAATACCCACCTATTCCACTGAACACTATAACCCCTACATCATGGCTCAAATTACAAGCCATCCAAAACAAAGCCATAGTATGGGTGTAAGGAGTCAGGTGGCCGAACCCTCGACCCTCCATAAGAGAATTGCACCTAGAATATAACATAAAACCAGTTAATATCCACATCCACCGCTTGGCCAAGAAAACCTGGGACTGCTTAGAATATATGGAAGATGCTAACTACGAATGACTTATAGCCACATACACCAATACAGAGGTGGCCCAGAAGTTTACCAAGAAGACAAGAGCTTGACGTAGAACCTATTTACTCTAAAACCAACAGATAATCTGATGATCACAAACTATCTAACAGTACAACAACGTTGTACTATTAGATATACTTACCTACCATGTACATATACTTACCTTACCATATACTTACCGTCAAAACCAGTTACTTACGAAATATACACCATGTAGACGAAAGGAACATCCAGAGGAAAACAAGATCAAAGAAAGATAAAAACTGACACATACAAATTTGTGTAGACCCAGATGAACCTGTCAATGGACATAATGTAAATGTAAATAATAAATCGAAACTGCCTCCAACAGTCCTCGAAGGTTGCAATATTGCGCTGGGACGATATTGCAACATGGAGGAGTTGGATACAGTCGCCTCACCAACCTTTCGCAGCCGACGCCTCGATCT
>NW_020872699.1:179946-181836 GCF_003789085.1 Penaeus vannamei
GCGAAGCAAAGGCGCGAGAGCTGTTTGAATACCATTTTCTTGCTTTCAAGTTATAAATTAGTAACATATTTGAGTATGATATGATGTAGGAATCACATTGAAATTATAAAATATCTTAAAATCATAATTTATTATGAAATAACGTATGTACGTATTTTTTTTCAAGACCTTCGATGTTCCAGTCGAGAGCTCAAGACATCAGCTGTATTCCTACCCCCTACCCCTACCCCCCACCCCCGAGATGACTTATTTAGATTTAGGTTGTTGTTATTTTGGTTGTAAGGATAATGTTCTTTTCACAAATATTACCAGGTGTTTTTTATGGCGGCATGTTTACTTTTGGCTATAGAAACATAGCTGTAGTGCTCCACCGCCCTATAAGGAGGCGTATTTAATGATACCCTTGTAGGCCTACAGTTCAATATCTACATCAGTTAGGCTCTTGTTAAAGTAGTTATTTTTTGTATAAAAGTATAAGGTTGATATAGTATAGTATAAAGTACTTTTAAAACCTTTCGCCAATGCTGGCGTTCGCCTGGCGAAGCTTCGCCAGGCGAGAGTGAGGGAGGCCTTACTTTTAAAACTAAGGCAGGTGTTCGCCAGGCCTGGCGAACGAAAGGGATCGCCAGGCGCTAACATCTTGGATTCCTGCTAAATCTAGCGCTTCGGCGAATGAAAAAAAAAACGCGAGAAAAAGCAAAAGGTTTTAAAAGTACGGGCCATAAAGTTAACCTTGTTATAGTATAAAGTGTAGTATAGCATAAAGTATAAAGTTAATTTTGTTATAGTATAAAGATATTTTCAACTTTTTTGTTATAGCATAAAGTTAAATTTTAACTCCTTTGTTATAGTATAAAGTGAGACTATTGCGGAAACATTTTCGTCTTCTCTCGAGGTTAATAATTAAGTTTAGGTTATGTTATGTGCACTGCAGATGTAAACAAATTTGCGCTAGATTTAGCGGGAATGCAAGATGTTAGCGCCTGGCGAACGTTGGGTTTAAGGCCCGTACTTTTTAAACCTTTCGCCAGGCGATCCGGAATTTCGTACTATTAAAATCATGCCTGGCGAACGTTCGCCAGGGCTGGCGAAAGATCGTATTGGAACAGCCTGGCGAAGCAAAGGCGCGAGAGCTGTTTGAATACCATTTTCTTGCTTTCAAGTTATAAATTAGTAACATATTTGTGTATGATATGATATAGGAATCACATTGAAATTCTAAAATATCTTAAAATCATTATTTATTATGAAATAACGTACATACGTATTTTTTTCAAGACCTTCGATGTTCCAGTCGAGAGCTCAAGACATCAGCTGTATTCTACCCCCCTACCCCTACCCCCCACCCCCGAGATGACTTATTTAGATTTAGGTTGTTGTTATTTTGGTTGTAAGGATATTGTTCTTTTCACAAATGTTACCAGAAGTGTTTTTATGGCGGCATGTTTACTTTTGGCTATAGAAACATAGCTCCACCGTCCTATAATGAGGCGTCTCTAATGATACCCTTGTAGGCCTACAGTTCAATATCTTATATCAGTTAGGAATAGCAAAATAGTAATTTTAAAACTCTTTTGTTAAAATATTGAGTTATTTTTTGTATGATAGGATGAGTATTCAACAGCTCTCGGCCTTTGCTTTCGCCAGGCTGGCGTTCCAATACGATCTTTCGCCAGCCTGGCGAACGTTCCCAGGCATGATTTTTAACAGTGCGAAATTCCGGATCGCCCGGCGAAACCTTTCGCCAGCCCTGGCGAAAGGTTTTAAAAGTAGGGCCTCAGAGGTTTACCTGGCGAAGCTTCGCCAGGCGAAACGCCAGTACTGGCGAAGGTTTAAAAGTACGGGCCTTAAAGATCCATGCCTGGCGAAACGTTCGCCAGGCATGATTTT
>NW_020872699.1:181936-191936 GCF_003789085.1 Penaeus vannamei
AGGGGAAGGAAGTCGAAAGTTAAAATGTAAATGATTATATAGATTAACAATGAACAAACAAATAGATTAAAACATTAAGAAAGATGACGTAACTCTTATATGTAAATTTGTATGAATCAAGAAAACCTTGATGGCAGACGGAATTATAAAAGTTAAAAGGAAGGGCATATTATACGTTCGGTCATAGAGGATAGTCGCCGATGGACTAGCATTTACGGAAAGCCATCTATTGCCGGCATAATTGTCCAGAAAGCAAAGAGAAAGTGAAAATAGAAGCACGTTATATTGGTATAAGCCAGTTTTAATTAAGGTATAATAAGCACTCGAGACTCAGAGTTGAGCTGACCTCAACACCATGCACTTTACAATTGCACGGTGTTTTTTTTTTTCTTTCTTTCTTTTTTTTTTTTTTTTTTTTTTTTTTTTAACAAGCCCTAGTCTATATTTCCCAGGCTTATAAAGAAATAATTTTCATGTGCACAAATAAAAGTTTAAGGCTGTTAACTATACACCAAAATTATCTTTATCTCTGCCTCCAGATATCCCCAACCTTCATAACTCCAGAAAAGAAACAAGAGTTGACCAATTATTCCGTGGACCTATTACCTTTATCAGTAACACTAGATGCTGACAGACACTCCTTAAGAAAATAGCTTGTTCACAGACTCGGCAGCAAATAATGAAAAGAGCCATCATACTGACGAGGTTTTTATCGAACTATTTTTTAATAGCATTAGGCTTACAGGACAGTTAACAATAAGCGGTGCTTGGCAAGCTGTCTATTCTTTTATTTATTCTCTGGCGAGGCTGTCGTTTCAGGGAATTTCGTTAATTGTAACATTTATATATTAAGGAAATTTAGTAACTTCTGATCTCTCATACGTTTCTTAGGCTTTGGTACATATACAGTGACGAATATCCGGCCATCCTTTCCATACATATAACACGACGTATTGATTTTGGAGCAGTTTTAAACCTTTCTTTATCATTCTGAATGACGCAAACATTTTTTGATCTGTGCTGTAAAGAGGTTACACGGTCTTTCAAACAGCAGCCAAAATCTGCAGTAGGACATTTCCATTTACTCACGTAATAGAAGCATTGAACATATTCTTATGGAATTCATTTGAATTTCTATGAAACCAATTTGAACACTGTAAGAGTAACTTTAAAACTAAACCATCCTTACTAAGGGCGTCTTCGGTACGTGCCATAAAAGTTTATCCAGTATTGAAGTTTAATCCAGATCTCTAGTGCGCATGCGCAATGGCAGCGTCTGGGGTCAACTTTTAATGCATCTCTAAACCAGGCTTTAATATTAAGCTCATTTTTAAGTCTTGCACATGCGCAGAAGGGACAAGTTAATCCAACCAATCATGTACTGTTACGTCACGTGTCCGTCATGAACTTTACAGGTGCCATCGGTTGAGTTGCCATTCAGAGTTATTTTCGGCAATAACATCGATCGTCTTAGAATTTTCATACTTAGGGCGTCGTCTGTACGTGCCATAAAAGTTAATCCAGTATTAAAGTTTAATCCAGATCTCTAGTGCGCATGCACATTGGCAGCATCCTGGTTCAACTTTTAATGCGCATGCGCAGAAGGGACAAGTTAATCCCACCAATCATGTACTATTACGTCACGTGTCCGTCATGAAATTCATGTTATTTTCGACAATAACATCGATCGTCTTAGAATTTTCATAGTATTTATTATGAAAATGAAATTATATATTTACACAAATGATCAAATATTCTGATAAAGGAAATAACTTATGGTAATGAATATAAAAACCAATATAATCCCACGAGGAATCTTTGAAGTTCAGAGGCTGCGGGCATGGAACTCATATTTCCAGGTTAGTGAAACAAAAATTATATGGTCAAGGTCACACAAGTTGACGTTTTAAATCGTTTTAAATCAAATATGAACCAGTGTTTTAAAGAAGAATTATGTGCTGAGTTTTTCTCAACTACTTTACTACAAAATTAACAAGTATACTTTTCTATGGACCTCCTGAACAGCATCCTGAAGAAAACATGTTTCCCTCGTCCAACACGATTCAACGCAGCAAAGAGCTGTCCGAGGAAACTGCGCGATGGATATTAATTGGTGAATGTCATTTTTGTACTTGTGTCATTGAAATAAAGATTGGTTTTATAGTTGTTAGAGCAGTTTCGTTACCCATTTTACTACTATAAATATAAGATCGTTATCATGAAAAAATAGAATATTTCATAAATAATCATGTTTCCCTTATAAGTAAGCCTACTTGTGCCTCGTAATTATCATATGAAGATCAAACTGCATCTTGAGTGACTGACTACAACTTTCTATAACAATCACCTTTTCTCCAATCTAAAAAAAATGAATATCAGTTGTCAGAAAAATCTTTTAACAATGCAGTGTCTGAATGCAAATTGCAAGGTTTATTTATCCAAGTAAATTTTATATCGGACTGTAAAGGTAATATCTTTAATACTCTTCTATATCATATGCGTAGGGACATGAAGGGTGAATGTTGAATAGATATCTTTTGGATGATTTTGTTGCTTATTTACAGGTATGAGTGCATGACTTGCTCCAAACGCTACCCTACACAACATGCAACAGTTATGTGTGAAGAACAACATTGCACAGAAATTTTCAAAATACCACAGATTTTTCAGCAATAAAAAGACAACATACCTCAGCTCCCACCCTTTAGATTTGTAAAACCTATTCCCACACGCCCAGAAATACGAGACCAGGATCTTCACATCAACAGCAGAGGCAGAACCATCACTATATCACAGACCAGGAACATCACAAGAATTGATAGAAATTTAAAGAGACAGTCCATTAACTTAAGATTCCAAACAAATCATATTTGAAACAGATAATCTTGAAGAAATGTGTACAGAAAATAGAGGTACGAACTTTCTTACTTTGATATGATGCTAGTCTTAGTTTTCAATTTTGGGAACATTGGGAGGCATAAAGAATTGATTAATAATATGAATAAGTTTTTAATGCCTTGTCTTCAATCATGTAGGTACGTCTGGGATGAAGGGAAGGAAAAGGTGGTCTTCAGAAGCATCTGAGAAGTTTATATTATTATTTACAGAACACTTTAAACAATTAGGAGGCAAAGCAGTGCAGAGATAAAAAAGGCATAAGATAATTAGCATTATGAAAACATTAGTAAGAGTCTCAGTTTCATGAAATACACATTAAATATATTAGATATTTTGAAACCTAAGGGATGTCTAAAATAGTTTCTTAAATATGATTACCAAAAACATGCCATTACAAAAAGAAAAAAAAAAAAAAACATGAAATCTCCCAAAAGAGTGAATTTTACGCGCGACATTTCTCTCCGATATTTTGATATGATAACGGCGGTGATATAATAATGAGAATGACAGTTTTTACTGAACATTGTTGTCGCGCCGTCTGGCAGCGGAGAGTGTCGTCTTCGGCACGGACACGGTGGATTAGGATTAAACTATATACGGTATTAAGAGTTAAGGACGCTACAGAAGACGCCCAAAGGAAATGCAATATGAAGGCCCATAAAAATACCATTTTCTGTAATGGGAAAGCAACTGCCATTAATGCTTCTTTTTACAAATGATTATACATTGTACAGCAGCTTACTTGAACGATATAAAAGCTGACATAGGGCGTCTTCTATAGCGTCCTTAACTCTTAATACCGTATTCAGTTTAATCCTAATCCACCGTGTCCGTGCCGAAGACGACACTCTCCGCTGCCAAACGGCGCGACAATGATTTTCAGTAAAAACTGTCGTACTCACTATTCTATCGCCACCGTTATTATGTAAACATGTCGGAGAGAAGAGAAATGTCGCGCGTGAAATCCGCTCTTTAGGGAGATTTCATGTTTATTTCTTTCTTTCTTTCTTTCTGTAATGTCATGTGTTTGGTAATCATATTTATGAAACTATTTTAGGTATCTCTTAAGTTTCAAAATATCTATTATATTTTATGTGTATTTCATGAAACTGAGACTTAGTTTTCATAATGCTAATTATCTTGTTTTTTATCTCTGCACTGCTTTGCCTCCTAATTGTTTAAAGTGTTCTGTAAATAATAATATATATTTCTCAGATGCTTCTGAAGACCACCGCTTCCTTCCCTTCATCCCAGACGTACCTACATGATTGGAGACAAGGCATTAAAAACTTATTCGTATTATTAATCAATTCTTTATGCCTCCCAGTGTTCACAAAATTGAAAACTAAGACTAGCATCATATGAAAGTAAGAAAGTTCGTACCTCTATTTTCTGTACACATTTCTTCAAGATTATCTGTTTCAAATATGATTTGTTTGGAATCTTAAGTTAAAGGACTGTCTCTTTAAATTTCTATCAATTCTTATGATGTTCCTGGTCTGTGATATAGTGATGGTTCTGCTCTCTGCTGTTGATGTGAAGATCCTGGTCTCGTATTTCTGGTCGTGTGGGAATAGGTTTTACAAATCTAAAGGGTGGGAGCTGAGGTATGTCTTTTTATTGCTGAAAAATCTGTGGTATTTTGACAAATTTATGTGCAATGTTGTTCTTCACACATAACTGTTGCATATTGTGCAGGGTAGCGTTTGGAGCAAGTCATGCACTCATACCTGTAAATAAGCAACAAAATCATCCAAAAGATATCTATTCAACATTCATCCTTCATGTCCCTACGCATATGATATAGAAGACAGTATTATAGATATTACCTAAAGATTTGCAGTCCGATATCAAATTTACTTAGATAAATAAACCTTGCAATTTGCATTCAGACACTACATTGTTAAAAGATTTTTCTGACAACTGATACTCATTTTTTATAGATTAGAGAAAAGGTGATTGTTAAAGAAAGTTGTAGTCAGTCACTCAAGATGCAGTTTGATCTTCATATGATAATTACGAGGCACAAGTAGGCTTACTTATAAGGGAAACATGATTATTTATGAAATAAGGCCAATCTTTATTTCAATGACACTCAAGTACAAAAATGACATTCACCAATTAATATCCATCACGCAGTTTTCTCGGACAGCTCTTTGCTGCGTTGAATCGTGTTGGACGAGGGAAACATGTTTTCTTCAGGATGCTGTTCAGGAGGTCCATAGAAAATATACTTGTTAATTTGTAGTATAGTAGTTGAGAAAAACTCAGCACATAATTCTTCTTTAAAACACTGGTTCATATTTGATTTAAAACGTCAACTTGTTTGCCCATGACAACATAATTTTTGTTTCACTAACCTGGAAATATGAGTTCCATGCCCGCAGCCTCTGAACTTCAAAATTCCTCGTGGGATTATATTGGTTTTTATATTCATTACTATAACTTATTTCCCTTATCAGAATGTTTGATCATTTGTGTAAATATATACAATTTCATTTTCACAATAAATACTAAGTATGAAAATTCTAAGACGATGATGTTATTGCCAAAATAACTCTGAATGGCAACTCAAGCGATGGCACCCATGAAGTTCATGACGGACACGTGACGTAACAGTACATCATTGGTGGGATTAACTTGTCCCTTCTGCGCATGTGCAGGATTAAAAAATGAGCTAAATATTAAAGCCTGGTCTAGAGGTACATTAAAAGTTGATCCTGGATGATGCCAATGCGCATGCGCACTAGAGATCTGGATTAAACTTTAATACTGGATTAACTTTTATGGCACATACAGAAGACGCCCATATAAATCCTAATAGTGAATAACTAGTAAATTAATGTAAATACACTGTCCCGATTAGCAACAAATGATCAGAGAAAGTAGGACGCGTCACGAAAATTACAAGCAAACCTTAGATGGATATTCCTCAACGTTTACTTCTAACAGCTGCACTTAACATTTCAAAGTTCTTTGATTGTATTTCTTCCCACTTCACGTTACACGAATCCGGGAAATTCCAACAAAGGATGATTACTTGGCGAACGCTCTTGAGAAATTGCCTGGAGGAAAAAATATATTATCTGCGGCCATTGCAAGCAGAGGCCAGTGCTCAGGAATCCAAGGACGACGTCAACAGCATGAAAATTATGGCTGTCCGTTTTATAGATTTATTTTCGGATGAACGATGATGACTGGGCAAAGAAAAGGGAAAAGTGATATTTCATAGTGGAGACAGGCATGTAGAAAAAGCGCCCGTGTTTGCATAATCCTTTGCCAAGCATCACCGAAAGTCCATACATCTAATTCCTTTCTCACATGCGTAACTATGGGAATCCTATACCAAAGTCCAATTTTCCAAATACGATTAAAATTCTTTAAACACTTCGAAATTCTTTGTGAAAGGATGAAGCCCCCCTCCCCCTCCTCCCCACTCTCCTTTTTTCTTTCTTTTTCTTTTTAAACACCCGCCATTTTGTAGCATGCAAGGCGCCGTCTCTCGTCACATTACATCACCCAGCAACTTGCAATTAACCGTCGCCTGTGCAGTCCTCCCGGCGCGGTGTTTGAGCTCGCACGCCCATGCCGCCCATGCCGCCCTCGCCTGCTGCTTTCGACTTCCCTCCACTTCATTAGCTGTTAATCTTCAAAATGATGGATTGAATATCATCTCAAGAACGGTATCAAAACTTCTGCATATTTTGGTAATAAAGTATGTGTGTTTATGCATTAAACAAAATTATTATATACAGCGTGTTTTATTTTTTCCTCGAATTACTAGTAAGAAGTCACTGCCTTAAATAAAACATATTAGACTAATATTTGAGGTTCGAGGAAAATAACAATGATATACAAAATAATCCTTTCTTCACACACTTCTTTTCGCCTTGAATGGCAATGACCTCCGTGCCATAATGATGATTGTACTATTACTCTTCCAAGCATAATTAGCATAATGGTGAGGGTAACGGTTGTAGAAAGGGCAATAGTGCAGTTGTGATCGTTAACAGGATGAAAGTAGAAATTATAGTACAAAAATAGTGATAATGGTTGTAAAACAAGTAGCTAGAACAGTAATATCAGAAATAGAAATACAATAATTTGTTGATTGTTTATCTAAAATTATCTGGCACGTCAGCAGATGAGGTCACTAGTGGCGAATACCTCGTAGGATTAAAATTTTTATAGTATTTAAAAAGTTTTAAAAATCTATCAAGTAGTATTTCATACGTAAAAATAAATACCAGTAAATATTAAAAATCTGAGCATAAATATAATGGTTCAAGAGAATAAAATTATTGCATGAATAATATTCGTTGAAAATATTAGTATCCTTAGGAAACCACCCTGACCCATGTTTCTGTAGGTGTGTCTCCTTTGCATCCTTCATTTTTCACGAAGACAACTTCCGATGCTCATTTCACGTCGGTGAGCAGCGAGTTGTCTTCGTGCTGACATTAGTGCAAACCAATCTTGAAGGACCCTTACCACTGGATGTAATGGGTTTAAGCTCTTGATCACTTGAAAAGCACTACGGGTCGTTTTATAGCGCAAAGAATGGTTCTTAGGATCTCTTGTCATCGATCGCGTCCTCCTCATGCTCACCAGATTTCGAGCCATCTGTGTGAGTATATTTATATATTGCATCTGATCCTTGTTACTTACAAAGAAATCTCTCCCTGATTTGGCTTCGGTTCTCTCCCCTCTCCCTATTTCGATCAAAGCCAGCTTAACTAGATTGGTCCAAAAACTGCAAAGTGCCAACAGCTGGAACCTTGGAGAGCTTCATATTAAGATCTTGCAAAAGATTCCTCATTCTCTTACCACAGGATCGGCTGTCCCTAAGGCGTGAAAACCAATCTTGATGTATGAGATCCCGGAATCCTTTGTAGTCTCGTGTAGTAAATCATGTAGTCCCGGCGTAATGAAAGAGGTGGTGGTTCTCCACTCTCAGGATACAAGAACTCACAGATGAAGACCTGAAAGCCCACATTCTGAGAGCAACATTGTGAACTGAGCCCGGAGAACAATGGAGGTTGCAGATGAATAGACCTCGTATCCATAGTCAAGTTTGCTACGAGTAAGTACTCAGTAAAGCAGTATCGTTGAGCGGCCTGCATTCCAAGACAGGTGAGAAAGAACCCGCAAAATACAGGCTTTTGTAGCCTTCAACTTTAACTGTTTGATGTGAGATACCCACAGAAGCCTCGAGTCAAAAATTACACCAAAAACTGAACAAAACGCAATGGATTTGCTCCTAAATAGTGGGTAGGATGGAACTTTCCTCTTTTGTGAAAATGCATAGCCATTGTCTTACGTGGAGAGAATTTGAACCCATGGTATGCTACCCACTGCGCAATCTGATTTATTGCAGTCTGCATATGCCCTTGCACATCCCGTAGGCTTCCTCTTGAGCAGTATAGTGTGAAGTCATCCTTATACAGACTACATGAGAGCTTTACAATGTCATTTATACCAATGGCAAACAGGGTCGCACTTTAAACTTCCTAGCAGCAAGGAAGCTTAGTATGACGGTAGACTACTCTTAAACCAATGTCATACAACTTCAAAAGCATGTTACACTTCCAAGAGTACCGTAAGCCTTTTCGAGGACAAAGTATAATGCCAACAATAGAGGTCGCCGCGCGGAGGAATCCTGTATAGCATGTTCCATCATTACTAGGGCATCCGTATTCGATCTCAGTTGAGTAAACCCATATTGACATTGGGTCAGCACGTTTTCCTTCTCTAGCAGCCAGTTTATTTTCTCCATCAGCTTGCACATGTAGCTGGTGAGAGAAACTGGTATGTAATTCCCTGGTATGGAAGCATCCTTGCTAGGTTTGGGGACAGGAATAATTATAGCTTCTGTCCATGCGGATGGCACTGTGCCTTCCCTTATAGGATCTTTAGGGAGCTCTCCGCTAAGTGAGATATTATTTGGTATGGAATATCGTTACTTCCTTGAGCAGTCGTACGCCAGAGATGGACTCTCCCCGCGCAAAAATGGCAAGTTGTATGAAAGTTCTGCTGCAGCCCTACTGAAGAACGACAATGTTCATTCCGAAGGGTGGAGAATCGTGCAGTGTAAGATGCTCCAGAGGACATCGCTGCCATGGATTTCCCTAGCTCATTTGCAAAGTCTGTTAGGATTATGTCATCTATCTTCAGAGTAGATGGTAATTGATGGTCATGGTGATGATGGCAAGATATAGATGACAATAAAGATGTAGCGCTTCATCACTATGATAATCATATGGATGAAGATGATAATAGTCATGAGGATTAAATAACGATGATAATAACAATGGTAATGATATTGATAGCAATGATAGTAATAGCAATAATAATCATGATAATTGTTTTTATTAAGAATAACGATAATAGAGAATAAGAACATAAAAGAAAATAAAGATAGGAAAAATATTTACGCTGTAAGTGAATAAGACGGCGACAGATATTTCCCCTCTTTCTTATGAAAACATTCCCTTTAAAGAGGACAGAATCTCTTTTCCTTAAAGCTGTCCAGGCACTCGGGTAAGCGTATGTAAATATGAATTAAGAAAATAAGTCAGTAACTGAATAAAGCTTAATGAGATGTAGACGTTGAGGGCTTTATTGAATCAGGGTGCTCTAAGTTGGAAGAAATGTTTTTGTTTATAAGACAATTATTTGCAAATGAATATTTATACGACACTTAATCTGTCTGAAAGAGGACGAAGTCGTATGAATATTAATTTGACAGCTGCACAGTAGACGGTGGAAGAGTCGTCAGGTCGTTCCAGTGTTAGTTATGAGGCAGAGAGAAATCAACGACTTGGTTTGCAATGGGCGATGAATACTCCGTTATCTAAACACGGAATGCGTCTTGCTGGCGTGTTAAAGTGACACTTTTCTTTCTTTCTTATCGGGGGGAGTCATCTTAAAAGTGTCTGTTTATTTATTACTTTATTTCTTTTTGAGATCTAGCTTGGAGTGCGTCATAAATCCTTAAATAATCCTATCTACACTCCATAAGTCATGATACTATTCACAAAGTATCTCCTTGAAGGGCATTCAAGTAGATGTTTTCACACTGTAATTACCTGTTATATGAAAG
>NW_020872699.1:196936-201936 GCF_003789085.1 Penaeus vannamei
CTCACTCTGCAACCGGGCTGAAAGACATGGAAAGCGCCCGGGTGGAAGAAAGCAAGCCGCCAGGGGCTGGATTCACTGACGCACTTAGGATGCTAAAATCACTGGTAACTATGGTTACTAAGGTAAACAGACATCGATGGTATTCATTAACAGCTTGCCATCAGAGTTACCAAGGTAAATTTTACCAGTGGTCGGAGCAATTTTTAAGCACAATTTTAGGTTTGTTTTTATACTGAACAAAATTTATGATGGCAAGCAAATATCACAATATGGACACGGCGAAAAAACGCAAAATTCACATGGAACAAGCAAAAAAAATCCACACTAATTCTCTTCAAATCATAGGGAAACATACCCAGATTAGATCATCGAGTGCATGGAATGGACAGATAAAGGCCGTGTCACATTAGCACTTTTTCCGTCAATTTTTTGACAATTTTATTTAACATAAATACAAACATTCTCGAATATAACTCTTGATTTGACTTTGCTTAGCTGAAAAAGTTGACGGAAAGGCTTTCAGACGGAAACGATCATTATCGTCTGACTGGAAAATCGACATTTCGCTCAAAAATGGACAAAATTTCAGAAAATGGTAAAAAAATTGACGGAAAAGTGCTAGTGTGACGGCATCTTAAGTAATCTCTTAAAGAATTCTTCGCTGATATAATTACAATAAATTCTACAGAAAAAGCTACCTTGCCGATAAACAAACTGGCAATACCAACGATAATAGCTATGTCTGTCGGTATTTTGGAAAAGGACAACAAACTTTAAAATCAAAAGGAAGCTTGAAATATTTCCTTTATTTGGCGAAAGATGGCGATGAATAAATAAAATGTGTTTAGCCTGGGGCCAGATTCACTAACATACGATCGTAACGCATTTACCAGCGGTCATTTACCATTGCGTTCACCAGTGATGGCAAAGCGGGTTTCATCAAGAAATGGTAATTTGGATATGCTGAGTTACAATCGTCAATCGACTCATCCTAATGGAGGCCAACAGAGTAAAGTAGTAAAGCAATTCCACCAATCAGCGAGCGCTATACATAATCTTTTAGGTTCCTTCGGCTAATCACGGAACATGTAAACAGAACTAGACACAGCGAGAGTTTTCAAATAATCGTCATAGCTAAAACACAATTTAAGCAGAACAGAATATATATATATATATATATATATATTATATATATATATATATATATATGTATATATATATATATATATGTATGTATGTATGTATGTATGCATGTATGTATGTATGTATGTATGTATGTATGTATGTATGTATGTATGTATGTATGTATGTATGTATGTATGTATGTATGTATGTATGTATGTAGTATGTATATATATATATATATGTGATTATATCAAATATATATCATGTGGATATATATTTACTCTATAGATAGGAGCCAATAGAAACACTGCTATATTGATATATTATTGTTTACGTCACATCAAAGTGACGGTCCAATTAGTTTTTTATATATTTTTCATCTTTGTTAAACAAAGAACCAGACCAAACGAAATTTTTATTCATCGTTATCTGTCATCAAAGGAAATATTCTAAGCTTATTCTTGCCCATGCACTTTGGAGTGTATTGTCAAAATGCCGACAGACACAGAAATTGCAATACTAGTTTAGCGTTGGTATTGTCAGTTTATATATCAGCAAGGCAGTGTTTTCTATAACATTTGTAATAATCATGGCAGAGGAGAATTCTTTAAGAGATCACTTATCTATCGATTCCATGCATTCTAGTATAATATAGGCCTATAATTTTACGATAATTTGTGTGGATTTTATTCTTGCTAGTTTTTATGTGAAATTTTCTTCTGAAACAGCAGTCGAGCAGAGAAAAAAAACTTTTAATTAGCTGGCTCGTCAGCTGGTTTTACCTATGTAAGAATTGCGATTTCAGTAGTGACATTTAACCGACAGGGAATTCGTCTGGGCTTGTGAAATATATCAATGCTTCCCAACCTTTTCTATTTTGTGGCCGCCGACCATTATATAATAATTTCCTTGGCCCTTTTCCGTGTCTGCCAACAGCTATAAGACAATAACACTACATGAATAGATTTCAATTTAATGATATGTGAGAGATAATTATCTTCAGGTGAGGCAAAAATGCAGTTGAATTCAGTCATAATTTCCATACTACTCTGGCACAAAGTATCTCATGGCCCCTAGGTTAGAAACCCGTGATCTAAACCATTCAGATGTCTCACTATGATCATTTCATATGTTCGTAATAAGTTCTTTTACATTAACCTGTTACGTGGCCGGCCCATAAACAAGGCCGGAGTTAAGGTCGTTAAATTAAGCTGATCTATTACACATAATGAGGTATTAAGCCGTTTACTAGTCTATAAACAAGGTCAAAGTACCGTCATTTAGTCAGTTCTATTTTCCCTACAATTACCATCGATGTTTTGAGTCTATAATACAATATGTTTGGCTTGTGCAGTGTCTTCATATCCTCATATCGCACAGATCCGTGTTTCATAAACCAGATTCCCTGACAGATTGCACGTGCATATCATGTTAAATGTCGTCTTTATAGAGCTTTTTCATTCCTTCAACTGGTTTCATATCGTTTCGTTCAAGCCTTTCGGCCCCTTCTCCAATGCTTCTTACCTTCTTTGTCTCCCTCTTTCGCTCAGTAAATAACCTATGAAGAGGAACCGACACGCCCCACATCTACGCTGCAGATTCAAAACGTGGTATTTATACGTTACATATTTGTACTTTGCACAGAATAGGCACGTAAGACTAGTATAATAGGATTTCAGCAAAACGTGACACTGCCGCCGTCCGCAGTTACTATGGAGTTGTTTAGTATTTTTAGAGCAGAAAGTCTCCAGTAATGAAATATGATTATTGCCATGGTTATTCCATATAGTTTTAATTTTCGGGAAATTGTAGATAATTAAAATATAGAATTGGTATTCACATACTGGTATTAGATCGGAAACAATAATTCACTATTTCTTTTTTTGTTACACTACCCATTAAACATGGCTGAAATGAATTATCATTATGAATCGATAGTCACCAATTCATATTTGGAATCATTTTACAGTTGTTAAATAACAGAGTTGTGGATGATGTAATACACTTATTATACTCTAATATTGACTATAATTAGAATTGTTGATTATAAGATATTAGATTAATGGGAATTTGACTTGAAAATGGCTAAATTAGGAATGGCTTAATGTAATCCTGTCAGGAAGGCCAAACATCCTAAACGCCTCGTCAAGCCTTGCTTATTGGAAAAAATGGGTGAAATAGCTATTGTTAAACCTATGACCACTAAATATAATTCTCTAAAGTTTTGAAATAGATGACAAACTAAGTACCATGAGAGAGTTCGCTAATCGAACTACCTAAAAAAAAAAAAAAAAAAAAAAATATATATATATATATATATATATATATATATATTATATATATATATATATATATATATATATATATGTTTGTGTGTGTGTGTGTGTGTGTGTGTGTGTGTGTGTGTGTGTGTGTGTACGTGTGTGTGTGTGTGTGTGTGTGTGTGTGTACGTGTGTGTGTTTATTCATATAATATATAACATATATATATATATATATATATATATATTATATATATATATATATACATATTAATAATTTTGTTTTCTGTTTATGCCGTGACGAAAACACCCTTGGTGTACATACAAAAAAATATAATTGATGTTTTTTAAGTGTATATAAACTTCCGTTTCACGTCAATTCCCTTTAAGAATTCTGCAACCTGTCTCAACGTCACAGAAAACGCAGAATGTCGCAGCTGGCTATTCTTCACAAAAGTAAGGTGTGCCTTCTTCACCGTAAATTCTATTTTCATTTCAGTTCCTGCGTCCCAAACTGGTACATGCGACCCCAGTGGAGTACACAGAGTTCTGACTAGGATTTCCAGCTTTTCAAATACTAGTTTGTATTTTTGTAAGACTCTAAAATCCAAAATTTATTTTCTTGTGTTAAGATACAATCTCTTTTCTTTAAGATTCCTGAATGATTATTTAATAGTTGTCTTTATGAATTACTTGCATCTACTTCTACATTGTTGAATATCACGGCTATGAATATGTAATATACAACAACATTCTTCCCTGAAAAATGGTCATTTCAACAAATGAAGATATTCATTCTCATTCATGCCTTTTCATATTATGAAATAATTTTCCCCGTTCCATTTTTCCTGTAGGTGCCGTACGTCCTTCTGCGCGTGTATACAGAGCATAATTTGGTTCTTGTTTGCGTTCCTCCCTTGTTGTTGATGCTGTTGTTTGCATAATGCCTTCTTGTGCTCATCTTTCAAACCCCGCCCCCAGGCTTCTGTTTTAAGCCATGGTTATGATTTTACTTGGCGCATGTTTAAAGAAAATTCCTTTTATATAGGTAAATAAATGGACAGCAAGATATTGATGTAAAGATAAATTGGTAGGCAGATATAGATAGATAGATGGATAAGTAGATAAACAGACTGACATTGATTGATAGGCAACAGATAAATAGATAGACAAGTAAATAGAAAATTAGGAATAGTTGTAAAAAGAGCAATTATACACTGGCTGTTAAGGTCATGTGTATCTTCAAAACTAGCTCTGGCTTTGAATATGGATATTCAATATTCTCTCTCTCTCTCTCTCTCTCTCCTCTCTCTCTCTCTCTCTCTCTCTCTCTCTCTCTCTCTCTCTCTCTCTCTCTCTCTCTCTCTCTCTCTCTCTCTCTCTCTCTCTCTCTCTCTCTCTCTCTCTCTCTCTCTCTCTCTCTCTCTCTCTCTCTCTCTCCCTCCCTCCTCCCTCCCTCCCTCCCTCCCTCTACCTCTACTCTCCCTCTCCCCCCTCTCTCTCTTCCTCTCCTTTCTCCTGCCGTTTCAACTTCCCCTCTTCCCCTCCCTCTTCTTCCCTCTCACCCCTCCCCCCTCTCCTTTTCCCTCTCTCTCCCTTTCCAACATTTTTTCT
>NW_020872699.1:206936-211936 GCF_003789085.1 Penaeus vannamei
GTATAAGGTTGATATAGTATAGTATAAAGTACTTTTAAAACCTTTCGCCAATGCTGGCGTTCGCCTGGCGAAGCTTCGCCAGGCGAACATCTGAGTGAGGGAGGCCTTACTTTTAAACCAAGGCAGGTGTTCGCCAGGCCTGGCGAACGAAAGGGATCGCCAGGCGCTAACATCTTGGATTCCTGATAAATCTAGCGCTTCGGCGAATGAAAAAAAACGCGAGAAAAAGCAAAAGGTTTTAAAAGTACGGGCCATAAAGTTAACCTTGTTATAGTATAAAGTGTAGTATAGCATAAAGTATAAAGTTAATTTTGTTATAGTATAAAGATATTTTCAACTTCTTTGTTATAGCATAAAGTTAAATTTTAACTCCTTTGTTATAGTATAAAGTGAGACTATTGCGGAAACATTTTCGTCTTCTCTCGAGGTTAATAATTAAGTTTAGGTTATGTTATGTGCACTGCAGATGTAAACAAATTTGCGCTACATTTAGCGGGAATGCAAGATGTTAGCGCTGGCGAACGTTGGGTTTTAAAAGTAAGGCCTCCCTCATCAGATGTTCGCCAGGCGAAGCTTCGCCAGGCGAACGCCAGCACTGGCGAAAGTTTTTAAAGTACGGCCCTTAGAGTCAACGCGGTCTTACCTGTAACGTCCTGTGTCCTTAAGTGAAAGATCGCCATACCTGAAAAAGTGTAATCAATTAGTTATTTCATTCAAATCCTTCATTCTGACACGTGACATTTTGTCAAGTCAGTTCAAATTTCCTCTTAAATAATTTGAATAAATCAGCCTTAACCGATACAAAACAGAAATTCATGTATCAAAATGGCACACAATGTTAGCCATCGCGGTCACATTTCCCATCATGCAAAAAAAGAATCACAGACGTAAAGCAGACTGATGATATGATTAAAAGCAAAATAGGAATTTCCATTAGCAGAGTCTAAACAAATCTGCCATTCGTAATTTCCGCCCTGGACTCGCACTTCGATTATCTTCGCTCGCCTCCTCCCTCTCCTTCGCTCGCCTCCTCCCTCTCCTTCGCTCGCCTCCTCCCTCTCCTTCGCTCGCCTCCTTCCTCTCCTTCGCTAGCCTCCTCCCTCTCCTTCGCTCGCCTCCTCCCTCTGCTTCGCTCGCCTCCTCCCTCTCTTTCGCTCGCCTCCCCTCTGCTTCGCTCGCCTCCTCCCTCTCCTTCGCTCGCCTCCTCCCTCTCCTTCGCTCGCCTCCTCCCTCTCCTTCGCTCGCCTCCTCCTCTCCTTCGCTAGCCTCCTCCCTCTCCTTCGCTCGCCTCCTCCCTCTGCTTCGCTCGCCTCCTCCCTCTCTTTCGCTCGCCTCCTCCCTCTGCTTCGCTCGCCTCCTCCCTCTCCTTCGCTCGCCTCCTCCCTCTGCTTCGCTCGCCTCCTCCCTCTCCTTCGCTCGCCTCCTCCCTCCTCGCTCGCCTCCTCCCTCTCCTTCGCTCGCCTCCTCCCTCTCCTTCGCTCGCCTCCTCCCTCTCCTTCGCTCGCCTCCTCCCTCTCCTTCGCTCGCCTCCTCCCTCTCCTTCGCTCGCCTTCTCCCTCGCTTTCGCTCGCCTCCTCCCTCTGCTTCGCTCGCTTCCTCCTCTGCTTCGCTCGCCTCCTCCCTCTCCTTCGCTCGCCTCCTCCCTCTGCTTCGCTCGCCTCCTCCCTCTCCTTCGCTCGCCTCCTCCCTCTGCTTCGGTCGCCTCCTCCCTCTCCTTCGCTCGCCTCCTCCCTCTCCTTCGCTCGCCTCCTCCCTCTGCTTCGCTCGCTTCCTCCCTCTCCTTCGCTCGCCTCCTCCCTCTGCTTCGCTCACCTCCTCCCTCTGCTTCGCTCGCCTCCTCCCTCTCCTTCGCTCGCCTCCTCCCTCTCCTTCGCTCGCCTCCTCCCTCTCCTTCGCTCGCCTCCTCCCTCTCCTTCGCTCGCCTCCTCCCTCTGCTTCGCTCGCCTCCTCCCTCTCCTTCGCTCGCCTCCTCCCTCTCCTTCGCTCGCCTCCTCCCTCTCCTTCGCTCGCCTCCTCCCTCTCCTTCGCTCGCCTCCTCCCTCTCCTTCGCTCGCCTCCTCCCTCTCCTTCGCTCGCCTCCTCCCTCTCCTTCGCTCGCCTCCTCCCTCTCCTTCGCTCGCCTCCTCCCTCTCCTTCGCTCGCCTCCTTCCTCTCCTTCGCTCGCCTCCTCCCTCTCCTTCGCTCGCCTCCTCCCTCTGCTTCGCTCGCCTCCTCCCTCTGCTTCGCTCGCCTCCTCCCTCTCCTTCGCTCGCCTCCTCCCTCTGCTTCGCTCGCCTCTTCCCTCTCCTTCGCTCGCCTCCTCCCTCTGCTTCGCTCGCCTCCTCCCTCTGCTTCGCTCGCCTCCTCCCTCTCCTTCGCTCGCCTCCTCCCTCTCCTTCGCTCGCCTCCTCCCTCTCCTTCGCTCGCCTCCTCCCTCTCCTTCGCTCGCCTCCTCCCTCTTCCTTCGCTCGCCTCCTCCCTCTCCTTCGCTCGCCTCCTCCCTCTCCTTCGCTCGCCTCCTCCCTCTCCTTCGCTCGCCTCCTCCCTCTCCTTCGCTCGCCTCCTCCCTCTCCTTCGCTCGCCTCCTCCCTCTCCTTCGCTCGCCTCCTCCCTCTCCTTCGCTCGCCTCCTCCCTCTCCTTCGCTCGCCTCCTCCCTCTCCTTCGCTCGCCTCCTCCCTCTCCTTCGCTCGCCTCCTCCCTCTCCTTCGCTCGCCTCCTCCCTCTCTTTCGCTCGCCTCCTCCCTCTGCTTCGCTCGCCTCCTCCCTCTGCTTCGCTCGCCTCCTCCCTCTGCTTCGCTCGCCTCCTCCCTCTGCTTCGCTCGCCTCCTCCCTCTGCTTCGCTCGCCTCCTCCCTCTGCTTCGCTCGCCTCCTCCCTCTCCTTCGCTCGCCTCCTCCCTCTCCTTCGCTCGCCTCCTCCCTCTCCTTCGCTCGCCTCCTCCTCTCCTTCGCTCGCCTCCTCCCTCTCCTTCGCTCGCCTCCTCCCTCTCCTTCGCTCGCCTCCTCCCTCTCCTTCGCTCGCCTCCTCCCTCTCCTTCGCTCGCCTCCTCCCTCTCCTTCGCTCGCCTCCTCCCTCTCCTTCGCTCGCCTCCTCCCTCTCCTTCGCTCGCCTCCTCCCTCTCCTTCGCTCGCCTCCTCCCTCTCCTTCGCTCGCCTCCTCCCTCTGCTTCGCTCGCCTCCTCCCTCTGCTTCGCTCGCCTCCTCCCTCTCCTTCGCTCGCCTCCTCCCTCTCCTTCGCTCGCCTCCTCCCTCTCCTTCGCTCGCCTCCTCCCTCTCCTTCGCTCGCCTCCTCTCCTTCGCTCGCCTCCTCCCTCTGCTTCGCTCGCCTCCTCCCTCTCCTTCGCTCGCTTCCTCCCTCTCCTTCGCTCGCCTCCTCCCTCTCCTTCGCTCGCCTCCTCCCTCTCCTTCGCTCGCCTCCTCCCTCTGCTTCGCTTGCCTCCTCCCTCTGCTTCGCTCGCCTCCTCCCTCTCCTTCGCTCGCCTCCTCCCTCTCCTTCGCTCGCCTCCTCCCTCTCCTTCGCTCGCCTCCTCCCTCTGCTTCGTTCGCGTCCTCCCTCTGCTTCGCTCGCCTCCTCCCTCTGCTCCGCTCGCTTCCTCCCTCTCCTCCGCTCGCTTCCTCCCTCTGCCTTCGGTCGCCTCCTCCCTCTCCTTCGCTCGCCTCCTCCCTCTCCTTCGCTCGCCTCCTCCCTCTGCTTCGCTCGCCTCCTCCCTCTCCTTCGCTCGCCTCCTCCCTCTCCTTCGCTCGCCTCCTCCCTCTCCTTCGCTCGCCTCCTCCCTCTCCTTCGCTCGCCTCCTCCCTCTCCTTCGCTCGCCTCCCTCCCTCTCCTTCGCTCGCCTCCTCCCTCTCCTTCGCTCGCCTCCTCCCTCTCCTTCGCTCGCCTCCTCCCTCCCTTCGCTCGCTTCCTCCCTCTCCTTCGCTCGCCTCCTCCCTCTCCTTCGCTCGCCTCCTCCCTCTCCTTCGCTCGCCTCCTCCTCTGCTTCGCTTGCCTCCTCCCTCTGCTTCGCTCGCCTCCTCCCTCTCCTTCGCTCGCCTCCTCCCTCTCCTTCGCTCGCCTCCTCCCCTCCTTCGCTCGCCTCCTCCCTCTGCTTCGCTCGCCTCCTCCCTCTGCTTCGCTCGCCTCCTCCCTCTGCTCCGCTCGCTTCCTCCCTCTCCTTCGCTCGCTTCCTCCCTCTGCTTCGGTCGCCTCCTCCCTCTCCTTCGCTCGCCTCCTCCCTCTCCTTCGCTCGCCTCCTCCCTCTGCTTCGCTCGCCTCCTCCCTCTCCTTCGCTCGCCTCCTCCCTCTCCTTCGCTCGCCTCCTCCCTCTGCTTCACTCGCCTCCTCCCTCTGCTTCGCTCGCCGCCTCCTACAGCCTGCCCTCAGAGACACGCCAAGTACACAGGGTGAAGGGATAGGTGGATCAGTGTGTTTGTGCTGAGGACAGATATTCGGCTGTGGATTTTAGATAGTTTCATAGCATTATAGAAGGAGTGCGTGTTAGCATATGGTGTATTGTGTGTTTGTGTGCATTTGTGTGTGTTGTGTGCTAGCGTGTTTATTAGTGTGTGTTTTAGTATGTGAGTGTATTTGTGTGTGTGTGTGTGTGTGTAAGTACAGTTGAACTGTACTGATAAAAACGTATGTAAGTTTTGCTTGGAATTTTTCATGGATTGATAAGAAATGAATGTGACACAAACCCATCTATATCAAAGGAGAATTCAGAAAAAAAAAAAAAAATGTTCACATCAGCTGCCAACGCAATAACTATAATTGGCAACATGCAATCCCTCAAAACGAATTCAACTCAATTCGAACTTCTGTCACCACCTCCATGGATGTCCTTTCATGATACGTCATTTCATTTCAACGTCGAATTTTACAGGGTTTTTTCGAGATTTTAGATCTAATATTTCATGATCATGTCAGATTACGTATCTTTCATTTGATGCATGAATTGTCAATGATTTACCAGGAAGTAAATCTGATGAAGCTAATCCGGTCCTTTTACTGCTGCCTTCGTACTCCATTATTCCTCAGCTCGTGTC
>NW_020872699.1:221936-226936 GCF_003789085.1 Penaeus vannamei
CCCTGCTCGGATAGGCTAGCGATTTGGTGAATGGTATTGATAGTTACCATGTTTTCTGGATTAAATGTTGTAAGTCTATACAGTGCACCCTGGCTGTCAGAGAAGACAGCTAGGTGTCGCTGCTGTTCAGTACCTTTTTTGATGGCATGGTATATTGCTACTGACTCGGCATCAGTTGTGCTTGTCCAGTTGGAAATTCGCACACTTTCTTGAAGAGCAATGTCGGGAATTAGTACACCAATCCCTGCTGCTCCATGAGGATCAGTAGAAGCATCACAGTAGATTGCAAGTGGGGGGGTACCCTGAGGGGGTGGAGAATTTCATCTATATATTTCAAGTAATGGCCTTTTAACTCTGTTATTGAAGTCATGGATTTTGGCCCTGTTAATTTATCAATATGTACGTTAACATGTGATCTATGCCATGGTGAAGTAAGCGTTGCTTCTGGGATGTTGATAAAATCATTGTTCCACACACTGAAGCTGAGAATGGTCTGAGCAGTCTTGGCCTTCCATTCCAAGTTTGACTTTATGAGATTGGAGTATCGAGGCCGTCGGACATGCCTAACTCTACAATTAATCTCATTAGACAATGCAAGGGAAATTTGAGGTTTGGACTGAATCTGCAGAAGTCTGATGCCGAGTATGGTGTTGACTTGGTAATACGGCTGTGAATTGACGGGAGATCAAGCTCTTTCCTCATGACAAGAACTTTAGCAGTTATTGGGCAACCCAAAATGACTCTCATGGCCTTGTTCTGTAAGATTTCAAGGGGTGAGAACATTTTGTGGCAACATACTAAGAACCGGGCTCGCATAGTCTATCATGGACCTAACAAGGGAAATGTACATCAATCTTAGGACTCTTAGGGAAGCACCAACGTATCTGTTACTTATGTATTGTAAAGGTCTTAAGCGCTCCAGGCAGCATTCTCTGATGTTTTGAACGATTTCCCGAGTGAAGCGGGAATTGCGGGACATGAGGTGGGGAGCAATCACCATAACACCTAGATACTTATAGGTGTCAGTTTTTGCAATAACTTGCCCACCCAATCTTGGGAAGTATGATAGTTTACGTGATCTGGAAATATACTTAGTCTTGACAGGGTACATTATGAGTCCAAGGGAAGTGCACTTTTTACTGAATCCCTGAAGAACGAGAACGAGAACGAGAGAGAGAGAGAGAGAGAGAGAGAGAGAGAGAGAGAGAGAGAGAGAGAAGAGAGAGAGAGAGAGAGAGAGAGAGAGAGAGAGAGAGAGAGAGAGGAGTGAGAGAAGAGTGAGAGAGAGTGAGAGAGAGTGAGAGAGAGAGAGAGAGAGAGAGAGAGAGAGAGAGAGAGAGAGAGAGAGAGAGAGAGAGAGAGAGAGAGAGAGTGAGAGAGAGTGAGAGAGAGTGAGAGAGAGTGAAGAGAGAGAGAGAGAGAGAGAGAGAGAGAGAGAGAGAGAGAGAGAGAGAGAGAGAGAGAGAGAGAGAGAGAGAGAGAGTGTGTGTGTGTGTGTGTGTATGTGTGTGTATGTGTATGTGTATATGTTGTGTGTGTGTGTGTGTGTGTGTGTGTGTGTGGTGTGTTGTGTGTGTGTGTGTGTGTGTGTTGTGTGTGTGTGTGTGTGTGTGTGTGTGTGTGTGTGTGTGCATGCGTGAATTTATAACCAATAAGTAAATAAACAAATAAAATAAGCAGATAGAAATAGTTAACTGAACATTCCTTTAGAGTCAATCAATATGAAATGTTGAACACCTGTCTCCTACTTGAGACGACCAACATCACAATTGACAAAGAAAGAGTGCAATTAGATCTCAATCCTAGATATCTCATTAACTGATAGAAAAATGATTAGCATTAATTTTGTATATTCTATGTGTATTATCGTATCCAAAGTTTGAATACGCTCGAGTCGAGATCCGTGATTTAACCGACCACAACAAAGATGGAATCTGGCTGAAAACGCCTAAAATGTACATCCAATAAAGAACAAAATACTAATTAATTAGTTACACAACACACTTATGTATCCCTCGAAACTCAAGCTTAGTGCTGAAGTGGCCTGCGATGTTGATGAAGCTGAACTGCCGTGTTTTACATTCTGAACACCAAACACAGCAAGGAGTTCGCGTCACCACACACTCTCTCCGCAAATGGACGTTTCGACTGGTGGATCCGAAACACTTGAAACATCTTGCCATCTGTTTTCGAATATGAGTCTATAATGGCGATTCACATGAATTGAAAACGCTGAGTGTTGAAATAAACGGAGAAGTATGATAATAACGACTGATAATTCCATTTGTTATTATCATTGTAACTATAGTCATAACGATGATGATTACGGGATACAAGTAATTGTGATAATAATGGTAACAATATTAATGATAGTAATCATGGTTTTTATTGATAGAATGATGATGACATTATTATTGATGTTTGTAATAACATTGATATAATAGAGTTAGTAATGATAGTAATAATAACACTGATAACAGTGGCAGTAATAATAATGATAGTAATAATAATGATGAAAATAATAGTAATATTACTGATGATAACAATAATGATAATGATAATGGTAACAACATTAATGATAATAACCATTGTTATTGATAGAATAATGGTGATAATGAATGGAAATAGTAATGATAAATGATAACAATATTATTGATGATAATAGTAGTGATAATATGATGAAAATAATAATGACTAATAGCAGTGATAGTAATAATGATTATAATGATAGTGATGATATTAATGATAATGATGATAATGATAATAATAGTGATTATAATGATTATAATGATAATTTAAGATAGGCATAGTAAAAATGACCTACGATAATAAGTATGAAAATAATGTAGATAGACTAATTATATTAATCATCAAGATAACGATTATAGTACTGAAAATGATTACTAATATATATAATAACGATGGTAATATAACCATAACCAACTGATCTAATACTGATAACAATAATGATATAAACAAAAATGACAACAAAAGTAACACACAAGCCCAATAAATTAAGAATACAAAAAAAAAAGGACAGACAACCATGGAGCCAGACAGACACGTACACAGACAGACGGCCAGACAGACACGTACACAGACAGACGGCCAGACAGACACGTACACAGACAGACGACAACAGACACGTACACAGACAGACGGCCAGACAGATGCGAAGATCCAGCGCCGAGAATAGACAGCGGGACAATAGACAAGCCAGAATTAAACCAGGATGCTCCATATATAGGCTTTTGTTTTCGGAACCAAAATAAACGCGCGAATGAGGTCATTAAACATTCAGCAGTAGCCTTTACAAGCCTTATTCATACCGATAAATAAGGTCAGAATTCAAACCAATGCCAGAAATAGATTTAGTGCTATTCAACGGCGATTGATAATAGTTGGCAGTGAAAATGGCAAACATCCCTTTCGTATTTCTGTTGGTGAGAATGCAGGTGCGAGGGATTGGGTTGGTTATGGTGGTGATGGTGGTGATGGTGCTTCTGTTGCTGTTGATGATGATAATGGTGGTGATGGTGCTTCTGTTGCTGTTGATGATGGTGATGGTGGTGATGTGATGGTGCTCCTGTTGCTGTTGAGGATGATAATGGTGGTGATGGTGCTTCTGTTGCTGTTGATGATGGTGATGGTGTGATGGTGATGGTGCTTCTGTTGCTGTTGATGATGATAATGGTGTTGGTGATGATGATGGTGGTGATGGTGCTTCTGTTGCTGTTGATGATGATAATGGTGGTGATGGTGATGGTGCTTCTGTTGCTGTTGATGATGATAATGGTGGTGGTGATGATACAGTAATGTCAGATAATGATGCCACGTTATGATGACAATGAAAGGTGGATAATACGTAATGATAATGATGCTACTGAATATGGTGACAATGATAGTGAAAGGTGGATGATACGTAATAATATGATGAACTAAATATGGTGACAGATAATGAAAAGTGGATAATGACATTTATCATGTTGATTATTTTTTAACAAAAAATTACAAACTAAACAACAGGGATTATTATAGACCTACCTCGCTTTATATTTTGCTCTTTCTTGTAATGGCTTTAAATGCCTGAATTATAAAGTCTTATATTATCTATGTTGAATGAAAATCAACGTTGCATTATTCTCTTCTTTGCTTCTCATTCTCAGATTCCTCTTATTCATTATACCATAATATCCAGGAATTCTTTGTTGTTGTACATTATAATGTGTGTATTGTGCTTTGTTGCATTTTAATACTAGTGTTCAGTGCTGATGCATATAGTTAACGTATTTGTCTAGTCTTGTAGGTTATCACTAGTTTTGTACGTGACATTGCTATATGATGATATTTCGTAATTCACTGTTGCTATACACCAATATATGCACATCCAGTGTTGTACATTAATATTTGTAACTTCAATTTGCAATCTCTGCGAAAATATGAACACCGTTATCGACGAAAACTAAAAATATACGAGAAAAAAAAAAAACTATTGAAATATCCATAGGGCGAAGTTCTAGTTATCTATTCCCATTGAAATATATTTAACAAGTTCTTCTAGTGGCATTTGATAGTTCTTTTTCGCAGTATTAAATATTAATTGGGGAGGGCGTAGTGAACAGCTGTTTTGAAGCCGTATTCGGGACAATGATCGTTATAGTCTATCAGGTTGACTGATACTCAGCCAGCGAGAAGAAGAATAAAAGGAAAAGAAAAGGAAGAGGAAGAAGAAGAAGAGAATAAGAAAGTTAAGAAAAAGCAGAAAAGAAAAGGCCAGGAAGAAGAAAACGAGAATAAGAAACAGAAGAAAAGAAGAAAAGAAAAGGGCAGGAAGAGGAAGAAAAGAATAAGAAACAGAAGAAAAAAGAAGAAAAAAGAAAAAAGACGAAGAAAAGCAGAACGATAAAAAATAAGAAAGCAACAGAAAAAAAGAAAATAAGTCAAAGAAGAAAAAGAATCGATGAAGATGAAAAGGAAGACGTCCCAAGCGTGAAGTATTA
>NW_020872699.1:234436-241936 GCF_003789085.1 Penaeus vannamei
TGTTTTTGTTTTGTTCTTAACTTCCTACAAAGGGTTCCTTGCACTGGGTTTGGGCGGCCTCCCTCTACCTCCAGCGTTCAGGCGGCCTCACTACTTCACACACAAAATAGGACATTACAAAAAAAGGAATGATTTAGTATACAACCAAAATGATATGTAAAACTATTAATAAAACTGTAAATTTGCGAAATAAGGTTGGTCCGCTGTTAATAGACATAACATAGCTGGTGTGAATAGTATTACAATAAAACACAACACCACAAATGAACTTACAATATTATACCTTAGTGATTTCCCAGTCGCGTATATCAAAACATTTAACTTATATAACAATTTAACAACGCTCGTAAAATATCATTAAGTATTCAATAAATAAATAGTGCTAAAAGAAAGAGTCTATGTTACAGAGGCGCGCGCGGAGGCCAGCACTTTCCGCACCAGGGCGAGTTCCCTCAGAGATCCTAGGTCATCACACGCTCCATTGTCTGCACTGCCCTCGAGTGTGCGTCCACGTCAAGCTGGGAGCTAGTCAGACAACTGGCTACAATTGTTTTATTTTTACGAAGTATTTGTCAGTTTTTTTTAGTATTATTATATTCTTTCCATAGATGAAAATAGAGAGTAAAAATTTTTAAAGTATTAAATATATTCAAAATATATATGATATGGCTTTCTGTCTCATCACTTACAAAGAATTGGAACATGACCGTCTGATTGAGCACCGATTTGGACAACCTTCTTCGACTTCTGTTTCTTTATGCCCAGATTGGTTATTAGGTTAGCTTCTTCCTAATCTTATTTTCTCACAACACTTTATGACTAATATCACCTTGGCTTTCAGGGTTAGTAGCTTCGGCCAATCACTATGATGCGTCTAGTACAAATTTTGTAGAAAATGGCAAATGGCATCGGAGTCATGTTTTTGGTTTTATATATATAAATTTTGTTTTTACTATATATATTACATATATATATAAAGAAGCGGAGAGCAACGGACTGGCTAAGCTGCAAGGCACTGTCCTTCATGCGTCCTCCCGAGCAAAGTTCGTTTCCAGACAACAACGACAATCCGATTTCGGTGCCATTGGCAGGACACTGGGGATCTACGGCTTGACAAAAGGATTCGGACCCTTACTCTTGCAATACCACTTGAGCTGGCGATGCCTCTTGCTTCTTTCCTTCTCTTGCTCTCTCTCTCTCTCGCGCCCTCTCTCTTTCTCGGCAGGGTGTGGGAGAGGGAGATGGGAGGGAGGCGCTGGGTAACCCAGGCTGGTGTTCTGTCGTTCCTAAGATCACTGTAGGTCCTGAGAGTCACTCCACACGACAATAGTTCTAGGTGGTGCTACGCATTTTCACTTTCATATATATATATATATATATATATATATATATATATATTATATATATATATATATATATATGTAATGTCACTGGTCTGAGATACGCTACGATTCCGAGTGGATCCAGTAGTAAGGGCGCGAGTAGCAAGTCACGCTCAAGGGATATTGTAAGAATGAGGCGCGGCTACGGACTCGTCTCACTACAACCTACACTGATCAGCCCTGTTTCATGTGTGTCCGCGGGCTGCCTGCTATCACATTCTGGATGGGGTAGGAGGAGATTGAGCCTCACAGTGTTCGACACGGAGTCTTGCCACTTCGATTAAGAGGCGCATGTAATAAAATAATTATCATCATTAATCTTATCTATATACTATTTACAAAACTCATGGCGAGTGATAGTCATTACAATATAGAGATTGGAGGCAATATATACAGAAATAGGCTACAGGAAGCTCCGTTCCTTTTCTCATAGAATATCTATATTACAAAATCTTCTTTCTTGAACGTCACGGGCTCTTCTTATTGTCGGAAGGAAACCATTGCGCTGAACGACGCAGGTGGCTGTTGTGCTTCGACCGCACCGCCACCGTCCGGATCACTTCGTCTTGAGCGGCTGAGCCTCGGCAGGGCGCGCGGGCGGGAGGGCGCGGCGCCAGGTCGTCGCCGCGCGCTGCTCCTCGATGCCTGGCGACTGTCGACTCGCGCTCGGCCCGATGCGACTACTTGCAGCAAGCATTTGGCGACGGTCCGCTGACCCAGTGGAGCTCCAGCTCTTCCCTTACGCGCCGGTGCAGTCGATCTCGACGATGTCCTTGGGGACGTCCACGAACTGGTACACGAGGCGCTGGCCGTCGACCTTGGCCAGGATTCCACGCTGGTAGTAGTATCTGGGGGAGAAGGCGCGACATGAGCGTCAACAGTCGATTTACCAGAAAATTACGCAAAATGATCGCCAAGCACAAGAACGTGATCACATGAGCGCAAAGTATGCCAAACCCGCCCCCAAGAGGGACCCAGCCTCACCTGAGAGCGCGACCCATGGTCTCGTAGTTCATGTCGGGCTTGTTCTTGTGGAGGCCCCACAGCCTCGACACAGCTTTGGAGTCCACAAGCTTGAACACGCCCTTCTCGCGGTTGGTCCACTTGATGTACTTAGGACAACATTCCTTGTCTTGAAGCAGCTTCAGAAGGAACTCCCACAAGTAAGTTGTCGAGCCTGTTGGGAAAGGAGACATTAGGAATCGAGAACCGAAGAGATGATCCAAGTGCAACAAAGACATTCCCCAAAATATTTGCAAGCGCCGCGAGCGGACAAAGCGGACGAATAATTACCTTCTCTGCTCTTCCTCTTCATGCCCGGCTGCTGCCCCTGGCCGTCCGCGGGCTTGGGCTTGCGGCCCTTCTTCTTCATCCTGGGAGGGAAGCCCATGTCGCCCAGGAAGAAGTCCTCGGCGGAGGACGACGACGAGGGCGACGCCGTGGAGGGGGCCGCGCCCATGCCCGAGACCATGTGGTTCATGTGTGAGGCTGAGGGGCCGAGCAGGGGGGAGGTGAGGCCCGAGGAGTGGCCGGTGTAATGGGGGGAGGTTACGCCGTACGCGGCGGCCACGCCTCCGGGGGAGCCGCCCTCGAGGTAGCCGCCGGACACGCCCACTCCGCCGTACCCGCCCATCACCTGAGAATCTGCAAGGAAGAAAGGAAAGGTTAAATCTCGTGACGAGGAACAAATAAACAAGTAGATATTTCCATGTATGAGATGCACCCGCAGCCAAGACTGATTCCCGCCCCGGCGTGCCAGCACGACCTTCTCGAACTTCCCCAGGAGGAAATTCTTCAGCGACCCAACCCTGGGAAAAAGTAACGCCGTGTGACCGTGACAAAATTTCCGCTCTTTCTCTCTCTCTCTGTCTCTCTTTCTCTCTCTCTCTCTCTCACTCACTCACTCTCTCTCTCTCTCTCTCTCTCCCTTCATCCCCTCGAGAATAAGCCCGTAAGGACCAGTAAATTAAGCGATTCACCCGCATGCGGTTTTGCCCGACCGCGCGCGAAGGGGGAGGGGGCGGGAGGGAGGGGATGGAGGCCGGGAAGGAGGGAGAGGGAGAGAGGGAAGACTGGAGGGAGGGAGGGTGGAGGGCGAGGAGGAGTCGGAAGTCCACGGCAGGCAGGACAAAGGCGCAATTACGACATCCTATTAGCCACTTACATCGAGTCTTCACACACGAGGATGCGTCACGTTCGTTGTACGGGGGCGCGCAATTGAGAATAATTGAGTTACTCCTCGCTGGCGGGAAAATGGACCGAAATAGCCGACGAAAATGCAGGAAGACTGATATAAACGCCTGAATGAGCGGCAGATACACACAGCTTACATAAACATAAAGACAAACTGACTGATAGACAAATATAGATATAACTAAAAGTAGTATTTAGGGAACCTAGGAACAATAAAAAAACGGAAATACTGACTCGAAAAATGCGAGGCAAAACTCCTTCGCCATCAGATCTACAATTACTACTCATATCCATAAAGCTCCCCGGGTAAAAAGTTTCCCTAACCAAGCGAACCGCAGGGAATGTTTCCTTTGAACTTTGGCAGTGTCTCCCGACCCCGTTTCCTGGGCGTTCCGGGCCCGAGTTCCCGCCAAAAAGGTTGTGCTGGCAGCCGCATCAAGCATAGTTGCCACGACGGTATTTTTTTTCTTTTTCTCGTCTCTTCAAAATTCCAATATTCTTTCCACCGCGCTCTTTCCTTCGAATCTAAAAAAGCAACAGGACAATCCACCGAGAAAATAATAATAAACCGGTAAAAAGATTGCATTCCATCCGACTCATTTGCAAAAGAAGAAAAAAGGGGGACGGGCGTCGAAAAGAGGGCGCAATTTTCCGTCGCTTATCGTGCATCACTGCTTGTTGGCCGAACAGGTGGTTGGGAAAACGATGTCAACGCGCCCGCTCAAGGTCGGCTCCGATGCCGGACTGGCTTGCGATATCCAGTTTATTAGCTCAAGATCCCTTTTCCTCCGCTTGTTGCAGGATAAATTGCTTGGCACGTTGCTTGCATTTCGGCGGAGATAGGGAGAGATTTATAATGTCTTGCTCACTTTTTTTCATGGCGGAGGTTTATCATAAGAAGGACGTCTACAACCGTTGTTAGCGTAAATATCTAGAAAAATCATAATAATGATAATCCACCTACATAAATATTTTTAATACCTAAATTTCTCACAGGAAATCGCAATCAAAATCGCCATTTAAAATAAAAAATACGAGCGTGTTTTACAGGATATTTTCACCGTATTTGCGCGCGGTGATAACACTGAAGGGAAGATGAAGATCAACCTCCGATGCTCAGTTGCAGACGCTGGTTCTGGAAGCACGAGAGCAATTTCCTGCACCTTGCAACGCGCGCTCGTCTCGCCAGGAAATATTAATAAATAATGTATATCTGTTATTTTTCTTTCAAAAATTTAAGTCTGAATTCCGATATATTTACGATTCACGGAGTTATAATTGGTAAAAATGATTCTTTTCAATTGAATGATGCAACCATTTCGAAAAAGGTCTGGACAATGCAAAAAAAAGCAATAAAAAATAATCGTCTATATCACTGACAACTATATAAAAACAACAACAGTGAGGAAGAATGTCAGTTGCAAAAAAATGAGAATTAAAAAAAATATATATTTGCAGAAAATATACTTAAGTGATATTCTCTTTCCATATGACCTTGGGATTGGTCAATCAACCCGCCTAGCCCTTTGTTCCGACACCGGACAATCTAGCAGTCAGCCAATCACCGTTTAAGACGATTCCACCATCAGCCAATCAGCGGCCGGACACGCTACCATCAGCCAATCATTGTTTACAGCGATTCTAAGCGCTGGCCAATCGGCGCACGAGTGAACGACTCGCCCTCAGCCAATCAGTACTCTGGTTGATCTCGCCATTAACCTTTCATAGCGCGGGATAAGTTCGCTATCAGCCAATCGGGCGCGGTGATGCACAAATCCAGCCGCCTCGCGTGATGCCTCGGTCGGAGGGCAATAGGGCAGAAAATGGGTTGTCGCGCAGGGGCATTTAGAAATTGCCCCCCCCCCCTAAATCTGCTCGAAAACGCAGACGATGCAGACGATGATGTACGGGTTTCGTTCCCGGGGAATGATGGTCCCGAACGGCCGATGCGCGCCCTTCCAAGGTGAGGGCATGGGGTCCGTCGGCTATAAATTTCGGCTGGAATGCGTGTGTGACTTTCCGAAGGTAACATTCATGTCTACTTGTTGCCGTCTCTTGGGAAATCCTGGCACGGAGGGTAAGGGAATGATTCAAAATATATAGAAAAAAGGAGAGTTGGTGATGTAGGCTAGTTAAAAGCTGTAATCGCAGGTCAAAGAACCTGCAAGGACAGTGTCTCGACAATAATAGGATTTCACCGACTTTATCGAGGCGATTATTTGGCTTTTGATGATGGAGACAGATCGCCACCACCAGCTGAGGGCGGGAGCTGTCACGCTTTGACACAGATGGTGCGGTCAGTGGTGGAGGAGGAGGTGGTGGTGGAAAGTGGTAGTTGCAGGAGAGATTCGCGGAGTTGGTTGTTTGAGGATGGGGATGGAGTTAGGGTGGAGATGGGATGGTGGCTGAGGTGGAGTAGATAGTGGTGGCGGTGGTGGAGTAAGTGGTGGTGGGGAGCAGTGACTTGCTGACTTTGAGCGTTGCACCAAGGTCACCTCCACCACTACCTCCTACTCCCCACCACAATCATCACCCTCTCCCTCACTCCCCTCCCCCTTCCCTCCTTCCTCCTCTACCTCCTCCTCCTCCTCCTCTACCTCCTCCTCCACCTCCACCACACACCACCTCCTCCTCCTCCTCCACCCCGCCACGCCGCAGGATCAAGCACCTACCCAGATGTCACAACCAACGCACTACCTACTCACTGCTAACATTTTCACTGCTTATCGTCTCTCTTGCAACACTTGACTCCGTTGGCGCGAACCTTTTTTGCTCTCCCTGTGCACGGGCTTTGCAACAATGGGCGAGGAAAAGAGGAGAGGATGAAGGGGGGGAAAGAAGACGGAAGGCGAGGAAAGAAGGGACACGAAGAAGAAGGCCAAGAGCAAGGAGAGGAGGGAAAAGAGGGAGTAAGAAACATGAGATGGATGGAGGAAGAAACGAAGGCGATATTCACCCAAACGGAGACAAAGACGCCGGATCCCGACGGACGGACGGAGCAGAAGCTAAAACAGTTATTCCTCACTTTTATGACGGAGACGATGTGACCTCCTGACGTGACCTAGCTATGATTATGAGACAGAAGGGTCGAGGCATGCTGTGGCCCTAGGCTGTCCAAGATACGACCCCCCACCCCTCCTCCCCGCTCCCCTACTCCCTATCCCTTCCACCACTTCTCCCCCCCCATACCCCGCCCCACATCCTTGCTACCCCCGCCCCCCCACTGCTTGCCCCCGCCTCCCCCCTTCCCCTACTACTCCCTCCTCTCCTTCCACCTCCTCCTTCCCTCACAACCCCTCCCTCCTCCTGCTCCCTCCCGGGCCGCCCTCCGCGAGACGCCACGCTCCCACACGGCGGCGGACGCGAGGCATTTCCGTTATCCGGTGAGCAGGTCCCCGCCGCGTGCAGTGAGGACGCTCCTCGGCCGCGCGGGAGATGCCAGCCGCCGGCGAACCTGTCTGTCATCGCTCAGCATCGAGTTCGTTCTCTTTTTCCGGGGTTTCGATTTCGGGAGGAAGCCGAGCGCGTCCTCACTGCACGTATTGGCTATCGCTTGGGAAACGTCCCGCTCGTGGTCCCTCGATTCGCGAAGCTCAAGCGGCCCCAGAAGAACAGGTACATAGAGGAACAGGTCCATTTTGCGAACCTGCACCCTCGCGCCTGGGAATCTTGTTTCTACGCCGCCGCGCTGGCTGGCAACGGAACGGTGACGATCGCCGGGAAGGAAAAACAACTCTCACTGATGAAAGTCTCCGAGGTGTTGTGGCGAGGAACCGCGATGTGTCACACTCCTTTCTCTCACTCTCTCTCTCCATGGCTTACTCTCGGTTTCTCTCTAACGAGTCTGTCATCTCTCTCTCTCTCTCCATGGCTTACTCTCGGTTTCTCTCTGTCTCTCTCCGACGAGTCTGTCATCTCTCTCTCT
>NW_020872699.1:263036-265536 GCF_003789085.1 Penaeus vannamei
ATCGAGGGGCTCAGCGCCATCGGCAGACTCGCGTGTTCACCGCGCGGCCGCACCCCGCGGGATCGTGCGGCAAGGCAAGGTCGCGACTCGTGGCGCGGGGAATACCCCACGACCTTGAGCGCGGCTCGCCTCGCCACAATTTTCCCACGGGGCGCGGAGCCCCGCTATTGCGTCCACGGAGCCTCTCGGCTAACTGAGGGGGAGGGGAGAGAAGTTAGCAGGTTTTTGGCGCCATCTGCGGTATGCTCGGAGCCACGGCCTCTCGACCGTGGCTCCAGAGCTGTCCCTCGGCTAACCATCACCGCTGAAGCAGGATGAAGCTCGAGTGAGGCCACACAGAGGCTGGCCACTCCCGCCCGGGTCGAGAGGAGATTTCTCTCCCTCGGCCGCAGGTCTTCCGGAGGGCGCGGCTCGGGCGGCCTCACCACGATTGGTTAACTCCACTGGCCGTGACGCTTTTTCCTCGGCTCGCACAAACCCTTACGCTAAAGGATTTGTGGTCCTGGCACGAGTACTAGCAGCAAGCGCCACGTGTCGGAAACCGAAACCAGCGGGATGTCAGGGTAAGGATAAGGATGAGGGTCATCGCTATGGCAGGGATATGGTATGAATGAGGGTGAGGGGTGGGGGTGAGGTGGTGTCACAAGCGTCAGGAGACGAGGTGAAGGTATTTAAAAACGGGGATAAGAGAGGGCAGTACCTGGGGGAGATTACTTTATTAGTGAGATTAAAAAGGTACAGGACAACAAAAAACCAAACAACAAAACTAAAACAGACAGAAAAAGAGAACACAAAACTGAACACTGAAAAACTGAACAAAACGAGTGGATAGGGGAAGGGGAAAATTTGAAAGGAATGAGTAGGAGGTGGCTTCAAAGTGATGCTGCAAAACCCGAAAAACTGCATTTCCTGTCCCATGCCAAAGAAAGAGATCACGGCCTAAACCTGATCTCCTGCCGGAACGAAAGATGGAGGGTGAGTCCATCCAGCCAGTGGTGAGTCAAGCACGGAGTTTGTTGGTCTGTCTACAGGCCAACTCACCCCACAGGATGTTAAGGAGGAAGCGAGAGGCTTCCTCGCGGAGTTCAGACGTGTAATAGATCGGTCACGACCCACTACAGGGAACCGTCTGAGTGCTTCATTCCATCAGAACAAGCTGGAGTTGTGTTTGTTGTTAGTGAGAGTAAAATGTTTGTGTGTGAAGGAGAGAGTTTTTGTTTTGTTTAGATGCAGCTCGTGCGTGGGATTGCGCGTCTAGATCGACCTAGCCAACACGGGGTCCTCCACCGAGGTGGAAGAACTCGCGTCGGCTCGGTCGGTCGTCAGTTAGACACTCAAGGTACACCCATTCTACCTGGGTGTACCTTGCGTGGCGTTACCTGAGCCCTGTAGCGGCTCCGCGATCGATGCGCGATCGACGGCTCCTCGAGGTCAGGCAGGGAGTCCTGTGAACCGACGCGGAAGTCCTGGGAATCGGCGGACCAATTCCCGATGCTTCCGCGCTGTCCCAGGGGTCCCCTGGCAGGGAGCTTGGCTCCAGCCGAGAGCCCAAGCCCGGCCTCGAGAACGCTCTCGACATCGATGTCGGAGTCGCTACTGTCGTCGTCGAGAATGGTGTCATCCAATCTGCGACGACGAGCTTCAGGGGCAGGAGGATCCTTCTTGTCTTTTTTTGTGTGCATGGATGGTGGTGTGGTTTGTTTGCGTTTGTGATCAGTGGTTTTTGTAGTTTGGCGTGCTTGTGCAGTTTCTTTTTGTTTTCGTTGTGGCTGAGGTTGCAAAACGAGGTGTCGATGTTGTGAGGAAGAATGAGGCTCTGGGTGAGTGTCTGTCACCTCATTTCCTGTGGTTTCTGTGTTTGTTGTGGTGTACTCAGGGATGTATAGGTTGTCTTCTTCAAAGATTTCCTCAGGGACAACAATGCTGGGGAAGCCGTTTCTCTGTAGCATGATAGGGACAATGTTTGCGAATCTTTTTGCGTTGTACTTGGCAGCAATGAGACTTACGTGTAAGATGGCTTGGATTTTTGGGTTTGTGTTCGGTGTGAGAGTGCTTGTTGGGGGTTGTGTGGGCAGAATTGTCCGAGGGGAAGTCGTGGGTCGTCTGGGTGTACTGGTCTGAGCAGGTCGTGTGGCAGCTGTTGTTGCGTAGGAAGGTACAGTGTTTGTGTCTTGGCGGAGCTCAGCTCGTTTTGCCTTGAGTATTTCCTTCCGTTTAGGGCAGGATCCACTAACTGCGACATGCGATCCCTCGCAGTTGCAGCATTTGATGCTTTCAGTGCACCTGGCGAAGAAATGGCCGTCGCCGGCGCACCGAGAGCATCTCTGGGGGTGTGTGCACTGGTGTTTTTTGTGGTGGAAGCGGTAGCAGTTTAGGCATTGGTCGATGTGAATAAAGCATTCGGGTTCCAGGTTGTAGGTGGGGACCGATGTATTGAACATCATGAGTCCCCGAGAGAGAAGTTTCTGGGCTTCCTCGGGGGATGAGACGCGAATCTTGA
>NW_020872700.1:0-17500 GCF_003789085.1 Penaeus vannamei
TTCCTCTAAGCAAGAGTCGACGGCCTCCCTCTCCCCCCCTACCCACCCCCACCCCCTCCCCCCATTACTCCTAGACCGGCACTAAGCTAGCGACTAGTGCCCTCTTTGTCACTTGCTGTTCACACTCGATACCCGCAATCTGCAAAGACTTAAGAAAAGGGATTCCTCTTATCTCCACTTACGTAAAGTGGGTTTGAATGGTAGTTTGAATAGGTTTATTGTGGATATTTTTTCTTTTTTTTGGTTTTGAATAGTAGTATAATCACGAGGTTTATTGTGGATATATATTTTTTTCTTTCTTCTTTGTCGTAAATGTGCATTTAAAGTGGCTTGTTTTCATGTTTTAAGTACAATTTTTGGGGGTTGCTGCTAGGTTCATGCAAACTAACATAGACAAACATATAGTGATAGTAAATCTCTTTAGATTCCCTGGCCATAACAGATGTATGATATTTTCCTCCTCCTTCTCTTGTTTATTTTCTTCTTTTCTTTCGCTCGTTATGTTATGTAGACCTACTTGCGTCTCTGTTATCCTTATCTTATTGACTCATTTTCTTGCAGTGAGGCTAGTAGTGAGAGAGAGAGAAAAGAGAGAGGAGAGAGAGAGAGAGAGAGAGGAGAGAGAGAGAGAGAGAGAGAGAGAGAGAGAGAGAGAGTGAGAGAGTGAGTGAGAGAGAGAGAGAGAGAGAGAGAGAGAGAGAGAGAGAGAGAGAGAGAGAGAGAGAGAGTGAGTGAGTGAGAGAGAGAGAGAGAGAGAGAGAGAGAGAGAGAGAGAGAGAGAGAGAGAGAGGAGAGAGACAGAGACAGACAGAAACAGAGATAAAGAAAAAGAATGAAAAGAAAAAAAAAAAGAAATAGAAAGAAAACAAAAAAATAGACAAGAAACACAAACGAAGACGAGACAACCAGACAAAAAACACAAAACAAGGACAGACGAAAAGAAACAAAAAAACATAGACCCCCCCCTCAAAAAAAAAGACCGACAGAGACAGACAGACAGACAGAAAGAACAGTTATGCTAATATTGAAACCCCCAGCGAGTAGTTTTCTTTATCCTGCACGAGTGATCCTGGCGTTACAATGGCGTTACAACTTCTCCGTTACGTTGGGGTTCGTTCGTTGTAGGAAAAGGAGAGAAAAAAAGGAAAGAAAAAAATATTGATTCCGAGTAGTAGAGAGAGAGAGAGGGGAGGAGAGGGGGGGATGGAGAGGGAGAGAGAGAGATAGGTAGATAGATAGATAGATAGAGAGAGGGAGAGGAGGGAGAGGAGAGAGAGGGAGAGATAGATGGATAGATAGAGAGAGGGGGGGAGGGGAGGGAGGGAGAGGGAGAGGGAGAGGGAGAGGGAGAGGGAGAGGAGAGGGAGAGAGAGAAGAGAGAGAGAGAGAGAGAGAGAGAGAGAGAGAGAGAGAGAGAGAGAGAGAGAGAGAGAGAGAGAGAGAAACTGCTATTAAGACTGCGAAATACAATGTGGGAGAATTGCTTATCTAACTAGTATTTATATTACTAAATGGCAATGATAATGATAACAATAACTAACAAATCAGTTTTACCTAATAGTTATCACTGGTATTATCACTATTCCTTAAATTTATTAAATACACAATTACCACATTCTACAAGCAACTAGCCCCCCCCTCTACCCCCCCTGAAGAACCCAATTTTACCTAATAGTTATCACTGGTATTATCACTATTCCTTAAATATATTAAATACACAATTACCCCATTTTACAAGCAACTAGCCCCCCCCTCCCCCTCCCCCCCTGAAGAACCCAATTTTACCTAATGGTTATCACTGGTATTATCACTATGCCTTAAATATATTAAATACACAATTACCACGTTTACAAGCAACTCCCCCCCTCCCCCTCCCCCCTGAAGAACCCAATTTATCAATGGAGCGAAGAAGACATTGCAAGATTGTAAATGTTGCCAAATGTTGCACCTCGGGCGTCGTAGCGGCAAAACCCACACGTAGCGTAAGGGAGAGCTCATGTTTTTCTCTCTTTTTCATTTTTTATTTCTAATTTTCTTTGTCTATTTTTCTTTCTCTTTGTTTTTCGTTCATCCTTCTCTGTTTCTGTTTGTTTGTCTTTCTTCTTTTTCTCTCTTTTTGTCTCTCTCTCTCCTTCCCTTCATATCTCTATCTCTCTCCCTCTCTCCTTCCCTTCATATCTCATCTCTCTCTCTCTCTCTCTCTCTCACACCTCTTTCTCTCTACCTTCCGCTACTTCGCTCTCCTCCCCTCCCACCGGGAACTGCTGCGTAAAGCTAGTTCCGAAGCGAGTCTCGAACCCGTTATTTCGAACCTCCCTTCCCCCTCCTCGCTTTCATGTATTCGCACACTCCTTTTCGCTTGTTATTTACACTCATACCACGCTTGTTATTCGCATTCCCCTTACGTTTGTTATTCACACTTCCCTCACGCTTGTTATTCGCACTCATACGTTTGCTATTCTCTCTCTTCTTATGCTTGATATTCGTACCTCCCTTGCGCATGTTATTCGCACTCCCTATACGTTTGCTATTCTCTCTCTTCTTATGCTTGATATTCGCACCTCCGTCCCGCTTGTTATTCGCACTCCTGTTCCGTAGAGAGAGAGAGAGAGAGAGAGAGAGAGAGAGAGAGAGAGAGAGAGAGAGAGAGAGAGAGAGAGAGAGAGAGAGAGAGAGAGAGAGAGAGAGAGAGAGAGAGAGAGGAAAAAAATGGCGCGAGATTTGACATTTGTCCGTTAATTCCGGTTTCGGTCACAGTGGGATCGAATTTCTTTTTTGACGGGTGTGATTTTTTTCCGGAGGGGTGGGGGTGGGAGGGGGTAGAGGTTATGGCGCTAGAAAGATGGAAATAGGGAAGGGTGGGAAAGAAAGAGGGTGGGAAAGACGGAAAAAAAAGGGATAAAAAGGAGGAAGGAAAAACAATGAAGAAAGGGAGAAGGAGAGGGATAAAGAACAGGAGAGAGGAAGAAAGAGAAAAAAGGAGAAAATGAGAGAACGAAGGAGGAAAGAGGAAGAGAGGAAGGAGGGGAAGGAGGAAAAGAGGGAGGGTGGAGGTAAGCAGAGCACACATGTATCCGTGTCATATTTCTGGCAGACCGACCCAACAGCCCACCCTCAGGCTCTGCTGTGTACGTGTGCGTCTAATTTATACTTACATGTGCGTCTACTTTCGTCTTTTTCCCTCCTTTAAATACCGTACTAGTCTACTCAAAATACTATAGTTTGCCCTTGAAAACATGTCATAAGACCCCGCTTAAAAAGAACATGGTTCGCATACGGGTATTAAAAGCCTTGTAAACAAAGAGCTCGAGACATGGGATTCGAACCCAAGAATGAATATTCATTTGTTTTTCGACCCAGAACAGTATGATTTAACACCGCGTTTCACAGCATTTTGCATAGAAGAAACGACGCCTTTCCCTCCCATAAACCTCCCTTCAACCCCTCCAAACCCCCTACTTTCCTTCCCCTCCAGTGAACACCATCAAAAGAGTTTATTTTTCTCTTTTTTCCGACCGCGACACCATCACAATTAACGGTTCTAATGCCCCTGTGTTGCCCTCACGATCGCCCGTGGCCAGCCGTTGCAGGAGTCTATTGACTGGAACTTTCTTTCATTTATTCTTTCTTCATTTTTTATATTTCTTTTCTTCCATTTAGCGATTTATGAGTTTCCATTTGATTTTCTATTTTATATTTTACTATTTTGCGTTCGAAAAAAAAATCTAGATGCTTCGAACGCTCGGAACGAAAGAAAATAAAACAAACTCGATTCTACAAACACAAACAAAATCAAACATGGAAAAAAGAACAAAAAAAAAAAAAAGACCAACGCCAAAGAAAAAGAAAAAGAAAAAGAAAGAAAGAAAGAAGACAATAAAAGAAATGAAGCAATGTCAATGTTAGTTAGTTTAGGTTCGTGGTGGCTTCGGTGTTTGTCTGTACACAACGGCGGCGTCTCGAGATCAAGGGAAGTCCGATTTTTTATTTAACTGCTTTTTAATGTTTTATTGTATATTTCACGATCGTATTGTTATTATTATCGTTGTTGTTATTATTATTATCGTTATTGTTATTATTTTTATTATTTATTTTTTTTTTATTATTTATTATCATTATTATCATTATTTTTATTAGTTATCATTATTATTGTTATTGTTATAGTTTTGATTGTTATTATTATTATTATTATCATTATTGTTTATATTACTGTTATTAGCATCATCATTATTGCTATTACGATTACAATTATCACAATGAACACCATCATCAGTGATTTTATCGTTATTATCATTCTCATCACCATCATCATCATCACCATCATCATTATCACATGTACACATTTACTGCCATTCAAACATACACGTAGTAATGACACTTTATAATTCTAATTAAATTATATTGGCCGATTTACCTGTAATTATGACATCCTATTGTTCGTCTTAATGTGTTATTGTTGTTATTATCACTTTTCTTTGCGTTTCATATTTTCCTATTATTTTGTTGTTTTTTCCTCTTTTTTTCTGTTTCATTGACTTTTTTCTTGCTATGCTTTATGGTCTTGTTCGTTGCTTTTGTTTCCTCTTTCTCCGATTCTTTTTCTTCATTTAATTCCTTCTTTTCTTCCGTCTTTTCCTTCTCTTCATTCTCTCTCTTTTTTTGGTCTTCCTCTCTTTATCCCTTCATCCTCTTCTTCCTTTTTTCCCTTCTTTTCTTCCTCTCTCTCCGCGTTTCCCTGTTCTTCTTTATTTCCTCCTTCTTCCTCTCCTTCTCCCCCTCTTTTCTCTTCGTCTACGCTTCCCTCCTTTCCCTACTCCCTTTTTTCCCTCCCTTCCCCCCTCCTCTTCTTCCCTTCCCTCATTTTCCTTCCTTTCCTCTCCCTCCCTAATCGCCTTTTCATTATCGCTTCCCCAATTTTCTCTCTTCTTCTCCTTTTCCCTTCTCTTCGTGTTATTTTTTTCTTCTTCTTCTCCTTCCCTTCTCTTCGTCTACCCTTCCCTCCCTTTTCCTCCTCCTTGCATCTGTCCCTCTTCGACCTTCACCAGGCGGGATTTTTTTTTGGTGTGTAATTATGTTTTTTTTTTTTTTTTTTTTTTTTTCTTGTGAGAACATCCTCAGTCGTGTGTTTCTACTTCCTGCAATGTGGCATAAGTTGCATATGCTCCGCCGCGGGTGATATACACGCTCTTCTGCAAGCTGTATATGTTGAATATTATTATCGTCTTTTTTTAATGCATTCATTCGCTTTATCGGTTTTGTTGTTTTTCTTGTATTATCAACTTCCTTGCATTTTATATTGCACAACTTTCTCCTTATTATCAACTAGTTGCATTTTATATTGCACAACCTCCTTATTATCAACTCCTTGCATTTTATATTGCAAAACTTCCTCCTTCTCATCAACTCCTTCCATTTTACATCGCAGAAATTCCTCCTTATTATCATTTTTGTCTCTATCTTGCACGTCTGGGCTTGCAACGCGCTTCCTCTGATTGCAGAGACGCCGCAGGTTGCTCTGGATTCCTCGAAGGTCGCGTGAGCTGCGGCTTCTTACTCCTGCGGCATACGTGGGTCTCGTCCTGGGAGTGCGGTTGCGGGTGCTCGCTCACTCGCTCACTCGCTCACCCGCCCCGTCGCCGCTGGAGTCGCTAGGGGGCGCGGGGCGGGGGAGGGAGGGGGGGGTGGAGTGGCGCTATGCTGTTCAAAAGACCCTTGCGAAGGAGTGAAGGAGGGGGTGTAGGAGTGAGTGAGGGAGGGAAGGAAGGAGAGGGGGAAGATAGGTTGGGAAAGGAGGAAATGAAGGAGAAGTAAGTGTAGGAGATAGTAACATGGAGATAGTGAGGGAGTGAAGGAGTGAAGGAGAGGGGGGAGGAGGTTGGGAAAGGAGGAAATGAAGGAGAAGTGAAGGAGGCAGTAACAAAATCAGAGTGAGAGTGAAGGAGAGGGGGAAGGAGGTAGGAAAGGAGTAAATGAAGAATGAAGTGAAGATAATAACAAAATCAGAGTGAGGGAGTGAAGGAAAGGGGGGAGGAGGTAGGGAAATGAGTAAATGAAGGAGAAGTGAAGGAGATAGTAAGAAAAATCAGAGTGAGAGAGTGAAAGAGAGGGGGAAGGAAGGAAAGGAGGTAGGAAAGGAGTAAATGAAGAATTAAGTGAAGAAATAACAAATCAGAGTGAGGGAGTGAACGAGAGGGGGAAGGAGGTAGGGAAATGAAGAAATGAAGTAAATAAAGGAGATTGTAACATGGAGACAGTAACAAAATCATGTTTTATAGATCGTTTTTGGCTTGTCTGTGGCTATTTGTCTGTGAGTCTGGGGTTTGTGTCTGTAGATTTGGCTCTGGTTGTGTGTGTGGAGTCTGTCTGTGTCTGTGAGAAGTCTGTGGCTACATTTTGCATGGAGTCGTGGCTACCTGTGTCTGTGATTGTCTGTCTATCTCTCTATCTGTCTGTCTCCGAGAGTTTCTGGCCGCCTATATGTCTGTAAGTCTCTATCTCACTCTGCCTGGCTCTCTTGACTCTCCAACGCCACAGACACAAGACAGACACCCATCACTCCGTCCAGTGGCGAGGCAGGTTACAAAGAATACCCAGATATAACGAATCCCATTAATTCTGGCACTGGACGACGCCAAAAGAGCAGCAGCAGGTTAGCGAGACGTCCGAAAGTTAGGGTAATTCCCATGCCACCCCCCCTCCCCTCTCTCACTCCCCCCGTGCTCTCTCTCTCTCTCTTTCTTTCTCTCTCTATATATCTCTCCCTCTCTCTCTCTCCCTCTCCCCTCCCAGTCCCTTCCCACCCCCTCCCTCCTTCTCTCCCTCCCTCTCTCTCTCTCTCACCCCCTGCCCCTCTCACGCCCCCTCCCATCTCCCCCAATTAATTCGCTATCCACACCCATATCCACTCTCTGATTACCCTCCCCCCTCTCCCTTTATCTTCACCCACCTATGCATTTATCATCTTCCCTTCTATTCCTTCTCTTTTATCATCTTTTCTATCTCTTTTATTATCTTTTATCTATCTCTTCCCTTCCTTTATTTCTTCTTCTTCTTCTTCTCCCTCCTCCTCCTCCTTCTTCTTCTTCTTCTCTCCTCCTTCTCCTCCTACTCCCCTTCCTCTTCTCCCCCCCTCCCTCTACTCCCCCCATCCTCCCCCTTCTCCCTCCCCCCCACTTCCCACCCACACAAAGTCCAGCCTAAACATTAACCACTTATATAGAGCGTGACGTAACCGTGGACTCCCCTACCCCCTCCCCCCACCCACCTCCCACCGTTACACCTGTCACATATCCCACCTGTCACTTGTGTCATATTGTGTGTGTGTCTTTATTTATCTATTTCGTTGTAATATATTATATATATATATATATATAATATATAATATATATATATATATATATGTGTGTGTGTGTGTGTGTGTGTGTGTGTGTGTGTGTGTGTGTGTGTGTGTGTGTGTGTGTGTGTGGTGTGTGTGTGTGTGTGTGTGTGTGTGTGTGTGTATGTGTATGTGTATGTGTATGTGTATGTGTATTGTATGTGTGTGTGTGTATTTCGTTCTTTTACTATTTTATTTTATCTTTAATTTAATTATTTTACTTTTCATTATCTTCTCTGTTTATCTTTCGTGCACACACACACACAACACACACACACACACACACACACACACACACACACACACACACAACACACACACACACACACACACACACACACATATATATTATATATATATATATATATATATATATATATATATATATATATATATATTATATTGTTCTTTTGTTTGTCATTCATTCTTTATCCTTTTCGTACATATTTATTCTCGTTCTTTTGCGTTTATCTTTATCTCTTCCTTACAGCGTATATACATTTTTTTTCGTTATTTTGTGAGTTTTTTTTTTCATATCTCTTCCTTAGTTTATATATTTATCGTTATTTTATGTCTCTTTCTCCATCTCTTTCTGTCTAGTCTTTATCTCATTCGTTTACACATTTTTTCGTTCGTATTATCTCTCTTGCTTTACGAAAACGTATAAGAATAAAGAAAAAGAATGGTCATTACTTTATCTAAATATTTCAAATTGTATTTCGAAGCAGCGCGAAAGATTTTGGAACAGGTAATGAAAACGTAATAATTTTTTTTACCCGGAATAAGAAACAAATGAACGATATGTAAATAAAAGTTTAGTTTATTTTGTTCAGTGTTCTTGCAATTCTTTGGTAAGATCATTAAGCTTTAATAACATTTTTTATCCGTCATTATAAATCCACAAACGACGATCACAGCAAATCTGCCGTATGAATATATATTCTTAGATGCATTTGTTTATGTGTCTTTCTTACTATTCTTCCACAAAAAAAAGAAAAAAATATATATTTTTTTCCTTTTTTAACATTTCTTTGTGAGTATTCCGTGCTCTCTCACTCTCACTCTCACTCTCTCTCTCTCTCTCTCTATCTCTCCCTCTCTCCCACACCCCTCCCTCTCTCCCTCCCACTCCAACTCCCACCCCCTCTCTCCCTCCCTCCACTCCACCCCTCCCTCCCTCCCACTCCCCACCCTCCTCCCTCTCCCCTCCCTCTCTCCACACTCCCTCCACTCCAATTCCCTCCCTCCCCTCCCCTCCCTTTCTCCTCAACTCCCCTCCTCTCTCCCACTCCCACTCCCCCCCCTCCCTCTCTCTCTCCCACTCCGACTCCCTCCCTCCCACTACCCCTCCTCCCCTCCCACTCCCCCTCCCTCTCTCCCACTCCCACTCCCCTCCCTCTCTTCCCCACTCCCCCTCCCTCCACTCCACTCCGACTCCCTCTCTTCCACGACCTTCAGCGGCGATTCCGGAGCCACTTCCACTCCCCCCCCCCACTCCACTCCACGCAAGGGCAGACGCGGTTAGATTTACAACTTCCGGAAGACGCGAGAGACGGGCGTGCGGCGTGCGGGCGTGCTTTCAGGAGGACGGCGGAATAACCTCTTGACGATAACCTTCCGGCGACCGACAGGGGAGTGGGGGGTGGGGGTGGGGAAGGAGGGGGAGGGGGGAGAGGAAGGAGGGGGAAGGAGGGGGAGGGGGAAGGAGGAGGAGGAGGGGGGTGATTTCTTCCTCTTTGTTGTTGTTTGTTGTTTGTTCTTCTTCCTATGCCCTGTCCTCCTCTTCGTCTTCTTCCTCCGCATCCTCTTTCTTTCCTTTTCCTCTCCCTGTTCTTCTTCTTCTTTCTCCCTCTCTTCCTTCTTACCTCACCATCACCTCCTCCTCCTCCTCCTCCACCATTTCCTCGTTTCATCCTCCTCCTCCTCCTCCTCCATTTCCTCTTCTTCCTCCCCTCCTCCTGCTCCCACCACCACCACTCCTCTTCCTCCTACATTTCCTCCTCTTCCTCCTCCTCCCCCACCATCACCTCCTCTTCCTCCCTCCTCCTCCTACATTTCCTCCTCCTCCTCTTCCTCCTCCTCCCCCACCACCTCCTCCTCCTCCTCCTCCATTTCCTCCTTTCCTCCTTCTTCCTCCCCCCCCCTCACCACACCACCTCCTCCTCCTCCTACATTTTCTCCTCTTCCTCCTCCCCCACCATCACCTCCTCTTCCTCCCTCCTCCTCCTACATTTCCTCCTCTTCCTCTTCCTCCTCCTCGCCCACCACCTCCTCCTCCTCCTCTCCATTTCCTCCTCTTCCTCCCCCCACCCCCACCTCCTCCTCCTCCTCCTCCTCCTCTCTTCCTCCCCCCCCCCCACCACACCTCCTCCTCCTCCTCTCCTCTCCTCCCCCCCACCACCACCTCCTCCTCTCCTCCTCCTCCTACATTTCCTCCTCCTCTCCTCCTCCTCCTACATTTCCTCCTCCTCCTCCTCCTACATTTACTCCTCCTCCTCCTCCTCCTCCTACATTTACTCCTCCTCCTCCTCCTCTCCTACATTTCCTCCTCCTTCCTCCTACCTCTCCTCCTCCTCCTCCTCCTCTCTCCTCCTCCTCCTCCTCCTCCTCCTCCTCCTACATTCCTCCTCCTCCTCCTCCTCCTCCTCCTACATTTCCTCCTCCTCCTCCTCCTACATTTACTCTCCTCCTCCTCCTCTACATTTCCTCCTCCTCCTACATTTCCTCCTCCCTCCATTTACTCCTCCTCCTCCTCCTCCTCCTACATTTCCTCCTCCTCCTCCTCCTGCAGGAAATTTCGCCGTTCCGTTTGCATGAGCACTGGCGCCCGAGCCGGATACATACATGCTTGCACGCACACACTCATACATACACGTATCTGTGTGTGTATGAATTTATGTCTACCAGTCTACCTACCCGTATGTATGTATGTATGTGTATGCATATGTATGTATGTATATGTGTGTATGTATATATGATGTATGTATGTGTATGTGTATGTGTATGTGCATGTGTATGTATATGCATGTATGTATGTATGTGTATATGTATGCATGTCTGAATGTATGTATGTGTGTATATATATGTATGTATGTATCTGTTTATCTGTCGATTAATCTATCCACCGATTTACATCTATTTATATCTATCAATCTATCGATCTATCTATCCGTTTGTGTACGCACGCAAGAGAAACGCACACTGCATACCCTGTGCTTGCATGCACGTACACACACACACTGTCCCCCCACCCCCACCCCCCGCCTCTTTTTCATCTTTCCTCCTTAAGAAGCGGAAAAGAAGTGGTAAAAGAAGGTGACATTGAGCACTTAAATGTGTGCTTGTTAAATCCGAGACAAAGAGGGGGAGTTTGGGATTGTGATTGTGTGTCTTAATCCCCACAATCATTAAATATTGTGTAATTCCTCCTCCTGTCTTCCCTCTCCACCTCCCCCTTCCTTCCTCCTGTCTTCCCTCCACACCTCCCCATGTCCTTCCTCCTTTCCATTTCCCTGTAATTATTTTTTCCTTCTCTTTTTTTTCTTTTTTTTGTTTATCATTTTTTCTTTTAGGTCCCTCTCCGGTCTCTTCCTTTACCTCTTTCTTCCACTCCTTTTTTCTTTCTCTACCTCTTTCTTTCTCTCCCTCCTTCCTCTCTCCTTTCCTCACCTCATCTCTCCTTCTGCTCCCCCTTCCTTCCTTTCCTCTCTTTCCCTCCCCTTTCCTTCCTTCCCTCTTTTTCCCTCCTCCCCTTTTGTTCCTTCCCTCTCTTTCCCTCTCCCCTCTACCTTCCCTCTCTTTCCTCCTCCTTTTACCCTAGTCCCCCCTCTCTCACCTGTCCTAAAACAAAAAAACGACGAGGCTCCCGTTTTCTTTGAGACACTTGACAACATCATCAGCTGTTCAGGAGAATTATCAGGTAATTATAGGAAGAAGAATAATGATGATGGAGATAGTACCAAATGGGTAATTAGAAATGGGAGGTGGTAAAGGACGGGTGAGAGAGACAGTAATATACCTTTCACAAAGGGAAGGGAAGAAGAGTGGAGAAGCGATGGGAGGAGAGGAGAGGAGAAAAGAAAGAAGAAAGGAGATAAGAGAGAGGAGAGGAGAGAAGAGGGGGAGATGAGATCGACATGAGAAGAGAAACGAAGAGAAAAGAAGAAAAAGAGAAAGACATAGATAAAGAGAGGGAGAGAGAGAGAGAGAGAGAGAGAGAGAGAGAGAGAGAGAGAGAGAGAGAGAGAGAGAGAGAGAGAGAGAGAGAGAGAGAGAGAGAGAGAGAGAGAGAGAGAGAGAGTACAAAAGTACGAATAGCAGGGTGTGCGGATATTAAGCGGTCCTAATCTCCCCAGCATCATGTTGTCAAGGGAGATGATTGAGACGCTCCAGCTCCCGTCCCCCCGTTACCATGGCAACCACCGACGCCATAATACCAAACACGTTGCATTGTTTACTCGAGGAAACAAAACAAAACAAAGGTGTTCTTCATATTTTGACTAATATGATGTTCTAATAAGTCAAGATTAAATACGGGGTTTGATTATTGACGTTACGGAGGTTGTTATTGATTTATAGTGAATGAAAATTGAATTATATGCCTTATTAATGGGTCAGAGATTAAAGGGGGGGGAAGTAATTTAAAAATCGATATATTGCTTCAAGTAATTTTTTACTAGTTGTTTAGGGGGGCGGGGCGTTGTTCATTTTGATCGGGATTATTATTGTCTGTTTGTCTATTTATCTGTCTATCTGACTGACTCTGGCAAACCAAATAACAGTTTATCTGTTTCCTATGTCTCTCTCTCTCTTTGTTTTCTTTCTCTTAATTTCTCTCTCCTCTCTACTCCTCCTCCTCACCCTTCTCCCTCACCCTTCATTTTTCCTCTTCCCATCCTCTCTCCTTTCCCTTTCTCATCCTTCCATCCCTCCTCTCCTTTCACCTTTTCTCTTCCTTCCCTTCCCTCTTCCCTCCCTCCTCCTTCCGTTCCCCCCTCCCTTCCTCCCATCCTCTTCCCCTTCCTCCTCCCTCCCTCCACTCTTCCCCTCTTTCCTCCCTCCCTCCCTCCCTCTCCCATATCCGCAAAAATACCAAAACAAGTGTTACCAAAATGTGTTACCAAAAAAGTGCACAAACCTTGTTGTATAAATGAGGTAGTTTATTATCTTTTTTTTTGTCTTAGCAACTGATGAACGATTGCGTGGTGAGTCTGTGTGGATTTTTTTTTTCTTTTTTTTTGTTTTTTTTTCCTTTTTTTTATGAGAAGCAAGATTAGCGAATGAATTTAAACCGTAGAATTTGGTAGTATTTTTTCCGCCTGTCTTACCGTTTCATGATAACTCCTTGTTGAGTTAATGATATAACTATTGAGTTGAATACGCCAAAGAGAAGGAAAAAATGAACACGTGAAAAAAAAAAAAATTGATAACATGCTAGATGCGAAGAACACGCGGTCAGCACTATGTAAGGGTCAAATTTAAGACTAACTCTATGCGTGTCTCGACCATACAGCTGGTCACGGAAAATAGATGCCCCCCCCTCCCCTTGTTATCCCCTTCCCCTCCATCTCCCTTATCCACCCTCCACTCCCCCTACTCCACCTCCTTCCTCCCTTCCACTCCCCTCCTCCATTCCTCCTCGTCCTCCTCTCCCCTCCCCCTCCACCCCCCCTACCCCCTTTTCATTCTCCTCACTCCCCTCCCCCCCCCCCTTTCTGCCCCTTTCTCCCCTCCCCCCGAGATTCAATTCTGACGTGACTCCCCACAGCGGCACGTAGGAGGGGGTAGGGGGTAGGGAGGTAGGAGGAGGTGGAGAGGGAGGGGGGAAGGAGGAGAAAGGTATGGTTGTATTCTTCACTTATTACCCCCCCCCCTCCCCCCCTCTCTCTCTTTCTTCTCTCGCTCCTCTTTCTAACTCAGTTTTTTTTTCTCTCTCTCACTTCCTTTCTCTTTCTCTCTCTCTCTCTCTCTATCCTCCTCCCTCCTCCCTCCCCTCCCTCTCTCTCTCTCTCTCTCTCTCTCTCTCTCTCTCTCTCTCTCTCTCTCTCTCCTCCTCTCTCTCCTTCCTTCCTCCTCCCTCCTCTCCCTCTCCCCCCTCTCTCTCTCCTAATTTTACTTCCAACTCCTCCTCGCCCCACTCTCCCCTCCCCTCACTCCCTTCCCTCTCCCTCTCCCTCTCCCCCTCTCACACGCTATGCCTTCAACAGATCCTTGCTTAGGAGTACGAAGGAGTGAGGGAGTGAGAGGGAGTGAAGGAGAGAAGGAAGGAGGGAGGAAATGTGTAAAGAAAGTGAAGGAAGGAAGGAAGGAAGAGAGGAAAGCATTTGATGGAAGGAAAGGTGGAAGGAAGAAGATAAAGGAAAAGTGGGAGGAAGAAGGGAGAGTAAAGGGAGAGTAGGAATAGCTGAAGAAAGGGGAGAGAAGAAGGGAGAGGGGAATTAAAGCGAGAGGCGGAGGGAGAAGTGAAGGAAAGGGAGAAAAGGGACAAGTGAATGAAAGAGAGAGAAGGAGGAGGAAGTGAAAGAAAGGGAGATAAAGAGAAAGATGTAAAAAAGGGAGATAAAGAGAAAGATGTGAAAATTTGAGATAAAGAGAGAGAAGAAAAATTGAGATAAAGAGAGAGGTAAAATAGGGAGATAAAGAGAAAGAAGTGAAAAAGGGAGAAATGGAAGCAAATAGGAATAAGAGCCGAAGTAAAGGAAGAAAATAAGAAGGAAGGAGCAAAAAAAATAGGGAGAACATAAGGAAGAGGTGAAGGAGAGGGCGAGGTGAGGGTGTGAGACATGAACTGCAGATTTCTCCCTCATCTCGACTTTACGTGAGAGACTGGCAGACAGGAGTTAAGTATGTGAACAAAAGTTGAGAGTGGATGATGTGGTTAAAAAAAATGTGAAGGGATTGTAAAAAAAAAAAAAAAAAAATGAGTTACGAAGCCCTCACGAAAATTCCCATGAGGAAACTGAGTATTTTAAGAGAGAGGAGAGAGTAGAGGGAGGAGAGAGGGAGTAGAGAGGGGGGAGGGGAGGGAGGGAGGGAGAGGGAGGAGGGAGGAGGGAGATAGAGGGCAGGAGTGAAGGAGGGAGAGAGAGAGAAAGAAAGAAAGTGAGAGAGAGAATGAGAAAGAGACAGAGAGGAGAGAGACAGAACAGAGAGAGACAAAGAGGCGATAAACAGAGAAAGAAAAAGAAAGAAAGCGAGAGAGAAAGAAAAACAGACAGACAGACAGAATGAGAGAGGGACAGAACGGATGCGAGAGAGATCCCTTTGTAACTTGTATGATTGATGTTTGTATTATGCTTGAGATTATTAGGTCATGACATCGCGCAGTCATGCAGCTTGACCGCAAATCTGGTTTCAAAGGTTGGGAGCAAATATTTTTTTAAGGTTTCTCTGTCTCTTTCTGTCTGTCTCTGTCTCTCTGTCTGTCTGTCTCTCTCTCTCTTGCTTCTTCTTGCTCTATCCTCCTTTCCTTTCTTGCTCTCTTCCTCCTTTTGTCTATTCCATCTACCTCTCCTCTCCCGTCTCTCTTCTCCTCCTCCTCCCCTCTTTCGCTGTCCTTTCCTATACCCCTCTCTCTCTTCATTTCCTCTAACCCCTCCTCTTTTTCTCCCCTCTCTCTCTCCCTCCTCCCCTCTCTCCCTTCCTCCTTTTCCCTTCTCTCTCTCTCCTCTCCCCCCTCTCCCTTCCTCCTCTCTTCTCCCCTCCCTTCCCCCTTCTCTTCCTCTCTCTCTCTCTCCCCTCTACTTTCCTCTCCTCCTCTCCCCTCCATCCCTCCCTCTACTCCCTCCATTTCCCCTCTTCCTCTCTCCCTCTTTTTCCTCCCTTCTAGGCCTGGGAACACAAGGGGGTCATGCGCATGGCGGAGTCCCAGCATTAGCATCTATATTACGAAAATGAATAAATAAGCTGGCACTGCACGCAATCATGTTGTTGGTGTGCGCTCATGACCGTCCCGTCACATGGCACGAATGGGAGAGAGGAGAGATGGATGAAAAGAGGAGAGATGGATAAAGGAAGAGGATAGATGGAAATGATGATGAAAGAGGAGGGAAGGGAGGAGAGAGGGAGAGGGAGAGATGAGAGGGAAGAGAGTGGTAATGATGGAAGAGGAGAATGATGAAGGGAAGAGGAGATGATGGTAATGATAATGAAAGAGAATGAAAGGGAAGAGAGAGATCGAATGAAAGGGAGGGGAGAGATGGGATGAAAGGGAAGAGGATAGATGGAAATGATAATGAAAGAGGAGGGAAGGGAGGAGAGAGATCGAATGAAAGGGAGAGGAAAGATGGCAGTGAAGGAGATGATGGAAGAGAATGAGGAGAGAAAAAATGGAGGTGAGTGAAAATCATTCTCTTCTTTCATCTCTCTTTTACCCTTTAATCTTTTAAACTCTTTCTTATTTCTTGCTTCTGCCTCTGTCTTTCTCTCTCTCTCTTTCGCCTGTTTTCTTTCGTCTTCCTCGCTTGCCCATTATGGTCATTACATTTTTTAATTTTCTTTTCTTTTGATGACGTCACTGTCTGTCGTCACAAGCTCCGCCCACTCTCTTTCTTTCGTTTTTTTGCTTGTTTGTTTATTCCATTGTTGTTCCTTCCTTTGAGTAGTTCTTGTTTACTCGTGGTATGGTATTGTGTTCTCTTCCTCATACTGCTTCTCCGATTTTTTATCTGTTTAGGTCTCTCTGTCTATCTGTATCTGTCTGTCTGTCTGTCTCTCTCTCTTTCTCCCCCCCCCCCCTCTCTCTCTCTCTCTCTCTCTCTCTCTCTCTCTCTCTCTCTCTCTCTCTCTCTCTCTCTCTCTCTCTCTCTCTCTCCTCTCTCTCCCTCCTCTCCCTCCCTCCCCTCCTCCCTCCCTCCCTCCCTCTCCCTCCCTCCCTCCCCCCTCTCTCTCATACCAAGAACCAAATCACTGATACCACACCGGCGACCAGATCATGACAAGATTTGGCGAACGTGCATGACATAATTATCTGCCGGAGGACCCCCGTCATGCACTAGGTGGGCAAGGGGATATGGCTGACGGTGTTGCATGACTTTTGGGGAACTCTATTCTTGTCGGCGGAGCGAGGGAAAAGCGTCTTTATGATCCCCGGGCGTAAGGCGAGGCGGACGACCTTCTCTGGATGCCCTACCGACCCTCCGAGTTCTTTGTCTATTACGATCTTCGTCTTTTCTCCTTCTATCCCTTCTTCTTTCTCTTTCTCTTCCTCTCTTTTCTTTCTATCCCTTTCTCTCCCTACCTCTACCTCGCCCTTACCTCCTACCTTCCTCTCCTTCCTTACCCCTCTTCCTCCCTTAATCCTCCATACCCCTCTATTCCTCCACTCGCTTCCCCTATCCCCTACTCAACACTCCCTCTCCTCCCCTTACTATCTTCTATCCCCTTTCCCTCTCCCCCTTCTTACTTCCCCCTAACCTTCCTCCCCTCCCTCTCCCCTTTTCCCTATCTTCCCCAAACCACCCTTCCCTCTTCCCCTCTTCTCCCTTCCCCTTCCCCTTTCTTCCCCTTTCCCCTCCCTCCTCCCCTTCCCTTCTCCCCTATCTTCCTCCCTTCCCCCTCCCCCTTCCCTATCTTCCCCTTCCCCTCTCCCCTCCCCTCTCAAGACTTAATTCCAGTGTGTGTCGAGACGGCCTGGCTACCGAATGACACCCCATACGACGCCCACGACTTGGTCTAAATGGGCGGCTTGATGCGTGGGAGTCGAGCAGCCTTTGGCAAATGACACGAGAGAAGGATTTGGGCGGGGTTTTATTTCTCTTATTTCTAATTTTCTTCTTTTATTCTTAGTATGAGGATTTCTGTTTTGGGATTCGTGCTTGAATGAGTGGGCGTGTGTGCATGCGATGAGTTTTTTTTTTTTGTCTTGAATTGAATATAAATGTTAGTACAATATTATGTTAATATAATACAATTTGTATGCTAAATTATGATGTTTAATGTTAATATAAATATAATATCATGTTGAATGTAAATGTTAGGACAATATGATGTTAATATGATATGATCTTAATGTTAAATTTTGATGTTTAATGTTAGTATTAATAGAATATAATGTTAAATGTTACTGTTAATGATATAATATTTATGTTAATATATAATGTTAATGATAATATGATAGACGATTAA
>NW_020872700.1:22500-23525 GCF_003789085.1 Penaeus vannamei
TTTAGGTTATGTTATGTGCACTGCAGATGTAAACAAATTTGCGCTAGATTTAGCGGGAATGCAAGATGTTAGCGCCTGGCGAACGTTGGGTGTAAGGCCTGTTCGCCTGGCAAAGCTTCGCCAGGTTTGCAAGATGTTAGCGCCTGGCGAACGTTGACTGGCGAAGGTTTTAAAAGTACGGGCCTAAGACGAAAACAAAGATGGCCGCTCGATCGTCGCTTCGGTTGAGGAAATTGCTTCGGGTTTTGGGAGTCTTTGTCTTGTTTTCTTTCAATTGTTTCGATTTCTTGTTTAGCTGTCTTTACTCTTTGTTTGTCTGTTTCTGTGTGATTGTCTCTGTCTGTCTGTCTGTCTGTCTGTTCTTTTCTATCACTCTCTCTGTCCCAGTGTCTGTCTCTCTGTCTCTGTCTCTCTCTCTCTCTCTCTCTCTCTCTCTCTCTTCTCTCTCTCTCTCTCTCTCTCTCTCTCTCTCTCTCTCTCTCTCTCTCTCTCTCTCTCTCTCTCTCTCTCTCTCTCTCTCTCTCTCTCTCTCTCTCTCTCTCTCTCTCTCTCTAGAAAATCACATCTTTCAGGTAACAGGTTCGAGAAGTTCAGAGAAGTTAAGTCGTCTTTATTACGTGCGGATCAGACACAAACTTCCAAACTGACTATTTGCGGTTAACCTAAATCTTAATCTTTCCTTTTTAATCGTTTCTCTTTTTTGTGTTTGTCTCCTCTCTCTCTCTTTCTTTCTCTTTCTTCTCTCTCTCTCTCTCTTCTCTTCGCTCGTCTTCTCTCCTCTCTCTCTCTCCTCTCTCTTCGGTCTCTCCTTCTCTCTCTCTCTCTCTCTCTCTCTTCTCTCTCTCTCTCTCTCTCTCTCTTTTTTAGCTATCACCTCGCCTCACTCCTCCCTTTCTCTCTCTCTATCTATCTATCACCCTCTTTCTCTCCTCTCTCTCTCTCTCGTCTCTCTTCTCTCTCTCTCTCCTCTCTCTCTCGCCTCTCTCTCTATCTCTCTCTCTCACCCTCTCTCTCTCTCTCCTCTC
>NW_020872700.1:34302-39302 GCF_003789085.1 Penaeus vannamei
TTCGTCTCGTTAGTGTCAGGACATATGTCATTGCACAGCCCACTGACCTCCCCCGACCCCAGAAAACACAAAACCTTCCCTTTTTGAACACCTGTTGGACAACAAGGGAGAGGGGGGGGGGGACCTCAGCTGCTGTGGTCTGTGCAAATCTGCTCGCTCGTCAGGTTTATTTTGGTCTGATTTTCAGCATTTGCCATTTTTCGTTTGTCTGTTTGTCAGTTTATCTTTATTTGTTTTTGGATTCCAACTGTTTTCTTCCCTTATTTAATATTTACTTACTCATGACACTTCCTTTGTTGCCAGCCAAGTCTGTTTTAATTTCTTCCCATAAGATACGATGATCAATAAAAAAAGGACTTTTTTCTGGGAGGAGGAGTTGGGTAAAAGAAAAACCTGGTACTTTGGGTCTATAGTTTAAGCTGATTGAGCGAATGAGACAGATTAGCAGTGAAGATTGCAATCATGCGTCTAATCCTCGTTGATGACTTTTCAACTGCTATTCATATCGATTTATCAGCTTTTCTCTTACCCTTCCTATGTACCTCTTTCTCAAGAATGCGTCTAATTCTCGTTAATGGAAGGAAATGAGAGAAAAAAGTAAGTATGGATTTTCTACTTTGGATCTTCATCCTGTGCTCATATAAGTTTTCCTTCTTATCTTTCGCGACCTTCTTCCTCCATTTCTTCTCTCTCCTCCTCCTCTTCCTCCTTCCGTTATCATTGTCGCTCTTTGTACCCCACGTCGAATTACTCTAGAGGAACGCAGTAGATGTAGAATGTAGATAAAGGTCGGGCGGTTCTTCTCTTCCTTAGCATTCCCCTCCGCGACGGACCACTGCTGAGCACGCACTTCCTCTAAGACGTACGCGACGCTTTTTCCAGTTCTAGGAATGTCAAGGACCAAGGAAAAAATGTAGATAAGCCCGAATTTGCTTAAAATAACACATATTTCTTCAAAATATTCACCAAGATGCATTATCAACATGGGAAATACATACATCAATCATTTTTTTTAGCAAAACTAGATTCCGCCTTGAACAAAACAAGGACGAGCAAGCATCAGCCTTCGCACTAGAGAGTAATGTACTGTGGACCCATCGTCATCTCTGAGGTCGCAAAAAGGTCCCAGCCCCACTATAAGAAATTGCACTTTTACAACGCTATGACTCTGCGAGCCACGACCATAGCTAGGAGGCCGTTGCCGCTAGTGGCTGTTAGACCTCAAAGAGTTAAGGCATCTTTTTTATCACAGGAAAAAGCGGGACGCCTCCAAATATTTCTCCTTTGCCTCCCCTTCCTACTAGTCATTCTCTCAGTCATTTCACAATCTCTCACGCCCATTTGTTCGAATCCTTTTCTTACAGCCTTAGAACAGGAAACTTTTTCCTCTCCATTTTCATACTTATTCCTTTGCTTCAGGAATACCGCAGAACAACCTCTCGTAGCGGGAAAAGTGTATAAGACAAAAATCGAATACCCTTATCTTCATCAGGCATAAAGAGTGGAGGCATTCGGTAAGAATGAATCAAAGTATGTAAAGCATGAGAGAACGTAAGGATTAAGGCGCAGTGGCTTTCAATCCCGGGATATGTCGAGAAGAAATGCCATCAACAGCGATGAATTCCTCCTCGTCCCATCTGCCTCCTCTGATGGCCAACTGAACAGCCCAAAAAAAAAACAACCTTACAATACACAGTGAATCCCTTATAAGATACGCGACAACCGCAGCAGGAACAGTTCATTACTTTCTTGTAACTGCCAGCAACCCTTCTGCCGTTATCAGGAGAGACCTCAACTGCTATCACCCTTTTTCTGTTATCAACATAGACCACAAATGTTATCACCCATCCGCCGTTATCAGTAAATACCTCAACTGCTATCACTTTTTCCCGTTATCAACATAGACTACACATGTTATCACCCTTCTGCCGTTATCAATATAGACCAGATCCTGCGTGCCTCATAAAAACAAGTGAGATTCGTTTACCTTCGATAATTCAGCTCTTCAGTTTTAAATTCCGGTCGAATAACGAAGAATCCGGCCTTAATGAGGACACACTCGGTCGGCGAGGTGTACCTATTCTAAGGGCCTTCGAGAGACGAGACAAAGAACCGAACGAGAGGCTTTTGAAAGGACTGAACCGCATGTGGAATCCTCGAAGGTTGTCTTTAAAGGTCACGTGGATCCTTTTTCTCCGAGTCTGAGAAGATGGGCGACTAAAAGAAAAGAGGAAAAAACAGTTGGTGAATCGGGCAGCGTTAAGGATAATCTTTCAAGCAGATTCGTCAAGTATGGCTTTCCTTCTCTCTTTTTGTTACGTATTATGCGAACGTCTCCGTTCTCTTTTTCTACATGCGTACGTGTATTGATACATATATACGGACACATATAGATAGATAGACATACATACACACGCATAGACAGACACACACACACACACACACACACGCACACACAACACCACACACACACACACACACACACACACACACACACACACACACACACACACACACACACACACACACACACACACACACACACACACACATATATATTATAATATATATAATATAATATATATATATAATATATATATATATATATATAATATATATATATACACTTATGTGTGTGTGTTTGTGTGTGTGAGGTGTGTGTATGTGTGTGTAACCCATCTATATCTGCATCTAATTACTATATTCTACACATATATATAATCTTCCATGCTTGTCACATACGTATCTTCACACATACATATACATATGCATACACGCCTAACCATTGCTTCACCTTATTCCTTCTAACCACACCAGACATTCCAATGTTGTGTTGTCTATCCCTTCCGCAAGAGCTATGTATTGATGTAACGCTTCCTTGTTAGTCACCGGTTGTCACATGCTAACAACGTGACTCAGAGCGATCTTTAGACCACTATAAAGGAGATCAGGCAGACTCCCCGCGGGGAGCCAAGGAGCAACGCCTCGCTCCGAGGAGCAGCCGCACTCCAGCATTCCATTCAATAAATCTCAAGACGTCTTGCTTGTCTACCTGAAACCCTAAGTTTACCATCTACCACCCTCTTGCAGGGCCGAAAATATCGGCTCTTATAGTGTGTGTGTGTCTTTATACACACACACACACACACACACACACACACACACACACACACACACACACACATATATATAATATATTATATATATATATATATATATATATATATATATATATATATATATATATATGTGTGTTGTGTGTGTGTGTGGTGTGTGTGTGTGTGTGTGTGTGTGTGTGTGTGTGTGTGCACATATATAAATATACATATATACATACATTACACACACACACACACACACACACACACACACACACACACACACACACACACACACACACACACACACACACACACACACACACACACACACACACACACACACACACACACACACACACACACACACACACACACACACACACACATGTGTGTGTGTGCATATATAATATATACATACATACATATAATATATATATATATATATATATATATATATATATATATATATATATATTATACATATATATATATATATATATATATATATATATATATATATATATATATATATATATATATGAATTGATTTTATAGAAAGAAAATGAGAGAGCTTTTTTTCCACAGGTTCATTCCCCAGACCCCCCCCCCCCACCCCCCTATCAGCGCCGCCCGCGAGGCTCTCGTGCTGGACCGGCTCGAGTTTATGTAAACCCTGAACACTATTTGCACTAAGTTATGAAAGCACACACAACTTGGCCGGAACTTGATGTCGATTTTTGCCTTTAAGTGACTGAGACGAACTCAAGCCGGGGATGTATTTGCACAGCCAGGTCACTGATCAAGGAGAAGGTTTGTACTTTTGCAGCATGAGCGGACAGAAATGAATGATTCGTGTAATAAAATACATCATAAGACCCCCGCCCCCCCCCCAAAAAAAAAAAAAAGAAATATCATAATGTTTCAGTAACTTGTTTTTAATGTTGTTGCAAATCTCGGAGCTTAATTCTCAACATTAATGTACCTATTAAAGTAATCAGCATACCATTACTTCATAAACGAATGTACTAAATGCATACTTAAGTACATATTTATGTAGAGCTTTTACGACAAATGTTTTCGATGTAAATACATATCCTTTTAGCTCGTTCGCTGTATTATATAATTTATGCTGAAATAGACATGCATTTCATCCCTTTGTCCCTCCCAAATATAATAAATTACTTGATAGATTTACATATTTACAAGCGGACTATCAAAGCGACATCAAATGCAATTATATAAATACAAATGCACATAAACATAACACAAACATGCACGCCAGAAACGGAAATATACATTAACACACTCACACGAAATTAGATACAAACATGCATGAACAACCGCAGTGTCAGTTGCACGTAAAAACACAAATACACACATAAATACACATGCAGGCAAACACAAACACAGCTGCACGCCATTTACAGCATGGGTGTGTAAATACAATGACAAACGTGTAGATAGATAGATAGATATGGGTGTGCATGTGTAGGGACGGGGTGTTTAAGTGTGAGTGTGTGTGTGTGTTTGTGTGTAGATCGATAGACAGAGAAACAGATAGATGAAAATGAATAGATAGTGAACCACCAAGCCCTCGATACTCCGGGGGGTGGGGGTTCTCGCAGGAAAGCCAAAACTAAGACCACTTTTACTTAACAGCTCCATGACAAATCTCTTTCTAGTTGACATCTGATGGGAGACTGACAAATAGGTAGAGAGTTAGAGAGAGAGAGAGAGAGAGATAGAGAGAGAGAGAGAGAGAGAGAGAGAGAGAGAGAGAGAGAGAGAGAGAGAGAGAGAGAGAGAAGAGAGAGAGAGAGAGAGAGGAGAAGAGAGAGAGAGAGAGAGAGAGAGAGAGAGAGAGAGAGAGGGGGAGGGGGGGGGAGGGAGAGATTTGAT
>NW_020872700.1:68398-75898 GCF_003789085.1 Penaeus vannamei
TGTGCGGAGTTGCGGCTGACGACGAGGCGTTTCAATGCACACCGATGGTCGGTGCGCGTGGGGTCCGGGGTCCCTGGGCCAGCGAGAGCCTGGTACACATGCACAGAGGTTCGGACACGTGGACTGGGGGGCACGTAACCTGGCCTCCAACAAGTGGAGTTTGTTTTCTTTATTTTATTTTTGTATTATATTACTTTTTTATTTAGTTGTTTAGTCTTTTTGAGTTCTTGTTTGTGGTTGATGTGGTGTTTTTTTTTTGCTGCATGGCAGTGTCTCTCCATGGTCTTTGACTGTTTCTTTCTGGTTTCTGAAGGGTAAGGGGGGGGGGTAGAGTTTGGGAGGCGAGGGCAACTTGACTTTTGAGCCGTCCTCATTAAAGTGTTTATGTTTGTTGTGATCTATTTTTTTCATTTATTTATTAATCTTCTACTTTTATATTTTGGTTGAGGCGAGAGGTTGTGAGTGAGGGCTTTCTTTTGTGTTTCGCCCCTTGCTGCGTGGTCTTGAGTTCTTTTAGCTTCGTGCGCGGCTCTTTTTTGTCTCCGCTTGAGAGTTTTTGTGTTGCTTCTTTTTCTTGGGGATGGGAGGCGGACCCGTGGTTTTGCTTCTAGGGTTCCATGTGTGAAGGCTTTTTTTCTTGTTTTCTGTTTTTGCTTTAGTGTTGGGTTCTCATGTTTCGTCGTTTGTTGTGTGTTGGCTTAGTTTCGGTATGTTTGTTTGTTTCTTTTGTGGCGTGGGAGGGGCGACTATACCTTGCTTCCAGTGAGTTTTGGGATTGCTTTTTCTTTTTTAATTTTTGTTTTTTCTTTCTTTTCCTTTTTTGTTGGTCCCATTTTCTTTATTTTTCCCAGTAATTTGAATTTGTAGGTTCTTTTTCTTTTTTTTTTTCGTTTTGTTTAAAAATGTCTTTTTCTTTTTCCTCTTATTTCTTTTTCCTTTTTTCCTTTCGGGTTTGAAATTTTTGGATCGGAGCACGTTTGGTGTCCATAAAAGCTCTAAGTTAGGAAAGTTCATCTATATTTTATATGGTGACAGATTGAAACTTCGACACCATGACTTTTGTTTTCGTTTTTTTTGTTCGTTTTTTGAAGAGGTGCGACCTGGGTCCTTACTCAAAACAATAGTATTGTTCTGGGGTGGAAGATTGATTCTGGGTTGAGATCAGATGGTTCATTGGTTTTATTACTTTTCGCTGTTCCTTTTGTAAAAGATGTTAAAGAACGCGCCAGTTTTTCTCGTATAGTAAACTTCATAGCTGTAACGGTTTATTTTCACCCTTATCTTATATTGTGTCTCAACTCATTCTGTTAGTTTATGTTTAAATATGCTTACATCAGTGATTTTCAATGTATTCTCTCTCTCTCTCTACTTCTCCCTCTCCCTTTCTCCCTATCTCTTTCCCCCTCTCCAATATACCAACCATTTACAACACGGCCACCTCTTCTCCTTCATGTACCTCTCTCACCGCTCTTCCTCCTGCAGGTCTTGGGTGGTACTTGACATGGACGTTCGAGGAGCAGCGGGTCAAGATCTGAGTTTCATGTACAAGCCGGCCTGGAAACTCGGGGAGGTCGAAGTGCACGACCACTTAGCAGTCACGAAGTAAGTCGTGACTCCTATGGTATTCGGTCGCTCAGGACGCATTTGTAATTGTCGTGTTAGTTTGTTTTTTTTTTTGTCAGTACTGAGGACTTAGTGTTAAAACTGGAGGAGATTTTAGGGATGCTGAAGATTAGAGTCAGTTAGTCAAGTATCGGTTGAATGTTATTAGATATATTCTAGGTTATTTTGTTTTCAAAAATGAATTTGCTGTGTAGTTAGAATTCTAATATCCAATGCCGTTGTTAAGTTATTTTAATCCGAGTCTTATATGATGTTATGCTTAATATCGTTGTTTTTGATGTGTAGTTACAATATATTACCTTCTAGAGTTATGAAAGCGTTTAAGTATATAACCTAGAGTTCGGGAGACGTTTGAGTAAATAATCTTCTAGTTATGGAAACGTTTTAGTATATAATCTAGAGTTAAGGAAATGTTTGAGTATATAATCTACATGTATGGAAACGTTTGAGTATATAATCTTCTAAATTTATGGAAACGTTTGTGTATAATCTTCTAGAGTTATGGAAACGTTTGAGTATTATAATCCTCTAGAGTTATGGAAACGTTCGAGTATATAATCTTATAGAGTTATGGAAACGTTTGAGTATATAATCTTCTAGAGTTACGGAAACGTTTGAGTATATAATCCTCTAGAGGTATGGAAACATTTGAGTATATAATCTTTTAGAGTTATGGAAACGTTTGAATATATAATCTTCTAGAGTTATGAAAACGTTAATGTCAACGTTGATGATATCCACAAAATAAACGCATTACAACTCCTCGTTCTGATCTCCATCATTCCAAGCCATTATTCCACCAGTCCCTCTGCTAACGCCTCGCTGCCCCAACAGGTCCCTGGTGTCTGAGCTGGAGTTCATAGACGGGGCGAGAGTGGTGGCCTTCGGGTGGGGCCACGGCGGCTACAACGCTGCCCGGATGTTATCTCAAGACGTTGAAAACCTTTTCACGTGCGCCACAGTCGTCAACCCCATCACGGACTGGTCACTCTATGGTAAGCCTTTGTGCCGATTGAAGTCAAAGTAAAGAACATGGTTATGGCGTTTTCTTAACAGCATTCAGGTATATCGTGCTGTTGTAACTCATTTCTTCACATTATCATGGTCTTCTCTTAATGGCACATAGGAAGGACATGCCGTTGTTACTCATTCCCTCAGCCATGAACGCGTATGCTGCAGTCATGCACATAATCTCATTGTTGATAACTGTAATATGAGGGTCTTTCAGTTTAATTCTTATAGAAGGTCTCGGCCTCCTTGGCCGACTCCTTGGCGGGTTCCTTGGCGGGTTCTTTGGCCGTCTGCTTAGGTTCCTTGGCCGTCTTCTTCTTAGGTTCCTTGGCCGTCTTCTTCTTAGGTTCCTTGGTCGTCTTCTTCTTAGGTTCCTTGGCATTCCTTGGCCGTCTGCTTCTTAAGGGGGTGTCACACTAGCACAATTTCCGTGGTTCTTTCACGTTTCCGTGTGTTTTTTTTTTTTTGTTTTTTCGCTACCGCTTGTATTTTGGATGAATGCCATAAATTCCAGTCAAACGATAATTATCGTTTTTGCTGGCAAGTTTCCGTGGTCTTTTTGGTTCAAATGATAAGCTATAATAGATAATCGTTATAGTAATGTAAAAACAAATATTTATAATTTAAACGATTCAAAAAGACAGTCTATTCTGTAAATAATATTTTAGATTGGCAAAATTCTCTCTTGTATTTAATTAAAACCGATACAAGTTTGTAACTAGCTGCTCGCCTGTTTGTTTACATTTGTGTCCACGTTCCCCCGTCAGCTGACTAGATGAGAGTAGCGAGAATACGCCCTTATTTAGCATTACACATTCGTTGTTTCGCATTAAATCGTCGCCACATAGCCAGAATAACGTCCATTATCGCCAGAGCCTGTGCGGGGGTTGAACCCATCTTTCTGTGTTTAGAATTTTGGTCGGACTGTTTCCGTGATTCTCATCGCTAGTGTGATTGCGCGAGCCAAAATGACCACGATTTCCGTGGTGCCAGCGGAAAAGTGATGCGGAAAAAGTGCTAGTGTGACACGTCCTTTAGGTTCCTTGGCGTAGGGCCGTCTAGTAAGTCTCCTTGGCCGTCTGCTTCTTAGTCTCCTTGGCCGTCTGCTTCTTAGTCTCCTTGGCCGTCTGCATCTATACTCATTCCATAGGAGCAATTATACTCAGTATTTTAACTGATATTTACAATGCTAAATCATAAAGAGTCAATAAGTTATTTGTTTTGATTTCTTCTTTTTTTATCGTTTTTTTCACATTCTATTATATGATGTAAATGACAAAAAAAATACTAAAGAATGGAAATAGTATAGTATCCCATATTTTTTACATCATTGTATTTCGTTTTCTATGAGAGCGAGACAGAGCATGGAAGCCGGAACTATAGCAGACAACATTCTGCTTATCTTCAGTTTTACAATGCGGTACTTTTAATACCTTTCCAGAGTATGGAGGATTTTTCATAGAAGGTGCCTAAATTTGCCGAAATTATTCTTACTTTTCATTTACTATCAAATTACATCAATTCGCTAATCCTGTTTCAAAAGTTTGACAGTATTCATTCTTTGCCAAGTTTCGTGTTCTTACGTTAACATTTTGTACGTATCTCAATAATAGGAGTCGCTTATCTAAAATTTCAGTTAAGATCGAATGCGATTTTTTTCTTTCTGTCGCTTTTCTAATGAATACCACTTTATTAAAGACAAAACACCAAAGGAGGAAAAAATATGCCTAAATGTGCTAAATATGCTAATAGTTGTCCGTAGTTATCAGTAGACTTTCTCGCTTTTGTTGTAGTTCTGACCCTCTCTCCTATGGGGTCGCCCTTTTCTGGCTCTCGCAGTTATTTCTAATGACCGGATGCCCTTCCTAACGCCAAACCTCTAGTTATACCCGGGACCGGTACTGACATGAGCTGGCTTGCCCACCCAGTGGTTTCGTCGGCATCAATAGACATTACCGGCATAATGTCAACATTGAACAAATTTTATTGAAAAATTAAATATGATATAAATATCATACTTCGAGTATTTGGATATACCGAGAATTTTTTTAAATTTCTTTATATGATATACCGACAACTGACTTAAAATAGTCCACAAAAAGCGTGTCAATACTGTCACCACACGCAACAAAAATAACACTAAACATCATTCCCTTTGGTCCGCAGCGTCGTATTACAGCGAGCGGTACATGGGCTCGGCGCAGGTGGGACCCGGAGGGAACTACAGAGGCTACGAGGAGAGTTCCCTCTTGTTCCACGCCGGGAACTTCAAGAACAAAAGCCTCTTCCTCGTCTACGGCTCGGGGGACACCGACGTCCACAGTGCCCACACGCTCAAGTTCTCCAGGGCGCTCACGGAAAAGGGTATCATCTTCAGGTAAGGGCGGCGATCTTCGGGCATTAGAGGGGCTCACACACACACACACACACATGGGTAGACCATTTTCCGGTTTATAGGAGAAGAGTGGTTTAATGGGAGAAAGCTGAGAAGAAGAGAGGGATGGTTTAATAGGAGAAAGCTGAGAAGAGGAGAGGGATGGTTTAATGGGAGAAAGCCGAGAAGAGGAGAGGGATGGTTTAATGGGAGAAAGCTGAGAAGAAGAAGAGGAGGAGGAGAGGGATGGTTTAATGGGAGAAAGCTGAGAAGAAGAAGAGGAGGAGAGGGATGGTTTAATGGGAGAAAGCTGAGAAGAAGAAGAGGAGGAGGAGAGGGATGGTTTAATGGGAGAAAGCTGAGAAGAAGAGGAGGAGGAGAGGGATGTTTAATGGGAGAAGCTGAGAAGAAGAGAGGAGGAGGAGAGGGATGGTTTAATGGGAGAAAGCTGAGAAGAAGAAGAAGGAGGAGGAGGGGATGGTTAATGGGAGATGGAGAAGAATTGGTTTAATGGGAGAAAGCTGAGAAGAAGAAGAGAGGAGGAGGAGAGGGATGGTTTAATGGGAGAAAGCTGAGAAGAAGGAGACTGAGAGAAGAAGAGGAAGAGGAGAGGGATGGTTTAATGGGAGAAAGCTGAGAAGAAGGAGGAGGAGAGGGATGGTTTAATGGAGAAAACTGAGAAGAAGAAGAGGAGGAGGAGAGGGATGGTTTAATGGGAGAAAAGCTGAGAAGAAGAAGAGGAGGAGGAGAGGGATGGTTTAATGGGAGAAAGCTGAGAAGAAGAAGAGGAGGAGGAGAGGGATGGTTTAATGGGAGAAAGCTGAGAAGAAGAAGAGGAGGAGGAGAGGGATGGTTTAATGGGAAAAAGAAGAAAGAAGATGGTTTAATGGGAGAAAGCTGAGAAGAAGAAGAGGAGGAGGAGAGGAATGGTTTAATGGGAGAAAGCTGCTGGAAAGAAGAAGAGGAGGAGGAGAGGGATGGTTAAATGGGAGAAAGCTGAGAAGAAGAAGAGGAGGAGGAGAGGATGGTTTAAATGGGAGAAAGCTGAGAAGAAGAAAGGAGGAGGAGAGGGATGGTTTATGGGAGATAAAGCGAGATGAAATGGGAGAGCTGAGAAGAAGAAGAGGAGAGGGATGGGAGATGGGATACAATAGGGAGAAAGATGCAGTGAAATGGAGAAAACTGAGAAGAGGAGGGAGGAGCGGATGCTTTAATGCGAGAAAGAAAGCTGAATGGGAAGAGAAGAAGAGAGGTGAGGAGGAGAGGATGGTTTAATGGGAGAAAACTTGAGGAAGAAGCTTGGTTTAAGTTTTTGAAGATACCTGAGATCAATTTTTTTGTCGAAAGCGAGAAGAAGAAGAGGGAGGAGAGGGATGGTTAATGGGAGAAAGCTGAGAAGAGGAGAAGAGGAATGGTTTAAGAGAAAGTGAGAAGAAGAGGAGGAGGAGAGGGATTTAATTTTTAGAGGAGCTGAGATAAGAGAAGTTTTTTAATTTGCCTGAGTTGGAGGAGGAGAGGGATGATTTAATGGGAGAAAACTGAGAAGAAGAAGAGGAGGAGGAGAGGGATGGTTTAATGGGAGAAAACTGAGAAGAAGAGGAGAGGAATGGTTTGATTGGAAGTGTTGATTTACCTTCATTTTATGCGATTTATTGAGATGTTTAATAGAGTTTTTTCTAGCGATAGATTTTTTTGTTTTTTCTAATGCTAATCATGGTTTTATGCGTCGTTTTTTCATTAATCTTTGCTACATCATTCGAGTAGAAGACAGAAAGATTCAGAGGGAGGTATAAAAGAAAGAGAGAAGGGGAACAAATTGAATACTAAATGGAGAGGTGTAGGCTGATAGATTTAGGAAGAAAGAAGAATAAAAGAAATAGATATCAAAGAGAGGAAAGGGATTGACAGGACAAATCAAAGAGATTGAAAACTTACTAAAATTTCTTTATGAAAATTGCCATTCGTATGTGATCTATGTTTTGTAAAATTCATGCCAAACACAATCAGATAAAAAAAATATATTATTTTGAGCATCGATGGTTGGCAATACACTCTTGTGTGCAAACGTATTTCCTGTCATGACCTGATTATACTGGCATAGAACCAGCAGCTTTTTATTTATTGTTTGTTTGGTTTAACTTCACCCCCTTGTACTAACCCTTGTGTCCTTTCCAGGCAACAGACCTACACGGACGAGGGCCACGACCTGGAGCGAGTGAGATTCCACCTGTACAGAAGCGTGGAGCAGTACATGACCGACTGCTTCCCTCCGTACAACGAGGAGGAGCTGAGCTTACTCTTCGGCAAGGACGCCATCCTATAGTCGCCGTCGCGCTGGCCCGCCCTCCCCGCGACCCGCAACCCGCTCTCCCCTCGTCCCCCTGCCCTCGGGCGGTGTTCTTCCCGCGGCCGGGAGGCGTTGCCCTTCGGTACCTGCGCCACAGAGATCGGCTCCCTGTTGGCGAGGCTGCGCTCTGCGGTCGTATCCTTGA
>NW_020872700.1:88398-93398 GCF_003789085.1 Penaeus vannamei
TGGGAAAGGCTAGATCAGTAGCACAGGAAGAGGTGTCATAGCGTTTGTTTGTTTTGATGACGTTACTAAAGTTACGGATGCTTTGTGAAGATGGTCGATCATTTTGGCCTTTTCAATTTTCAAAAAGGATGGAAAGTGATGATTCCATAGGTTATATTTTCACTGAACAATCATTAAAATAGCCCTGTGGATGTTTATGCATGAATGATTCTCAGGTGGAATTGCTCGCAGTGGGAGTCAAGCCAAAGACCTGTATCTTTACTCAGCTTGAAGGTATTGTGTCCCTACTTTTCGTAATACCATCATACACTCAGTGAATAAATTAAAAGTATTTTATTTTTTTAATGTGTAGGATACCAGGCCAGGCCATTTTTAGATCAGCACATGTTCATGTTTACATTTTGCACAATATCCAACAGGCGTTTTTGACTTCATAAAGTCTTGTTGCCCTGGTATCCTACACATTAAATAAAATACCATTCATTCATTCATAGAATCCATGGAGGTATTACTAAAAATGTATACTCAATACCTTCAAGCTGAGTAAAAAATACAGCTCATTATCTTGACTCCTGCTGCGAGCAATTCCACTTAAAAATCATTCATGCATAAACATAATCGCCCACTATTTTCATCCACACGGCAATTTTGATAATTGTTCAATGAAAATATAACCATTAAAATCATTATTTTCCATCCTTTTTGAAATTGAAAAGACCAAAATGATCGACCATATTCACAAAGCATCGTGACGTGAAGTGACGTCATCAAAATAAACAGACGCCATGACACCTCGAGTTGCTACTGACCTAGTCTTTTTTCAAGTATGGCTAACCGGTGTCAAGACTGTGACAGCAGTTTCAGTGTTTTTTAAGTTCTCAGGTGATTTTGAAGCAATAATATGTCTGTGCAAAGACCACGAGCTCATTTTGGACACCCTCAAGTGTGAAAAATGTGGCGCAGACTGCCGAATAGACTAAAAGAAAAAAGTTATTCGGTGTGACAAATCTAGAAAAGTAAATAATTGGCGTGTCAGATATCAATTCCAAAGGTCGATTTTCAAACACACTTGGTTTAAAAATAGAAAATTGGATATAGTAATTTGTTTTTTATTAATTTCTTTTTAGAAATTATTTTTCACATGAACTTATACGAGATGAACTAGGACTCTCGTAAAAATAAAAAATAAATAAAAAATAAAAAAACACATATGTGTGTGACTGGGCGAGCTTTTGCCGAGGTGTGTCAAAATTGTTGAAATAGATTAAAGTAAATTTGGAAAACGGAAGTATAAGGTTGAGCGTGTTATAGAAGAACAGTGGGTGTTTGGCGGGGTTTTCCCTCTCTGGTAGCTTCCAGAGACACAGAAACGCTCCTGGGGATCATCAAAGAAAAAACTGAGACGGGAACGACCATAACAAGTTGGAAGGCATATAAATGCCTTGAACACGGGGGATTTCAACACCTCACAGTGAATCACTTGATTAATTTCGTGGATCCTATCACTGTCGCTCACACGAACACTATTGAAAAGTCGTGGAGAGGCAAAGGCGAAAGTTCCCCGCTACGGGAAGAGGAAATACCATTTAGTGGGCTATTTGGCTCGAGCGATGTTCCAGATGAACATCCCCGAGACCAACAAACGTCTACATGAATTCCTCGTTGCAGTTGTAGTGAGCCACGGCAAGTAGAAGCGGCCCTACCGCAAACGAAAGAACCTGGGCGGAAATTCACAAGTTACCCCTGGTCATGCAATAGAAATTACGGTGCCCCGGTCGCCGAGAGCTTTAAGGAGGCCGGGAATGGATATTATAATTAATACTGGAGCTGGTGACCTTTTGTGATTTCAAAGATTCCTTATATTTTATCTTTTATGTATTCTTATTCATGTTCTTTCAGTCTTCCATAAAAATGAGCACATTCCGTCCCTCTTAAGGCAGCATCCTTTCTCTTAGGCTATTAACCTTTCAGTTTAAGGCTTCTCAGTTCTTTTTTTATCTTTTAAGGCTTTTATGGGTAGTGTCTAAGTAAAACGAACTTAATGGGATGGGAGAAGGTACCGCCTTCTATTGAAAAGCATGTCCTATTTACCTTTTTTCACCCTGGAGACCCCTCGTTCGTGCATACTCAATTGCAGAGGGGGTATAAATACAGACCAAGAAACCAGGTCAAGTCAGAGCATCTCTCAACCGTGTGACCCGGCACTTGAATTTAGGGGATGATTCTTTCTTATTTTTTTCTGTGGTTTGGGTTGCAAAGGCAATTGCTGAAGGGCGGTAAGAGGGAGTATCTTTTGTTTTTGTTTTTCTTAAGTAAGGTTGATGTGCTCTTTTATGAAGTCGTTTTTGTATTTCTTGTTCTTTTTTTCTTGTGTGTTTTATAGTGTCCTCTTTTTTAAGTGAACTTTTACTTTTTACGTTCTGTATGGTCAATGGAATCTTTTTATTAAATAAATGTAACTTCTACGGACTTCATTTTTAAGTTATCCCTATATGCACTCCCTTGGTTATTTAAAAACTAGATCTAAATGGAATCTGATGGTAATTGGAATGAGGATGAATGAGATGATGATAAATTAAATGAGATTGAGATGAAGGCGGACGATATTTTCTATGGTATTTTAACTTCCATGATAAGAACATCAATAATGAAGATGAAGAGACGTGGAGTATTTAGAATGCTGAAGGTTAACAAGTCCTTAGTGAGAGTGCATAATTGATTTCTTCTAGAATTCTAGGCTCTTTTATTTGCATATTCAAAACCCGTAAATCTATACCTTCCATCGGCTCAAGGCCGACGCGCGCTCCACCTCTAGCATTAAAAACCACGCTACTTGAGGGCTAACCTTTGATGCTTGGTATGGTCATTTAACTACACTTGCACACTTACTATCTAGTTTCGTTTGCCCTCTTCTTGGCGCCTCTAACTTCCCAAAGACATAAACTAACGTTCGTGGACGAACTAACTAGGTGGTGCCAGCAAGACTTCCATACCAAGGGGTCGATGTTTTTTATGGGTTTTATTTACTTGAATCACTGCACCGTAGCTCGCCTGCACCGTCACACTAAGACATGTAAGATGTATTATGGTAAAATGGCGACCGGGAGGGATCCGGGGGCGTAGCCCCAGGTTAGGAAGGTTTTTCGGTTTTTACGGCCCCCAGCTAGATAAGTATGGCGATCGGCTAGAGATTTTTTCGATAATAATTACTATAACTCGTGCGATTCTTGGCTCGGGATTTAATTTTTTCCACATTACTTTCCTTTTTTAATTACCGCTTGTTTGCGCTCTCCATATTTACCTCCCCCCCATACCCCGGTTCCCCACGGGATCCCCCAAGATTGGCTGGAGTCGGGGACTTAGTCTCTGACGGGTGCGGTCCTATGGTAAACATTTAACGGGAAATTAAGATCAAACTGTAGATACCAAAATAATCGTAACGAAAATATGAGCAGCCTTCCACCGCCAGCATATCAAGTACCAGCTGGCGTGGGAGGACCCAGCGGGCGGTGTGTGGGCGGAGCATAGCGGGTCAACAGGAAAAAGGAGGCGGTGCTTACACACGGTAGCTCTGCAAACCACGTGACGGCGGTAGTAACGTTCCAGGTGTGTGTGGGAGGACTTAGTTGTGGTTTAGTTCTCCGAAGAAGCGGGAGTGTCGGCGATGTATCTGGTTGTGTTGTGGTGAGACAGTGACGCTGCCTTCTGCTTTTTCATGTGTGATTCTTACTGCTAGGAAAATGTATCATTGAAGTAGATACGTGCCCCCTTTTTACATGCACATTACACACACAGGTACAGACATATGACACAAATATACATACATGCATATATTTGTGTATGTATGCGTGTCTTTTGTCAATATTAGATATCTTAATACCTTTGTGATTTAACACAAAGGTATATGTCAGTTGTCAGATGATAGAGTAAAAACGTAATATCAAGGTCAATAGCAGTCGTTCATGCCCCGTGCAAGCCGTGCATCCGATTCTGTAATCGTAATCTTAAACGTTTTCAGTATAATCTTTCTCAATGTCCGTAACATGCTGCATGTCATGCAATTTACCAAAAGAACAGACTTCACTCAGCCCTATTGTTTTCGTTAATATAATATCACTTTCATCCTCCTCGTCTTGTCTGTGCATACTACTCTTCTCTGTGAGCTCAATTACTGTACTCTGTGACCTCTCTCTTCTAATTGTCTAGTGATTCTCTCGAAATGAGATCGTTGGCCTTCTCCTCTCTTGCATTCTCTCTCATACTCTCTCTGCCTACTCTCTCTTCTCTCTCTCTCTCTCATCTCTCTGCTCTCTCTCTCTCTCTTCTCTACTCTCTCCTCTCTCCTCTACGTGTCGTGTGTGGTGTGTTAGTGTGTGTGTGTAGCTGGTGTGTGTGTGTGTCTCGTCTGGTTATGTTGTGCTATGCTTCTATGACTTCTCTTTTCTTCGTTTCGTCTCTCATTTCCAACAGCGATCACAGCATCTATCAATCATGTTCACTCATTTCATACATCGCCCTCTACTACCCACTCGTCCTCTCAAGCATGCTTCTCTCCTCTCTCATGTGTTCCTGTACTCTGGCTCTATCTGTGTAACTTCCTATTCTCACGACTCCCGGCCAAACCTCTCTCCACTTCGCTCTCTCTTCTCTCTCTCCTTCCTGGCCTCTGTCCTTCATACTTCTCGTCGCTTTCTCACCTCTCTGCCTTCTTTCTCTCTCATCTCATTCTCTCTCTCTCTCTCTCTTCTCATCTACATCTCTTGCGCTCGTCTCTTCATTCGAGTCTCATCTACTCCTAGCAGCTACCTCTTCTCGCTCCCTCTGACTGTCTTGGCCTCATCCACTCTCAACTATTTTATCTTCTAGTCTGTCGTCCCGTTCGCTCTCTATTCTCTATCTCATACATCTATACTTACTCCTAACTCTCTCTACTCCCTTCCATCTCATGTCATATCTTTTCTGTTCTGCGTCATGTGCTTCTCTTTTAGTCTATTACTGTA
>NW_020872700.1:98398-103398 GCF_003789085.1 Penaeus vannamei
ATCTCCTTGCTTACCCACCCATCTCCCTGTTTATCCACCTGTCTATCTCTATCTGCTTATTTGTATATCTATCTACCTATCTATGTATAATATTTAATTAGTCCATCTATCTACTTTGCATTTGTCTACCTATATATCTATCCATCTATCTATTTCTCGCCTTTGATAACCTTTTGCACACGTTTTCATCTCACATAGCGTCCGACAGTTCGATATCGTTATTTGAACCGTCAGTAGCAGTGGTTCCCAACCCCATGAATCGCGACCCAAATGAGGGTTGCCAGGGCTTTTCTGAAGGTCGCCAGAGGGTCTTAAAAGAAGAGTAAAAAATCTATAGCTTGATATGTCATTAAAAATCAATGTTTATTGAAATTCAATACATTGGTAATATAAACCTATAAAAGTATAGAATAACGTAAGCTAATATCCATCTGCAAGTATAGGTACCATGAAAATGGTTGGATATATTACTAGACGTTCACACAGGGTCGCTAGCTCAGGCTAAGGCCCGTACTCTTAAAACCTTTCGCCAGGCGATCCGGAATTTCGTACTTTTAAAATCATGCCTGGCGAACGTTCGCCAGGCCTGGCGAAAGATCATATTGGAACAGCCTGGCGAAGCAAAGGCGCGAGAGCTGTTTGAATACCATTTTCTTGCTTTCAAATTATAAATTAGTAACATACTTGTGTATGATATGATGTAGGAATCACATTGAAATTCTAAAATATCTTAAAATCATAATTTATTATGAAATAACGTATATACGTATTTTTTTCAAGACCTTCGATGTTCCAGGCGAGAGCTCAAGACATCAGCTGTATTCCTACCCCCTACCCCTACCCCCACCCCCGAGATGACTTATTTAGATTTAGGTTGTTATTTTGGTTGTAAGGATAATGTTCTTTTCACAAATGTTACCAGAAGTGTTTTTGTGGCGGCATGTTTACTTTTGGCTATAGAAACATAGCTGTAGTGCTCCACCGCCCTATAGTGAGGCGTGTCTAATGATACCCTTGTAGGCCTACAGTTCAATATCTTATATCAGTTAGGAATAGTAAAATGGTAATTTTTAAACTCTTTTGTTAAAGTATAGAGTTATTTTTTGTATAAAAGTATAAAGTTGATATGGTATAGTATAAAGTACTTTTAAAACCTTTCGCCAATGCTGGCGTTCGCCTGGCGAAGCTTCGCCAGGCGAACATCGGAGTGAGGGAGGCCTTACTTTTAAACCCAAGGCAGGTGTTCGCCAGGCCTGGCGAACGAAAGGATCGCCAGGCGCTAACATCTTGGATTCCTGCTAAATCTAGCGCTTCGACGAATGAAACAAAACGCGAGAAAAAGCAAAAGGTTTTAAAAGTACGGGCCATAAAATTAACCTTGTTATAGTATAAAATGTAGTATAGCATAAAGTATAAAGTTAATTTTGTTATAGTATAAAGTTATTTTCAACTTCTTTGTTATAGCATAAAGTTAAATTTTAACTCCTTTGTTATAGTATAAAGTGAGACTATTGCGGAAACAACATTTTCGTCTTCTCTCGAGGTTAATAATTAAGTTTAGGTTATGTTATGTGCACTGCAGATGTAAACAAATTTGCGCTAGATTTAGCGGGAATGCAAGATGTTAGCGCCTGGCGATCCCTTCGCCCGCCCTGGCGAACGTTGGGTTTAAAAGTAAGGCCTCCCCCTTTTCGCCCGCGCTGGCGAAGGACTGTCTTTAGGGTCGCGCCCCAAAGAAATTGGGAAACACTGGTCTATAGGACGCCATACCAGGTTGGAAAACACACAGATGCTCGCAGTGACGCTGATCTTGAGTCGCAACTTTGATCATTTTTATTCGCACCCAGTTTTCTTTCCGGATATTTGAATTCTAACATAACACAGCAGAACAAAACAAAGTCCATCCATATTTAAAAACAAACGGAAATAACAATCACTTGATTAATGTCACTTCAGAACATCGTATTAAAAGTGAAGAACTATCGCTGTTGCTCGCACCATAAATTGTCGCTGCTCGCTACGACGCCTCCATATATTTTCCAACCAGGATGCCGTACATTCTCCTCACTCTCTATAAACTCTAAGATTTGTCTCATCAATTTATCCTTGAAAACCCCCATTTCCGCTTTACACTCCCGCTGGAAATATTACCCCTGTTCTATTCTATATCCTATTTCCTTCTACACTCACCTCTACCAATTCTTATTCTGTTTCCTATTCCCTTCTACATTCACATTTACCAATTCTTATTCTGCTTCCTGTTTCCTTCTACACTCATATCTACTAGTTTTTATTCTGTTTCCTATTCCCTATTCTACATTCACATCTACCAATTTATATTATGTTTCCTATTTCCATCTACACTCATATCTACTATTTTTTATTCTGTTTCCTATTCCCTACACTCACATCTACCAATTCTTATTTTGTTTCCTATTTCCTTCTGCACTCCCATCTGCCCATTCCTAATCCGAATCCCTTTTCCTCGTGTGTCGCAGCTCTCAAGTTCAGGACGCCTCTTCAGCAGCAGGAACAGAGCACCATGTTCCTCTTTTCCTTCCGGAGAGCCGAGCCCGAGGCCAAGAGGGCGTCGTCGTGCATGGGCCGCTCCCTGCTCGAGGCTTCGAAGATCTTCATGAAGAGGTTCGTTTAAAAGAGGATTGGTGTAATTTATTTATACCTCTTTTTGTTGTTCTCTTTTTATTGCTTGTTTATTATTTTTTCTTCTTTTTTTATGGATCATGAAAATGTTTGATCGAAAGTTAGAGGAGTGGTGTTCTTTTTTTTTTTTTTTGACAGATTTTATTTTATTTTTTTGGTCTCAGATCCCTTCTTTCTCTTATTTTATTTTATTTTATTTTTTTTGCTGTTGATTGTTTTTGTTCTCTCATTTCTTTTTAGTTCAACCCTTTATTTTTGTTCGGTGTGATTATCAGTCTTCATCAGTATCATGCATTAAGTATCATCACCTCGAGCGATGCCTTTGTGAAGTCCAAAGGGGAATCGCTGGAAACATTTTTTAAAGGAGGTGGTATAGCTGGCAATAATTATGTCACGGACTATATCCAGTGGAATTGCCGAGGACCACCACCGTATAAAAAATAACAGCACTAAAACAAAACGAAGATAGCAAAACCACGACAGAAATTCTTTCGTCTTCGAAAGTTTATTGTTGTATTTCCGAGGGTTTTTAACGATTTTTCTTTTTTTTCTTATTATTATCTACTTATTCATTTTTTATAAGCAAAGTCGTTTTCCAGCGTTTATACACCATGCTCAATATAGTGGTTACCATTATACATATGAACGAGGCAAACGAAACACACACTATCAAAACATCGTGCGACCGCCTCAGATTAGAAACTTTCTACTCTGACGCTTTATGAATGAATTGGCCAGAGTCAGGCTGCGTCCGATTCCTCGCGCAAGGCAAGACGACTGCTGCAGTGCTGGTTACGGTTCGTGCGCGTGATGGACGCAAGCGGCTGGCAATAAATTTTACCTCAAGCGAAACTGTTTGAGACAGAACACCGCTGGATGCTGGTGATTTTCTTGCAGTTATGTAATTTATTACGCTCTGTAGGTATATCCTGGTTTATGTGTTTGTGTGTGTGTGTATATATATATATATATATTATATATATATATATATATATATATATATATATATATATATATTATATATATATATATATATATATATATATAATATAATATATATATATATATATATATATATATATATATATATATATATATATATATATATATATATATATATATATATATATATATATATATATATATATATATATATGTATGTATGTATGTATTATGTTTGTATAAATATTGCAGCCGAAAGAACATCATTTTTTGGAACTTCCTGCCGAATGTTAATTGTGATCCCAGCGGCGCATCAGTCATGAGACTAGTTTGACCATAACGAATACAAATGATATTTTATTTTTCGCCCGACTTCTTTCTTAGACTAAACAAAGATTATGTTTTTTTCTCGTCTTTTCTTTTCTTCTCTTTTACTCAATGTCCTTTGTCATTTTTGTACTTCTTTTTGGATCATCATATCATCATCATTTCCCTATTTTTCACTTCCACTTTTCTTCCCTTTTCCTTTTTAATCATCTTATCATCACCCCTTTTTTCTTCTCCTTTGTCTTGTGCTTCCCATTATTATTCTCCGTCTCCTTCCGCCTCCCTCTTTCGTACACAGACACCCCTCCCCCCATACGTCACGTGATCCATCAACGGAGGCCAGAGCGAGGGCTTCCCAGCAGCCCGAGCAGGTCAAGGGGCGTGAGAGCCGCTCCGTGGCCTGCTCCTTCGGCCAATTAAAACCTCGGGCCCTTCGGCTGCCCCGCGACTCCCCTCTACCGCCCCCCCCCCCCTGTCGCCGCGGCTTGCCTTGGCGTTGACAAACGGCGTCGACGCGTCTCTGGCGTGTCAGCGGGCGTTCGGTTTAGCGACTTCCCTCCCCAATTACGGCCGGAGATGAATGAAGTCTGTCCGCGGCGCCGGCGATGCGCTGACGGCGGAGGAAGCCCTCGGGCGCTCCGTCGGGCTCGGCTTTTCTCGTCTTGGCGATTCGTGAGAGAGAGATGGCGCCCTTGGGAGCGACGGCGGGAGTGGGGGCGCCGTTTGCTCTTTCATCTTCCCTTATATATAGGTACACTTTTATATACATGCATATATGTGTATATATATATATATATATATATATATATATATATATATATATATATATATATATATGTATATATATATATATATATATATATATATATATATATATATATATATATATATATATATATATGATATATATACACACATATATATGTGTGTGTGTATGTGCACATACGATCAATATACTTGTGTTTGTGTTTGGTGGTATTCCAACGCTTGTTATACAGCATTTTTCCTTATTGTTTATTTAGCTGCCAGGTTTATTCTGGAAGGACAGAATAAACCTGGCAAAGACCTAC
>NW_020872700.1:105898-118398 GCF_003789085.1 Penaeus vannamei
TTATGTGTATTATATATAATCCTAGTTATATATATTTTTTCTAGAGGAGTACATATAGATATGTAATAATGAGATATAAACATAATAAATTATATTTACCGAAGATTAATAGTTAGATATAAAATCAGATAACATACAAAGCACACTCTACAGTGATAACAATGATGTAATAGATTATACATAATTTAGTGCTATAATTTACTTGGTCTCATTTGTAGTATCATATAGCACATGTTATATTCCTCGTCCGCCTATTTTAATATGTCAGTCTATTAATAATATAACCAGTGTGTGTTTTCGTGTGGGTGGGTAGAGGTGGGTATATTATTCGATGGGTTGATTGTGCGATGTGATGTTCACTAGTTTTAATAATACTATTGAAGTTACTATGTCTATGAGAAGTTTTGTAATATATATTGGTAATATTAAATACAATGCTTATCAGTTAATTTTATATATAATAATTATATGAGGTATACAGTAACAATTCATGACTCTATTGACTTATATATAATATATGATTTGGTAATATGTGTGTTGTCGAATGTGTGTTGTTTGTTTAGTGAGGATTTGTTATTTATGTTGTTTGTATGCATGTGGTTGTCTAGTGATACCTATATATTGTTGTATATTGATTAACAATAAATTGATATATAATATATTAGTAAATCTATAGAAGGTTAATATTAGTTTTATAGATCTATTACTTAATCAAGTTAATAATTATACGTAATATATATATAGCTCACCTACAGATATAAACGATGAATCATGCTATACTTAGTAATCACACTTGAGGAATAATTAATACACGTTTTTGCATGTAAAGGACTGCCCGTACTCTACTTGCACTCATGGGTCTATTTTGGCAGATATACATTTAATTGCTATCTTGATATCTCTAGTGATCATTGTAATCATGGAACTAGTAAAGCAGAATATGATCGCGAGTCTGGTGAGGGACTTAAAAGCAGAAGAGAAGGCTTCTAACATGACAGATTACCTAACATACATAGCGCACTTATAGCACTTTTGCTCTATTTAAGGCAAACGGTTTGTCCGGCCGACTTCTGAACCTGAAAAGTCCGCCAACGAGCAGATCGACGTCGTTCGTAGTTCCCGAGAAGACCCCGCCACGGCAACGACGACGCAATACAAGGGACGCGAGATTCACCCCATTTTTTGTTTTCCACCGCGAGGCACAAGTCATCCCCTGTCACCGCCGTAATGACATGTGTTCCTGCCGCGTAGTAAGACGCCGCAACTCTTTGACTTCTCTTTACACGCTCTCACACCGCCATTACAGATGTCTTGAAAACAGCCCTTAGCCCGCCCGCCCCCACCTCCACTGAGCCTATTAAATCAGCCTTCCTTCCCACCGCCTTCTTAACCCTACTCCCCCACCCACACGGCAGGGTCTTATGCCGCCCCTTGACCCGCAAATTACAGTTCAGCATTCGCCTTTTACCCGCTGTCAGCTTCGATATCCGGTTAAAGCACCTAGACCGCCGTTAGGCCGAGGTAATCATTGCACAGAAGCCTAAGGTTGCCGACTTCCTTGCTGTGCTTATCCTGTGGTTTGTGCGCGGGGCTTAGATGTTGGGAAAATGTGAATCTTTGCTTATCTGTTTTGCTATATTTTGTATGTGGGCTAATAATGGTTATGCAGTAGATCGTTTGGTTATGTAATAGTTTTAAGTTGCGATACAATGCCATATTCCATGTTCGTAAGTGAACACTTTTCGATTATATTTATTCCCTCGATGTACTACTCTGTGAGCAATCCTTGTTTGTCTTCTATCGCAGAATGATTTAATTAGTGAAAACAGTTTTAACATATCACAGCAAGTTACCTAACGCGAATGAATATAATTTATCTTAGCTTTGTAAGAACCACTATCAAGGAATATAACTAGACCAATAATTTCAAGATTAAAATTTTACTTACTTCTCATCAAAGCGCCACAGCCTCGTGGCGCTCTCCAGCACTAGTCGATAGTTAAGTACTGGATAGATTGGCGCGGAGATAATAGTGTGCGAGCGCTAGGGCTCGTAGGATGTGCGCGTTTGGAGTAGCGTTGATAGTAATTGTTGGCTCGAAGTGTGGTGTGTGTCATTTCTAAATTGAGGTACAGTGACTCATGTAGAATTTGTGTGTTCTCGCGGTGGCATGTAGTTTAGCTTGTATGTGTGTGTGTGCGTGTGTGTATGTATGTGTGTGTGTGTGTGCGAGGTCTCGTGTGTGTCCTCAGGTTATTGGTTCCTATTTTGTTTCGTTTCTTTTTCGGTTCCGCTTCAGAAATTAACTCCGACTGCTTCGTAGATCCAGCAGATGGCCGGACACTCGCGACGAGATGTTTAACCTGAACAAGATAAGGCTGTCTATATTCCGACAATGTAGGTAGTCCAGAGATCGCTTGACGAGTCATAGTTTACCGCGAAGCAGAGGCAGGCAGGGCAGCAAGAGGGCACGATGGATGTTAAATGATTGATAGATATGCACAGGTTGTAGCAGAACGAGAAGTAGGAGTAGAGAGGAAATGTCTAGAAAGAATGAGACTAAGAGACGTATATTTCTTCGTTCCTATTGTATTCGATCGCTTCATGTGCATTGAGATGAGGGATTCAGAAAGACAAGATGGAGTTGCGTAAGAAAGGGAGAAGAAGGAGTAGTTTGTTGAAGAGAGGCATCAAGTGAGATGAAGAAGAGGGATATGTTTGGAAGGGAGAAAAATAACTTATGAGTGTGGAACAAGCAGCTGAAAATTAGAGGCATTTGAGGTTCATTTATGAGAGTAGTTTATTTGTATGAGATCGAGTAGTCGCATGAGTTAGAGCTAGATTGAGAGAATAGAGAGATGAAAGACGATGAGATATGTATGAATGAGAGAGGCTAGAGAGAGAGGAGCGTGCGTAGAGCACGCATTGAGGTAGTAGTATAGAGAGAAAGGCAATAGATGTCGAAGGCTAGTATATGAGATGAGAAGAGAGAGTATGAGTTGAGAGTACGTATAGTCAAATGAGTGAGAATGTATTATGTTTAGGTCATATATTGTCATATGTCAATTGATTATCAGTCAATTATTATGTATTATAATTATAATTTTATCATTGAGATATGATTGTTATCATTATTATTATTTATGAGATTAAGTATGATTATAGATTATTATTAATTGATCATAGTAATTATGTATTATCAAATATATTATTATTATCGAATGTATTATTACCAGATATGAATTATTATTAGCAATCAATTGTTGATTTACCACATATTAAGATATGAGTTGTCAATCTTATCAATTATTTTTATAGTTGTATTAAGTTATTAGTCATGTTTATTATTTTACATCAAATTGTTAATTATTCCTGGTTATTATTACATAGAGTTATTATGTATATCGTTAATCATTTGTTATTATTAGTTATATATTAAATCATTATTATTGTCTTGTTCGTCGATATCATTTATCAATGTAAATCGATTATCGGTATTTCTATCATCAATGATTATCATTCTGCATTGTTATGCAATGAATATGCTATTGACTAACACTAATTATTATCATTATTGTACATTAATATCAGATCATTATTATCTTATTGTCATTAAGTTATCATGTCAACTGCCGTTTGCTTATTGTCTATTCTTAATCGTTATGCTACCAGGTTTCAGAAGAAATCAAGTTTACAAAAATGGTGTGATATAAGGAGCTCGCTGATGATGGAGCGACAGCCACAAAGTGTATAGAGAAGAAGGACTAGAATAAACCACAAAAAAAGAATACAAGAAAACAAGAAGAACACAAAGGATGAAACAAAAAGAACAATAAGGTGGAAAAAAAATGTAAAATAAGTAAGAAGAACGAAAGTAGAAACAAGATTAACAAAGACAAAGAAGAAAGTAATGATAAGTATATAATAAGAAAATGGAAGACACAACAAACAAAAGAACACAAGAAGAAAACAATAATGTAAGAAATAAGTGAGAAGAACGAAAGTAGAACACAAGATGAACAAAAGAACACAAGAAGAAAAAATAATGTAAGAAATAAGTAAGAACGACACAGATGAACAAAAAGAAAATAATGTAAGAAATAAGTACGAAACGAAGAACACTAACAGAACACAAAGAGAACAAAATAACGCAAGATGGACGAAAGAACACAGACAAAGAACATGTACATGAACGCGGGTGGCACCGACGGAGAACAAGCGACGCCGGTCTGTCTGCGGGTCTCCGAAATCCTGGAGAGAAAGAGACCCCAAAGTTGCTTTAAACAATCACATGAGTAATGATTATTTTTCTACAATATATAACCTAATATATAGATGATTGTTATAGGTGAAGGTGTGTTATTGGGTACAAATCGTGGTTGGATTCTCATTGGGTTTGGGAACAATCGTGTAGGGTGGACGGCCTGTGTTGTCGTTTTCAAGGTTATGGTGCTGCTGATGGGGAGAATGGAGGAAGGGCGAGAGGTTTCTTCTTTTTCGTCGTTTTCCGATTCTTACGCTCACTTTTTTTTTCTTTCTGCGCTCTCTTTCTTTCTCTTCTCTCTCTCTCTCTCTCTCTCTCTCTCTCTCTCTCTCTCTCTCTCTCTCTCTCTCCTCTCTCTCTCTCTTCTCTCTCTCTCTCTCTCTCTCTCTCTCTCTCTTCTCTCTCTCTCTTCTCTCTCTCCTTCTTCTCTCTCTTCTCTATCTCTATCTCTCTTTCTCTATCTCTATCTCTCATATATTATTCTCTCTTCTCCTCTCTCTCTCTCTCTTCTCTCTCTCTCTCTCTCCTTCTCTCTACTCTCTCTCTACTCACTCTTCTCTCTCTCAATCCTTTCTTTCTCTCTTTCTCTCTCTCTCTGTCTCTCTCTCCGTCTGCGCTCTCTCCTCTCTCTCTCATCTCTCACTCTTCTCTCCTCTCCTCAATCTCTTTCTCTCTCACTCCTCTCTCCTCTCTCCCTCCGTCTCTCTCTCTCTCGTCTCCCTCTCTCTCTCTCTCTCTGGTCGCTCTCTCTCTCTTCTCTCTCCTCTTCTCTCTGCTCTCTCTTCTCATCTCTCTCTCTGTCTTCGTCTCTCTCTCTCTTGAGGATTCTATTCATATCGTATCAATTTCAAAGAAATGCATATGAAATCGGACACGGTGAGCTGGTTAAATTGTTATACGCGGAAATCTTTATAAGGAATTTGTAATTTATTTCGTCAAATGTGATGGTTTGATATAAAAAGAATCATTCACTCGTGAAGTGCTTTTCTAAGAAAACATGTTTCCTCTTCCTGTGATTTAACTGGTTACCCACACTACTCAGAATTGCTCTTCACGTATGCTGTCTGGCATTGCGTTATTTCTGCATTGCACTTGCCTGATTATCCTCAACCGCACTGCAAATCAACACCATCCGTTATCTTCGCCAGGTGTTGTACTACTGGCCGGACATGCCTGGCTGTCTAGGTGTTGGGTTGGAATGCTCTATTCGCACTTCTCACACACACACATACACACACGCACACCACACACACACACACACACACACACACACACACACACACAACACACACACACACACACACACACACACACACACACACACACACACACACACACACACACACACGCACATTTAGAAGCAAAGTGATGGAAATTGGAAGCCGAAATCGAATTGAAAGAACAAAAAGACCTCAGACAACAGACAGAAAGAGAATAATTAAACCGTATGTTTGGACACTATTTCTATATAGACGCACATGGAGAGTCAATAAAGATCAAAGTCACTGATGTAACTGAAGGGAGAACGCTGAAGTTAACTTTGCCAACTCCAGCGAATAAAAGATGAAGACTTTTTGAAAATTATAGATTGAAAAAAAATGATTAGAAAACATAAAGGATGTGTGTTTACGGGGAGTAAAAGTAGACAAAGAGAAGGTTTATAAGCAGAACACGAAGACTACGGTCCGCACTTTCGACAGACAGGAAGTCCCTATGGAATGCCATAATAGGATGATACAGAAATCCGTGACCTTCCGTACTGCGGTTAAAGCGAGATGGAAACCAAGGTCACTTATGCGCATTTGGTCGCTGCTTTTGGGTTTTGACTTTTAGCGGGCTTTTGGGTCGTTACTTTTGGCGGGAATTTTGGTCGTGATTTTTGTTACAAGAGATTTGGTCGTGACTTTTGGCGGGATTTTTGGTCGTGACTTTTGGCGGGATTTTTGGTCGTGAGTTTTCGAGTTTTTGACCGGATTTTTTCGAGGAAGTCATCTTGCACTCTGGACGATACATTTCTTTCCGATAAAGTCACATTTTTTATCTTTTAATAGTAAATTCTTATCATTCTGTTACTGATATCATTATCTTTTAAAGACTAAATGCTTAATGTTATTGATATCATTATCTTTATCATTTTTAGTATTGCAATGGTCATTGTTGCGACTGGTATTAATATCATTATCATCCTTGTTATTATTATCATCATTATTACTCTCATTATGATTATTTATGTTATTACTATTATTATTGCTATTATCCTTATATGATCATTATTATTACTACTTTCAACATCAACACTGCTATTATAATTATCATTATAATTATCATGATTATTATTGTAGTCATCATCGTCATCATCATCATCATTATGATAATAGCAATTATCATTATTACTATTATTATTATCATTGTTGTTGTTACTGTTGTTGATATTGAAGATATATCTATTATGATTATTATTAGTAGTAATAGTATCATTAATATCATTAGTTTTACCTTACTATTATCATTATTCTTTATCATTATTATCATAATTTTTATTATTATCATCATCACCATCATCATTATTTTCATCATCATAATGGTTGTCATCATCATCATCGCTACTACTACTATTATTACTATTATTATTATCCTCATCATTAGTGATAGTAGTAGTAATAGCAGTAGTAGCAATAGCATTGAAAAGATTTTCATTATTATCATTATCACTATTGTTATTGTTATTATCATTATTATTATTATTTTCATCACCATCGCTATTAGTATAACCATTCTTATCTCTGTTGGTTTGACCTGTCAGTCGTCTGTCATTATTTTTGTCATTATCATTATTATTATCATCATTATTATCATTTTCATTATCATTATCTTCATTATCATTATCATCATTATCATCATCATTATCATGATTATTATCATGATTATCATCATTATTATTATCATTATTATCTTTATTATCATATTATTATCATTATTATTATCATCATTATTATCATTATTATTTCATCATTATTATCATTATTATCATCATTATTATTATCATTATTATCATATATCATTATTATCATTATCATTATCATTATTATCATCATTATTATTATCATTATCATCGTTATTATCATTATTATCATCATTATTATCATCATTATTATCATTATCATTATCATCATTATTGTCATTATTATTACATCATTATCATTATTATTATTATCATTATCATATTATTATCAATTATTATCAATATTATTATCATCATTATTATCATTATTATTATCATTTATTATCAATATTATTATCATTTATTATCATCATTATCATTATTATTATCATTATTATTATCATTTATTATCATTTATTATCATCATTATTATCATTATTATTATCATTTATTATATTATCATTATTATCATTATTATCATTATTATTATCATCCATTATTATCATTATTATCATTATTATTCATTATTATTATCATCATTATTATTATTATCATTATTATCATCATTATTATCATCATTATTATCATCATTATCATCATTATTTTCATTATTATTATCATCATTATTATCATATTATTATCATTATTATCATTATTATTATCATTATTATTATCATTATCATTATCATCATTATTATCATCATTATTATCATTTATCAAACAAACCCGTTTTCTTTCATCTCTGGGATAACTTTCTTAGGGCGCGTTGAAATCCTAAAGACTTTGATTTATTACTTAAGCGATCAATTTGATTAAATGTGTCGGATGAAAAACAAGAAAACAAATCTATAATCGATAGCTTCACATTTATCGTCTATAACGTAAATAGTACAGGGGATACTGAGGTAATCTTTTTTCAGTCTATTTTGCGTGTGTGTGTGTGTGTGTGTGTGTGTGTGTGTGTGTGTTTTACATAATGCTATCTATTTCATGTTGCCATAGTTGGTGTGGATAAGATCAGGTTAATCATTGTTATCATAGTTATCATTACATTCATCAATGGAAGGAAATGAACGAATGAAAACAGGTGGAAATAAAGGAAATGACACGACAAAATTGGCATGAACCCTTTTTTTACAGTGTCAATGTAAAGATGTGTTTGTGTGTCTGTACGAGTGTTTTTTTTTTCTATCCATATGTATGTGTGTGTGTGCGTATACGAGTGTGTTTTTGTTGTGTTTTTTGTTTTTTTTTGTATGTTTATATGTTTGTGTGGTGTGTATGTGTGTGTGTGTGTGTGTGTGTGTGTGTGCGTGTGTGTGTGTGTGTGTGTGTGTGTGTGTGTGTGTGTGTGTGTGTGTTGTGTGTGTGTGTGTGTGTGGTGTGTGGTGTGTGTGTGTGCGTGTGCGTGATGTGTGTGTGTGTGTGTGTGCGTATGTGTGTGTGTGTGTGTGCGTGTGTGTGTGTGTGTGTGTGTGTCGTGTGTTGTGTGTGTGTGTGTGTGTGTGTGTGTGTGTGTGGTGTGTGTGTGGTGTGTGTTGTGTGTGCGTGGTGTGTGTGTGTGTGTGTGTGTGTGTGTGTGTGTGTGTGTGTGTGTGTTGTGTGTGTGTGTGTGTGTGTGGTGTGTGTGCGTGCGTGTGTGTGTGTGTGTGTGTGTGTGCGTGTGTGTGTGTGTGTGTGTGTGCGTGTGTGTGTGTGTGTGTGTGTGTGTGTGTGTGTGTGGTGTGGTGTGTGTCGTGTGTGTGTGTGTGTGCGTGTGTGTGTGTGTGCGTGTGTGTGTGTGTGTGTGTGTGTGTGTGTGTGTGTGTGTGTGTGTGTCGTGGGTGGGTGGGTGTGTTGAATGCATCTGTGTCTTCGCCTGATAATCATGCGGTGAGGAAGAAAGTGTTGTTAAAAGCCGAACCTTGTCCGCGACTGTTCATGTCGATCACGGATGAAACCGGCAGGAACTCGTGTTAATCCAAATGGACTAAACTTTTATCGTCAGTGAGTCATACTTTCTTATTCTAATACTGCATAACATGAAAGGCAAAGTAACATATATATTTTTTTACATCGCATATTTCAAAGTTCATCACAAAAGTAAATGAATAAATAAATAAGATAAATAAACAATGATTTTTTTTTTAAGTTGTTTACTGTTCATCACTTCATAGTAAACACGCTGCACGGTGTATATGGCTCATATTAAGAACAAATGCATGCAACTGCAGAGAGCACTTAGCGTCCAACAACACACTTTCCCTGTTGGCAGAGACCACCGGGTTATAGATTTTACGAAACTTATTCACGATGATCATAGTCCTCCACGATTTGCAATCTCCCGTTGTTACGCAGACGACCAAAATGGCGGTGGTTTAGGTATTCCGCGGCCAGAAAATTACAGGTTCTATAGACACGTGATCGCGGGTATTTCATCTCGCTAAGTGACAAGTGCTTTTGTTTTTTATTCGCCTATTACGTGTTTCTTTGTTTAGTTTCCGTGTTTTTTATTTGATACGTTGCTGTTGAGGTTATTTATAGTTTCTTTGGTCGTTGATAAATGGATCCGTTTGCATTGATGAAGTGCCATTTATTCCGCGCGTTTATCATTGCTTCACCATTTTTGCAGATCCCTTATGTTTTGTCGTTACCCATATTGTTGTATTAATTTTGCTCCTTCTACATCCATTATGAATATATATGTATGTGTGTATGTGTTTACATCTGTGCGTGTATATGTGCGTGTATATGTGTATGTGTGTGTGTGTATGTGGATATGTGTGTGTGTGTGTATGTGGATATGTGTGTGTGTATGTGGATATGTGTGTGTGTTGTTTGTATACGTGTGTGTGTAATATATATGTATGTGAGTGTGTTACTCCCCAACGCAAACCAAAGCGATTCACTCCAACGCCCTCACCAGGTTCAACATCACCGCCGAGAACGCCGCCACCTCCCTCTCCAGACTCAACACGGCCATGGACAAGGAAAACTGCCGGAAGCTGACCCCCGCGGGATGCCAGATGCCCCGGTCAGGCCCCTCCTGCTCCTCGTCGCGCCCCTACAGGACCATCGACGGCACCTGCAACAACCTCGGGCATCCGAAGTGGGGTTCCGCCATGACGCCCTTCGTGAGGTACCTCGTCCCGGCCTACGAGGACGGTGAGTTGGCTGGGAAGGGGTGCAAGTCCTCATGGATATGTTTATTTATATGTATATATGTTATAATGTATATGTATATATATGTACGTGTGCGTGTGCGTGTGTGTGTGTGCGTGTGCGTGTGTGTGTGTGTGTGTGTGTGTGTGTGTGTGTGTGTGTGTGTGTGTGTGTGTGTGTGTGTGTGTGTGTGTGGTGTGTGTGTGTGTGTGTGTGTCTGTGTGTCTGTGTGTGTGATAGATAGGTAGGTAGATAGAGGACAGATAGATAAATGGAGAGATAGTAGATATGAATATAGATATAGATTACAATACACAAGGGTCTATAATGGTATATAAAGAGAAAGAGGGGAGGGAGACCGAAAAGAAGAGAAAGAGAAGTTGAAAAAGTGGAGGGAGAGGGAGGGAAAGGGAAAGATTGGGGGGGGGGGAATGAAACATACAGACGATATAAACAGAAAGAAGGGAGGATAGGGGGAAGGAGACGGAGGAGAGAGAGGGAAAATGAGAGACAGACAGAGAGCTACAAACAGACGAAGAGACAGGGAGAAACAGAAGCAGAGGGAGGAAGGGAAGGAGAAAGAGACCGCCAGACAGACACAGACAGACAGACAGACAGAGACAAAGAGAAAAAAAGACAGAATTCATCTGATCCACACCAAACACCCATCCACACTCACTCTCTTCACATCAGTCCGACCAAAATCCACGGAGTTGAGTGAGACCACAGCCCACCCACTTGCGCCTGTCAGCAACCCACTCTTGCGCGCAATTCTCTCACCCTTATCCCTCCCTCTCGTGACTGAGCTATGCCGGAAAGCTCCCTTTAACAGTAAATAGGAGAGTAGGGGGCGGGGAGGATAGGGTGCAATGCCCTAAGGGCGGTAGGGCGTGTTTAGGTCGAAGGGTTGTTTATGTGGGCGTGTGTGTGTGTGAACGTGAGCGTGTGTGTGGGGGGGGGGTTGTTTGTATGTGTGTTGCGTGTGTTGTGTGTGTGTGTGTGTGTTGTGTGTGTGTGTGTGTGTGTGTGTGTGTGTGTGTGTGTGTGTGTGTGTGTGTGTTGTGCATGTGTGTGTTTTTATGTGTATGTGTCATGTGTGTTGCTGCTACGTATATGTATGTGTGTGTGTGTGCGTGTATATGTGTGTGTGTGTATGCGTGCGCGCGTGTATACATGTATTATGCGTGTGTGTGTGTGCGTATGTTCATCGGCTACCAAGGATCAACCAAACATGCCTCTCGTTGTAACAGAAATAACAAGTTCACAGTCAACTGCCTTTAATGAGTACCTCGAGAAGCCTTATTCCCAGCCACGCGGAAGAGTTCAAAATGGCCGACTCTTAGGGAGCACATCTTTGATAATTACTTTTAAGAGTTATGGCTTCATTGTCACGTTGCTACCCCCCATTCATAGCTTCTAAATAGTTTCTAAAAAGGAGGAAAACGCGGGGGACAGCTGTGTACAGGAAAAAAGGGAAAAGAAAAGGAGAAAAGAGAGATAGAAGTGACTACGACAAACCATTTTTTACGTCACAGTTAGATATGGATCTTTGCTTAGAGTAATGACATCGACCATAATCATGATAATGATATACTAACCGTAATAATAGAATAGAATACTAATGGGAATCCTAATCATGACACCAGACATGGTAATATGGGAAACATTTGAATACTAAATCATTGAATTTTAATTAGATTACTAAAAATAATTGTTTTTCTATGACAAGGACTTTACTAAAAATACGTCTTTAATGGTACCATCATCATCATCATTAACAACGATGGTAACGTTGATCACAATTACAAGAATGCCAGTAATAAATAGGCTAAATGACCATTCTAATGATGTAAATAAGAATAGTAGCAATCATAGTAGTAGTAGCAGTATTAGTAGTAGAAGTAGTAATAGTAGTAATAGCAGTAGTAATAATTGTAGTAGTAATAGTAGTAATAGTGATAGTAGTAGTAGTAGAAGTGATAGTAATAGTAGTGGTAGTAATAGTAGTAGTAGTAGTAGTAGTAATAGTGATAGTAGTAGTAGTAGAAGTGAGTAGTGGTAGTAATAGTAGTAGTAGTAATAATAGTAATAGTGATAGTAGTAGTAGTAGTAGAAGTGATAGTAATAGTAGTGGTAGTAATAGTAGTAGTAGTA